>JAWWEM010000027.1:9948840-9968342 GCA_035582935.1 Ormyrus thymus
TAGATACTTCTTTGCATCGTGCTGGATATTTCCGTTTTATTCATTATAAAATTCACTAAATCCCTATAAAGGCAAGCTTTACTATCACGAATGATGGGGCCGTATACATATTCTCATAAAAGTCGTCTGCCGCTTGCTTGTACTTCGAGCACTGCGCAATCTTGAACACTGTATCAAGCCGATATTGCTCTTAATAATCTAAACACATTTTTCAAAGCAGCTGAACTTTTCGATAATAAAGCCGCAGCTGTCTGCGGCGAGCAATCAGTGCGCGCGCGATTGCACGCGAACGTTGTCGTAGCAATCGTTCTACTCAGAGCTAGATTAGAAATCATCGGATCGAATGTACAACCTCCGCGCACGAATGCTCGCAAATATTTTCCTCCTCGTGTAATTAAGTTATCCGTCCCGCCCGAGCTCTTTTATCAAAGCGCTTATCCCGGCTTTAAAAAGCAGAGCCGTAAGTGGCGCAGTGTTCCTTTCGGGAGAGAAAGCTCTGCACTCGAGAGCTTACGCGACTAATTTGAACAACACTCTCTCTCTCTCTCTCTCCGACGATAATAAATATCCCGTCGACATCTCGTTTCACGATTCGTTTAGCCCGCAGTCGTCGGGAAACCGGCGCGGCTGAAAATAGAAGCCTGCATCCTGCGTATCTTCGCTGTGAAACATTAACACGGAGCGCGGTTGCCTCCCGCGACTTACGCATCCTAGAAAAGCCTCTCGAGTTGTGTCAGGCTAATCCCTCCGTCCCGGCGAGGCGAAGGCAAAAATACACGACTAGAACCGAGAGAGCGAAAGAGAGAGAGAGAGAGAGAGAGGACCAAAGGCTCGTAGAAAGAGAAAGCGGAAGAGCCGCGCGCGGACGAGGGGGGGGGGGGGCGCGAGAAAAGGTGCCGGCAGAGGGGTTGGCGGCTTTACTTTTAATTTTTCCGCGAGCTCATTTACAGGTCGTCGCTCTCTCTCTCTCTCTCTCTCTCTCCTCGGTAGCAGCGGCAGCAGTGCCGGTTATCGTCCGGTAATTCGCTTCGCTGGCCCCTGCATACACAAGCGCATTATACGTCCACGGGGAGGAGGGAAACTCTCGCAAACACGCGTGTGCGCGTCACGAGAGCCTCTATTAAACGTGCATTTGCGGGGTGTATATTTAGATATCTGGATTTCCGCGCCTGACTCGCTTTTCTCTCTCTCTCTCTCTCTCTCCCTTCCCCGCGGGGAAAGGACGGAGAGGAGGAAAATTCTTTTTTTTTCTTTTTTTACCTGGTTTCCTTTGCCGCGGCGTGCTTTTCCTTTTTTGCTTAGTAGGCTTTCTCTCGCTCTCTCTCTCTCTCCCTCTCTCTATCTCTCTCTCTCTATCTCTCTCTCGCATTCTCTCTTTGCCGTTTGTGCGTTTTCAAGAGCTGTTCATTAGGGTCGAGAACTCGAAGCACACAACGGAGTCGCGAGACAAGTGCGGAGAATTAAATCCTGTTTAAAATGGCGAAAGGACTGCGCGCGTGGCAAGCGACGGAGATCCGGCGAGCCGCGGCGGGGCGACGCAATAGACGGCTGCTGCCGTCGCGAACGAGCTGGCAAGGATTTGTTAAGAAAATTTAGATGAGCGTGTAGTTTCATTGTACTTGGCGAAATTTTCTTGGCGAGCTACGAGTCTCGCTGAAGAAGGCATTTCATTTGAAGAATTAATTGTTTCCTCGGGGAGTATAATGTAGGCGATATTTAAAAGTGTACAGATCCACGAATAGATTGTGTTACTTAGCAACATTATTTTCTAACTTTGGGCAAATGATTCTGTGTGTTGAAAGTTTAATTACGCTTGAATTATATTATATTAATTATTTCCCGAGGTAAACTCCATCAGCAGAAGTATGATAAAATAAAGTTATTATCCAAAAAGAAGAAAGGCTGTTTCATAAATTCCCCAGGAATTTCAATTTAACGCACAACGCTGCGCTCTTTCTTTCGCATCTCGCAAAGAAATGATCTCAATAACCATTTAAAATTATTCTCTCCCGTCAAAAAAAAAAAAAAGAGTAAAACGCCCAGTCCCGAAAAGCAAGAAAACATCAGGCAGCAGCAGCGGCGGCAACAGCAGGTATATCTTTGAAAGTGCAGAAAAAAAGCCCGGTACGCTCCCGTTGATTATTCTCGCTAGGCAACGCGCTTCGGTCCTCTTTCGCCGAAAATTGAATGGCTTTCCCTCCCTCTCTCTCTCTCTCTCTCGCTCGCTCTCTCGCCATTAGCGCCCCCGTGAAAAATGGCAATGAATCCGCGCGCGAAGCACAAAGAGCATCGCAGTCGCCTGCAAAAAAAATAAAATAGAGAGCGAAGGAAGCGCGCTCACGCACAGACGAACGGGCGGCCGCGCAAAAAGAGAGAGAGAAAGAGAGAGGGAGGGAGAATATTCCGCTGCGGCTGCGGGCAAAAAAGCGGAGGATCGCTCGGAAGAACGCGTTCGGAAACTTCGCTCAAGGCAAAACTGCGCCGGATGAAAGCGAAAGGGGCGCCAGAGCGCTGCCAGCAGCGCGCACACCGCGAGCTTTTGCGGAAAGTTTCGCGGCAAAAACGCCCCCGCTCTTTTTGCTTTCCTCTCTCTCTCTCTCTCTCTGTCTCTGACTCGCTCTCTTCCGCTCGCTCTTGAGCTTGCGGTTTGTTAGTGCGAGCGCAAATGTACGGATCCGAGAGCGAGGATCGTTGAAAAATGCCTGGAAGCCGGGCGACAGTTTTCGATGCTCGGGTTATTGAGGACGTTTGCGGATTTGCGACAGCTGACTCGTTGCGTACTGCGGGGATTTTAGTTGTTTCGAAGGTCGGAGAGAGTGGAATATTGTTTAACGAAAACGTCGAGTATGGAAAAGACTGAAAATTCGACGAGATTTGTTAAAAGGCATGGATAGCTGACAACAGCGTTTTAAAGGAAAGTAAGCTTTCATTACGATAATAAATGCTCGATAAGACCATGAAATAAATAAGTTTTATTCATATTTTTTGAAAAATAAATAAAACAAATTTGGCTTATTAATTAATTAACAATAAATAGATGTTGCAATTTTTACTCTTTTAATTATTATTTTTAGTGCTTTATATAAAACGCAAATGTTGAAAATTGTATTGCATAATAATATAACACATTAATGATAATGAATTTAATTATTCTACAAAATTAGTAAAAATTCGAGCAGCGGAGTCGCGCAAAAAAGCAGTGCATACCAAAAATTCATTCGCCTCTGAAATAAAATAGCCCCAATAAAGAGGCGAATCCCCCCTCCAATTTTGATGAAACTGCAAAGCAAAATAAAGCCGCGAGCAGGAGGCAGCTTGCATTCTCGCCATAGGCGAGCCCCCGCCCAAAAAACTTTCGTTATTAAGCGTAAAAGGAATGTCTGCCGGGGCGTCCGTGTACCAACAAGTGCGCGAGTACGCTCTGGAACACGGGCAAAACGGAATGGAAGACACAGAGCGCGAGAGAAAGAGAGACGCGTATATATACAGGGAGGGGAGGGGGGGGAAGAAGAAAGGGCGGCGGCGGCGGCGGCGGCGCGCCGGAAGCACTTTGTCGGTACGAATGCGGAATGCCCGAAATTAAAATGCCGTTAGTGCCCCGGCGTCGCAGCGACGAATACTAACGAAGCCGCGACGGCCAAGTTGGCAAATACTATTTGCAAAATAAAGGCGCCCCTGGAGTGCCGACGAAAGAGAGAGAGAGAGAGAGAGAGGGTGCGAACGATAAGAGTCGCCGATAAGGGGACAAGGAAGCCGGAAACGCGACCTCTACGCCGCCTTTCGTTCCCGGGCGACGCTGCTCCCTTTTTTTCTGCATCTCTACGTACGCGCCGAGGGTTCGCTCGATTTTGCGTAGAGTGCCTCGCTACGATGATGCAAATTCCGGGGGGGGGGGGGAGGAACTGACACCGGCTGCGTCCTGGGGGGTGAATCGTTTCTTTTTCGGGCGAAATTAACTCGATGCAAAAAATTACTGGCATTTGGATGCTAAACTTTAACGCAAACTCAGAACTGTTTATTTAGAATCTTTTTTAATAATCATAATTGACAATTAGATAGCTAACGAAGCGGCAACGGAAAATCCATATTTCTCAAGTATTTAATTAACATAAAGCTGCTATTATAAAACGCCGCCGTGAAATTAGCCGGTTAATTAATAGCATCGAAAACTCGAGCTCCACTCGAGGCGAAAATTCAAACCTCTAAAACCTTGAATTTGTTCAAAATGAAATTCCACCCCCGGTAAGGAGCCTTAACCCGCCGTCGCTCCGCCTCGCGTGCGTTCCCGGGATATTTTTTGTCCGCACCGCAGACAATATCGCGCGACAAGCCGTTTAAAAAAAAGGACGAGACTACCGGCGGCGATATCAAACGAGAGTAATGAATTGCGACGGGGCCACGGCTCCTTCTGCTTGTATCTCAGCCTCGATAATGAGTTCATAAAGCCGCGGCTCCGCACGTCATTGTTCGTCCGAGAGAGAGAGAGAGAGGGAGCCGGGCAGAATTGACTAATTAGTCGGCTTTAATCACAAAAGAACTTGTAGCTCGAGTTATGGCGATTGTAATTTGAGATAAGCAGCCCCGGGGAGCAAGAGAGCCGAGGCTGCCGAGCTCTCTCTCTCTCTCTCTCTCTCTCTCAGCCTGTATGACGGAATTTAATAGAAGGAACTTTGTGCGCGAGATAAGATTCCTCTCGCTCTGTGCACGTGTGCATGCATTAATGAAAGCTCCCGGCTGCCGCGCGCGCAGCCCGGCCTTTTAATAAACAAAATAATTTAACTTGATTCGGCCTCTCGAAAACCGGAATTGCGCGTCCGCGATAGAGAGGGAGAGAGAGAGAGAGAGAGAGAGAGAGAACAATGCGAAAATTTTGGGATTTTAAAACTTTGGCGCCCGCGATATTAGCATTCCCCGTCAATTGAAGTATGCACCAGTAGATCAGTTCGGAATCCAACTTATTTCCGATTGTTGCCCGAATTCGCAGTCCCCGATTATATCCGAACGGTGATAATGAACTTTTGTTAAGTCTATTAAAAGGAGCCGCCAGAGTTTTCTGACGCTGCGCTCGGCGATTAACGGTACATTATTCCGTTATAAACTGCTTTTTACGCATGAGTAATTCGAAAATCAGCTAAAAACGTCGGCTGTTTAACTCCACGGCTCTGAAAACAATGAAATAATTAAATTAAAATTAATGTCATAATGGCGCTGCAGAGCGACGGATTTCGTCTGGCAGAAAACCTGGACAATTCTCTGTACTTTATAAATCTTTATCAAACTGTTTAATGTACACGTCAGACCCCCGTAAAAGAAGCTTACGTTTTGATTGTGCCGATGAACTCTGCGCCAAAAGTTCATAAAGAGCGTAATATCCAAAATGAACAATTTACTAGTTTTTTATTAAAAAGCTCAAGGTTCCCGAAAAAATTTTAATTTTCCCCAAGTTTTTAATAACTCCCGAAAATGTGCACAATACAGAACGAAATCTTGACGAAATTCAAAGCGAACGATAATAAAACTTTCCAGAACTACAAATTGCGACGCGTCCACGAGAGGGACTCGAGAACGACTCGCGGCCGCTAAAAATTCCCCCTCCAGTTCCGCGTCGAAAAAGCACGCGCCCAGAAAGAAAAAAAAATCACGCCCCAAATCGCGACCCTTTCACGCGCGCTTTAATGCCGCCGCGGCGCACTGAAATTCCAGTCGCGCCCATCGGCGACGGTCTCTCCCCCCGGCCGAATGAAAATAAAATCCAGCAAGAGGACGAGAGAAAGAGAGAGCAAAGTGGCGGCTCGCCGCCGGAAAACGGGCCGCTAACTGGCGCCTTTATCGCCGGGGACCTTTACACAAATCCCTCGTCGAATCGGCCTCGTTAAAGCAATCATCGAAAATATTCAGCCCACGCGCCGCGCGCGCGCCGATTTCGGGGCGTAAAAACCCACCGAGGAAATTGGAAGCCGGCCGGGACCGGCGAACTCGGAGATGGAAGAGGAAGATACTCGAACTGTCTTCCGACGCGCGGAGAAGAGAGAGAGAGAGAGACAGAGGAGAGGTGACGCAGCAGTCGCAGGCTAATAATACCCGGGACCCCTTTTTTCGCGCGCGCCTCGCTCGTTCTTCGTGTTCCGGAGGGCGCGCGCGATTTTAAATAGAATTTTTTTCCGCCGTGCGCGACGAAGGGGGAGAGGGGGCGGGACGCGGAGCCGAAAGTTCGCGCGAGAACTTTTTCGCAGGGCCATAGTTCAGCCGACGACGCGAGTTTTTGGGCCACCCTCTTTCGGGAGAGACGGATTTAAGGCCTCTCGTTGCGTTTTGAGGTCAAAGGATGGCCGTGAGTTTCCTGTTTATTTGAAAACTCGGCTTTATTTACGTGCCGATGTGAATTTAGTCAAGTATTATTTACTTTTAGTTTCTATTTTCGCCGGCAAACAGAAATAAATAGGGGCGCGGATTTTCCTCCCTTTCTCGTCAACACATTTTTTTCGACGTCGCTCGGCAAAATTCGTATTTTTACGAAAAATTCAAGTTACTTTGATAGTTGTTAATGAACCCGAGAGTATTAGATAAAGAACTATAAAGATACAAAATTTTAAGTGGCAAGTTATAGGACTGGGATTTTTTTAGTTAATGAATTAAATTTAACTATCCATAAAATGAAGTTTAACAAAATTAATAATCTAAATCTGCATTTTATAAGATAAGTAAGGAGAAAAATTGGCCAGGCCTTATTAGCAACTTAACAAGAGAAACAAAGTTCGCCGCGGAAAAATAGCTCTTACAAAAGATGGGAGTTTAGTAAATCCCCCGCTGAGCTTATCAAAGTGAAAACTGTATTCGTTAGAGGGACAAAATAGAGGACAAAAAAAGTCTTTCCAAGGAGAGTAAAAAGTTAAATTACACACAACTTCTCAACTCGCCAATTTTCAGAACTCAGATTTACTCAAGCATACTTTGAGGAAAATTAGCATTTAATTAAACGCTAAATTTTCAATAATTTCCCAGGGTCCTGATGTATACGGCAGGAAAATAACCACTAAGCGCCTCTATTATTCGCGCGTCGAGAAAGTCCAGGCAGTTGATCCGTTTTTTTTCTCTCTCTCCAAACAGCCCGAGGTCGGCGAGCGAATAAACAAACGATCATTTCTTCCTTATCCGCTTTCTTTGGCAACCCGACGTCAAACAACAGAGAGAAAAGCCCGGCAAATAAGCGGCATCAGCAGCTGGGCTCTCATTAAAACTTATCCGTTAAAAGTTGCGCCGCGGAAATAAAACTCCCGTCTTCCCCACCCTCTCTCGTGAAATCCTTTAAATAAACAATCGCGCTGAACAAAAAGGAGCTCGCCGAACGGAGCCACGAAGCGCCGGAGCCGTCCATCCGAGGACGTATCCTCGAGAGCAATTAAACACCGACTCGCGCGAGATCCGCGAGATAAACGTTACCCCCCGCGGTATTATCCGCTTTATATCCCATCGAAGCTAAAAGTCGATAAATAGAAATGCCGGCTGTAGCCCATCTTGCGGCGCAAATCGAACGACGGCTCTTTCCGTAATCGATCGGCCGATCGGCGAAAGAGGCTCAAAGTCCCCCTCCCCCGACGGCTGGCGAAACTTGCGTACTTCCAGGGAGCCGGCGACACTTGCCGTCCGCTCGACCGAAAGCGAGCTCTCGGCTTCCCGACTCTCCCTCCTCCTCCGGCGACTGCTTTCCCTTTAGTCTAATTGATTAGCGTCTCGATAGAGCGCTCAATCGCGCGTCATTGGCCCGAGCGTCGTCCGGAGACTCGCTAAAATCGGGCCACCCCCGGCGCAGACATATCCCCGACGGGCGGCGACGCTCCAAGGCGGGAGGACGAAGGAAGCGCGACTGGACACGCGAGCTCGAAGCGGGACAGAGATCGATCGCTCGGCTGGATCGGAATGCGTACTTCGTCACCTACTTCCTGTAGGTACGTTTGTAATATATTTATGGGATGCAAAATACAAGTCTTCCGCTCGGTCATTACTGTGCTTTTGAAAGATGATAATCGGCGACAGGTGGATTATTATTGAAAATGGCGTGTTCCGCGCTTCGAGCTCGGAGATTTAGAACGGGATTAAAAGCTACGCTTGCACACGTGGCCGCAGTGTACAGCGGCGAAAAGCGTCCTCGCGTGAACGAGAGAATGTCGACGTTTCCGCGACTCGAGGCAAAAGTGTCCATTAAAACAGCAGCCCGTCGGCGGAGGGACAATAGACCTCAAGATCGGCAAACTATCACCGGAGCGCGGCGCCTCGGAATCCAAAATTCGCGCGAAAGAATGCGCAGAGTCCAGGTCGCATTCGGATGTAAATTCAGCATCTCGACGAGATTCGCGGGCGCCACGTATGAGAGAGGAATTTATGAGGAAGAAGAGAGAGACGAAGCTGGAAGAGAAGCTAGGTCCCCGGGTCTACGGAATTTCCAAAGTTGCGCGCGGGAGTGCATCCCCCGGTATATATTCCTGCGTTCGGACTTCGAGCCGCGGAAGAGAGAGAGAGAGAGAGAGGGGGAGGGAGGAGGACGGGAGGGCGATAAATTATACCGCGAGCTGAAATTCTACTAGTCGTAATTCTGAACTTCCTGATCCTTTTACGTCGCCCCTTCCGTCCTCTTTCTTGGCTCGGGGATTTACCCTCTCTCTCTCTCTTGCATTATAGGGATTTTCGGGGAAAATTTTGAAAATTCTAAAGTGTTTTCTAACCGCGCCGTATAAGATTATCGCCGCGCGCAATTTCGCGGCCGCCGCGAGATTTTGTCGTGAATATTTATTGAATATTCAAGTAATTGAATATTCAATGCTTCCCCCCCCCCCACGTCACTTCAACGCGTGTGTTCAATTTCGGGTGTACGTTTCTGTTTTTAATTTTGGAATTAGAACCAGGCGAAAAATACTCGACGTTTTACTTTGTTAATAAATAAAGGACGTTTTGTTTTAAAGTTGGGTGTGATTAATAATGAATACAAAGTGCCAGTTTCTTTAATTAATCTATTATTGCACGAAGGGAACAAGCGGTTTAAAGATTCAAGCACGTTTTTTTCGGTCGTAATTACTTAGTCATGCAGTCGTCAGCAATATTTGAGGAATTCATGCTTATTTAAACACTTACGGCGAAAAAAATTCAGGATTTCCAAGAAATTTCATTAAGAGTCATTTGGCATAAAACTTTAAGTCTGCAAAAACAGATTTCGTGGAATTAAATTGTTAAAATTGATAGGTCAGAGGAAGCTGAACGAAATTCGTAATTAAGTCATGGCGCATCGGTACATCGAATTACTTCGTTGTAAAAAAAAACTTGCCGGTAATTGAGTCTCGTTCTCGCTTCGAGATCAAAGTGAAAAAATTCCATTTGTGATGCTAATTAGTGCATCCCATAAAACAGAGGCAGTAAAAAGTTTACAGCGGAAAAAGTAATGAAAACATCATAAAGAATCTATTGAAATAAAACTACATTTTTTGCACAAATTAGAGCTTCTCTTTGAGAAAAATTAATGACAAAAAGCTTATCAGCAAATTTAAAAATAGTTCAAGCAAGTACTTTCCTTTTAATACAAACAATTCGGAAAAGTGCAGGCAGTCCATTTCTACAAAATACAAACACTGCTACACTATTTCGCTGCACTAAGGCAATTATTCAAATGTAAACACGTTAAAAAAGTAGTTTACCATAAACACAATAAACGCGAAAGCGTAGCATTTCCTCGGCTCTCACTTTTGCAGAATCATCTCTCATAATAATTATCCAAAACCCCCGCAACGGTCGTGTTTAAAAAAAAAAAAAATATATATATATCCGCGAGCGCCGCGGCTGGAAGCCCGAGCTCGAAAAACTTTCCTCCGCGGTAGCCTCTTCATTCAATAAATTTTTCTCACGGCTCGCGTGAATCGCTCTTTACATATTCCCGATGCAAACGCGGACATAAGTCACGGCCGTGCTCGCGCGGCCCTCCCATACAAAAACGTGCACGCCCAACGTGCTTCGACTGCGCGACGCCGAAAAAAAAAAGGAAGCGCCAAGCGAGGGAGAGAGAGAGAGGAGAGAGGGGGGGGAACATACGAATATACAAGACGCGTACACGCACATTAAGGTCACACCGGCGCACAGTGCCCAACCGTAGTTGCATCGCAAGCGAGCGCTTGAAAAGTTTATGCCCGCGGCGTAAAAAGGCGACAGCCCGCCACTCCTGCCTGCTTACTTATTGCTTTTCTGTCAATATATTAATTATGACAGGGTTGCGAGGCAGATGCGTAATTATTTACTCTGCGGTAAACAGTTAATAAAGTTGCATTCGCGACGGGGCTTTGACTATAATTGACGTACTAATAATTCATAATCCATTACTGATTTTACGTCCAGCCGACGGGATATATTCGTTACGGCTTACCGCAAGATTAACGAGGAAATTTCGCAAAAAGTCGATGTACACTCGCCTTTCGTTGAAAATAACTAAAAAAAAAAAAAAATTCCATCTCCCGGCAAGAAGAAGGCTTGGAAAAGCACGCCTTAATAAGAGCCAATTCCAGCGACACCTTGAATCCCTTGTTATTCCCTTAGACAATGCCGCATATACTCCGGCAATCCGGCCACTCCTTTTCACGCGTGTACACAATGTCGACGCCGCGTGAACGCGCCTTAATTTCGAGCCGTCGCGCGCGCGCGAGAGAGAGAGAGAGAGAGAGAGAGACAGCGGCGTACAAAGAGGCGAGGAAAAAGTATATGTACGTAGGGGAGAGGGGCCAGAACTCGAGACGACGACGACGGCGGCGGAGGTGGCGATGAGAAAGAAAAAAATAAAGGAAAAGCGTATAGGCACTCTCGCTCGCGCGCGCGGCACTATTTTCGAGCGGACGCGCCCTCTTTTTTCGCCCTTTAATTTCGGCGTTTCCGCGCGCGCGCGTCGGCAGTCGTCGCGGGGAAAAATGAGAGAGCGCGGGAATTTACGCGCGGGACGGGGAGGAGCCGCGTATATCTATTTCTTTTTTTACGGGGACGCGCGCGCGCGAGCTTCGTCGCCCGGAGTCGCCGGCGTCCTGGACCTTGGATTTGATTATTTTTCCCCTCCTCGATTCTCCGCCCTTTCGAATTCGTTTATTAAATTGTGCAATCGTGTCGCGGTCGTAAATAGTTTCGTTTTTATCACTTTACTCGCGGAGCTTGAATATTCTAGCTGGAAAATCCAGGGAATGCGCGACGAAGTTACGCTGAAAAAATGTAATTAGCAGAGACAAAAGGAAGTCTCTATTCGAAGTTCGCGGAGCAAAGTTCGCAATTAATAGACGTCGAGAAAGAAGGCGACAGCAGCTGCAGCCTAAACAGCGCGTTTGTACAAGCTTGAACATTCGAAAAGCGGCTCTAAAAAAAGCTTTAGAGAGAATCTGACTTTTGTCGCGAGCTGTATAAAACCGGAAGAACCTTAAGCGCGCCTGCGCGAGGGACGGTTCTCCGCGGGTGTCGCCGTCGGAGTCGAGAGATATCTCGCGACGTCTTTTTTTCTCTCTCTCTCCTTCCTATCTCTCCTCTAAAAGGGCTTATGAGGCCGAGAAGCGAGCTCGAATTTTGATAAAACGGACTTTGACATTATTTGCACTCGGGTAGATTAAACTTTAGCGGATGAATGCCGCGCTCGCAGCTTTTATTATCTACGCGGATTTTTGAGGGGAAAATTGCGCGCGCGGCGTATTTAACGATGATGAATTACGGGCTCATTATGTGCGTCAGCGCGAAAATGAAGGAAGCGCCGGAAGTGCTGTTTGCTCGATGCTGATCCTCGGCGTTATAACGAATTTATCGATTGTCAATGAATTAATTAACGATTCCGGGATAAACATTTATTAACGTAACGTGACTCGCGGACGGCCAATATTGTTTATCATAATGATTAGGTTTGATTAGAGAAAATTGATTGTGTGATTTTGGCCGAGTTGGCTCAAAGTAAAATATGTTATAGCGTTTATCGTGCAATTTAGAAATTTTCCGCAGGAAATGCCATTATTCAAAATACATGTAAATTAATTACCAAGCAATTTGACCAATGATTTTGAAACTGTGCGCAATATATAGCTTCGATTTTATGAGATATTTTAAGTTAATATAACAATTTCTAGACGTGAACTGATTTATACTGCATAATTACTGGACCGAGAATTGAATTGTTAAAGAATAAAAACATTAAACTTTAACCACGAAATGTTCATCCCCAACTCTTATAAGTAACTAATAAATGCAAAAATACTTTTTCAGGTTTCCTCCGGAAATCTGCAAAAGTAAGAAACTAACAACTTTCAGCAAACAGCTCGCCGCAAAACCGCAACGCAGTCCATAGCCGAGCTAACGCAGCGGAAAGAAAAGCGATTTTCGACTGCAAGTAAGTCTAATACAAGAACAACATCAAAACTCGAATTAATTACAAGCAAATTAGCGCTCTGCAAGCCGGTTAATTAAATTTAATTACCGGCAGTGTCGTGGGATTGCGGACTAGAAAGAGACGGCCGGAGGAGCGACCGCGTCCGGAATATTGACACGAACCTAGTCGACGACAACGACGAAACGCGAATAAACAACGCGCGCGCATATAAATACGCGCTCCGCCCGGCGAGCTTTAATGAATGAAGCCGTAGAATTGTGATCGATTCGCCGCCTAACTTCCGCGCTACTTCGGTTAATGTTATTAATTATTCAGCCGTCGACGTCGACGTCAAAATTGCCGCCGCCGCGCGACGAGTGTAAGGGCTGCGCGTGCGTTTGATTAAGTGACGGGCCGCGATCGAAAAGGAGGGGAATATTTCGCTCGACGAGGTTATGGATATATATATATTCCCCCTCCCCGCGAAATTGATATTTTACCGATGCGCCCCGCTGTGCAGATTAACGCAACTGATCGCATTAATTACCGCTGCTGCGCATTAATCAGCTGCAACGACATGCTCTCGCTCGGCGCTGATTCGATTCTCGTTTGCCGCGCCGAGAAGTCGGGCTCGCGCCCGATTAGAGCTGCTCGTTTTTACGAGCGGACTCGGGGAGCATTGCGGGCACTTCAAACGAACTATTGCTCGAGTAATTTCGGAGCGGGGGATTATTATTGAATTCGACGCTGAGAAAAAAATTTCATTGAATCGACGAAGTCGTTAGTCGTACAGTGACGATTAAATATTTAATTCTTTGAACGTATTTGTCATTTGATCAATTCTTTGATTCTTTGATTCGAGAGCATCATCTTTGACCTAATAGAATCATATTTCATTCAACTAAAAAAATATTTCAAATGTAAATATTTAATTGTCACTATACGATTAACGATTTCATTGATTCAATGAAATGTTTTTCTCAGTGAAGTTTTAATATTCAACGAATAATCGATGTTTTCGAGGATCTTTAAACGTCAGAAAAGAAACGCGTATACTTTGTACAAACAATGAAATTGTTCGATTATTTCAATTTTTGTTTGTCCAAAAAGTTACTTAAAACTTTGGCCGTCAAAAGAATTGGGTAAATTTAAGTTAATTAACGAAAAAAGTCGCAGCCGTAAGTCCAGTACAAGCTTTCCCCACTAGAATATAAAAAAAAAATAAACACTCGGAAAACAAAAAATATTGCTTGAAAATCTAAAAAAGCTAATTGACGCTTTTTTATTAACTTGCGTTTGTTGCAGTGAAAAAGTCGCGCGCCTGCGAATTTTAATTAAGCAAAGTAACATTTCGCTAAAAACAGACCAGCAGCGCGGCGGCGGCGGCGGCAGCGCACTCTTTTTAATTTCTCTCTCATCACTCTTGTCGGTCATATCTCGCGCAAAGGGTAATAAGTTTGCGCGCGGTGCATTTTAACGCTTCCGCAAAAGGCGAGAGGGAGGGAATATGGAGAAAAACGCGATCGCTCGTTCATCGCGAATAGAAAATGCAGGCCGCGGGGCGACGAAAAATCGCCGGAGTTGTTTCGCCGCCGCAGGAAAGTGAAAAATCGCCGGGGATTTCTCTCGCTCCGGCCGTTTCTGGCTGCGGAACGACTGATGTCAATTCTCGTATAAGCGCGGGATATTCGTTTTACTTTATCGTTTGTGCCAGTTTAGAATCTCGGGCGCGCTTTTTTGGCGCGCTTGTATTTGTATTTTTCGGCATAATTAAAGACGATATATAATTTATCAAACGAGATTAAAAAAAAAGATACTTTATTTATCGTGCAAGTGGAATTTCATTTTCCGCGTACATTCATTTGCGAATTTAAAATGTAAATTAATAAAGGCATTACTTTTATCGCAAATTGCACGAATCCGGATAAAACATTTATTTGCATTTAAATACTTACAATTTTATACCAGAGCATACAGCATTCGGTTACATACCTGAAACAAAAAAATCAACGAACTGTTAATATATCAAATCCAAGCAAATCAAAGCAATTTTTTAACGAATATAAACTTCAATGACTAACCATTAACGCGCGGAGAATTTCGCAATTAATTATCCCAAAACTAAATCCATATCGCTCCCGAAAAGCAACATTAATACTCGCCGCTTCAACCCTTATAATTAAATCACCGTAAATACAAACATTTGTAGAGTCGCTCACGCATAATTATTTACACCAGCGTGTTCCTTAATTAAATTATTCCCGCTGAAGAATCTCCTACGTGCGGGGGGAGGGGGGGGGGGAAAATTACCGCGGCGTTCCGCGTGCGAAAATCTCTCGCGGGGCGACGTCGAAAACTGGAAAAAAAGGAGCACGAGAGAGAGAGGCTTTGATCTCGGCGAACGGCTCATTAGAGATTTAAACGCGAGCGGGAAAAGGCCGATAATTAAGTGCTGCTTCAGCATCCGGCGCCGCGGGCTTAATAATATGCCGCAATATTCGCCGGGATCGTAAGGAGATTCTGCGCGTATACGGGCGAGGAAAGCCCCCGCCACGTAAGGAGCGCAAAAGCGTTTCCTTCCTTTTTTAAGCGTGCTTGAAATTTCGAGGAGGTTCGAATTTTACACCCAATTAATGCGCGAGTAAAAGGGAATTGCTCTCTCTCTCTCTCTCTCTCTCTGCGAGCTGCGGGGCCGAATCGTAAATTTACATTAATTTCGTGTCGCCTGTTGACTTTCCCGCGCGCGGCGTTATTGAAACTTGTCGCTTATTTTAATTGACCATCATTCCGCGAGATATACTTTGCGCCGGGAGACATCCGTTCGCGTCGAATTACGATAATGATTCGCTCCGCGAGGGAGGGGAGACGTTCTTAGGAGTGGACGCCCCGGTTCGCGGGTACCCATTATACGAATGCAAAGCCAGGCGATAATAAAGTTTTAATAGAAGCCATATCCCGAGACGTATGAATAAAATAGCAAATGCTTTTACCGCGCGAGCTCTGCAATGTAAATACCTGATTTACAAGTTAAACGAGGACCCACCTCCCGAAAACAAAACTCAACCCAGCCGGCCCACTGGCCGGAATCGTATCCATAAAGGGACTCGACCGGTTATGATCGCCTTTTTTAAAATTTAAAGTCCCGCAGCCCCGTGCTTACGAGAGCCTCTGCAAAAACGCAGCCCCGATAAATCAAGGGAGAAAAAAGGGAGGGTACATCGGGAGGAAAATGTCGGATACACGCGAGAAAATTTTATTCCCAAAGTAGCCGGGCTCTCGCATAAGAAGTACCTCGCCTTTACAAAAGTTTCCCAGCGTCGGCGGCGGCGGCGCAGTGCAGCTACGGCCTCTCGCACGTATCCGCAGGCTCCGTGATTCAGCCTTAAGGGTAGATCGAAAAGCTGCTCTCTCGCCGCTTTTTCCCTCCTCCCCCCCTGCTTAGTCGGAGAGGGAGAGAGGGGCTGTGCCTCCCCTAAGGTAGCCTGGGCGCGAGCGTTGATTAACCCGAGGCAGTTATTTCGGACATGTTCCCTTTCAGCGGGGGTCTATGCAATTAGCGGTACGTGCTTGGGTGACTGATAATTATGTCGAGGTCAGGGGACACGGCGGCGGTGCGCATAAGCCCGCAGGCACGCCGCACGGCCAGTAACCGGTAACTACGCTGTAACTATCGCTCTCTCTCTCTCTCTCTCTCTCTGTCCCTCTCGCTGGGAGGGAACGGCTCCGTGATAACGCCGCAGAGCCGGGGGGGAGGAGGAGGAGGAGGAGGATCCTGTGCGGAGAGTGGACCGGCGACTACGACGACGACGACGACGATGTCGCGCGCGCCGCGACGCCGCCCGGACACGACAGGCTACTCATTGCGTATGCCCTGCGTACACACATTGCTGCGCGATCATTCTGGCCTGCCCCTCTCCCTCCCTCTCGTCCGGCTTTATGTGCACTGCTCCTGCTTGAGAGCAGCCCGTTTTTGAGATGTGTGCTTGCACTCTAATTATCAGCCGCTGAATATCTGCTTTGGATGGCTCTCGACGCCCCGACTATTAGCCAGCAGTCGATCTACTTTATAATTGCGAGTAATCGCTCGTGACTCGTGAAAATTAGTTTCGTCGCGGCATTCGAGCTTTTTATTTTCATCTTTTTTTCTTGCTCGAATTACTTCGAGCCTTCCACTCGAATCAATCCGTCGCGTTCGTCAAGCCCAACAAAAAGCGCGCACTTTTTGCCGAAAGTCCCAATCCGAGCCTCGCGAGCAAAGCTCCGCGCGTACCCATCGAATAACGGCCGAAACCGCAGCGGCCAATCCCCCAAGACTGCCGGCCGCGCACACAAACACCGCAAACGGGGAAATACGGCCGGAAAGTTTGCCGGAAAAATCTCGGCGGCGGTCGCGAGAAAAAGCTCGCAAACAGAATTTGTGCGGCGCGCTTTTTGCATTCATCAGCGGGAGATTTTTCATTTTTCCAGCGGCGGCACTCCTCCTCGAAACAGCGGAAAGTCCGAAAACTTTATCCGAGGCTCCGCAGCCGCAGCGCGGCACAGAGTTTTCGACTCTCTCTCTCTCTCTCTCGCTGTGTGCGCAGTGCCGCGCCGGCCGGCCGATCGATATGTTTCGCCCCGGCTGGATTCGTCTCGCTTCCCGAGTTTTTGCGATTGCTGCCGCTGCTACTGTTGCTGTGTGCTTCTTCTTCTGCTGTCCTGCGCTTCTGCTGTCGTTTTCTCTTTGCTTGAGAGTCGGGCGAAAATGCGAGAAGCAAGTTGGCTCCGTTGTTTTCACGATGTTTTTCGGACGAATCGGAAGATGGCATTTGCGGATTTTCCTTTTTCTGCTTGACGTTTATGTTTCGCGATTTTTTTACTCGCGAATATAGGTTCTTTAATTGAAGGTGTTAATAAAGATTATGCATTGATTTAATACTTTGGAACGGAAATAAATTTTTTTAATTAATTCCTCGCCAGAGTCTTAATTCAATGCAAATTTTATTAAATTTCATATACTCCCCGTGAATGAATATACTGCTTATTTAAATATTTGAAATATAACGTTAATTCATTAAATTGTATTTATAAATTGCAAATAAATTCGTTTGACAGTTTAACTTTGTTATATTATTAAATTTACGTAATATTTTTAAATTTTAATTTACAAAAGTGGTTATTTATATACGCCCGCGTTACCGCGCATTTAAATGTATAAAAACCCATTGATCGGGTCGAGTCCACTAATACGGATTACCGTACTCTATAAACTCAGCTGAGAAGTTTGACAGACGTACGGCCGAAGTTTTATATCGTTCTGTGAGCTTTACAAAAGCACGCATCAATAAAATTGGACAGCGAACTTTTTCATGGTTTTTGAATTTTTAGGAGGACATTTGCGTTACATAAAAACTTTTCCAAACGCGCACATTTGCCGAGATATTTATTATAAAAATCGATACCTCGCAGACGCACATTTATGAATGTTTAAAAACTCGATTTTCCCTTCTTCCAAGAAAAACAAAATAAATTCATTCCCGACAAAGGAATTCCATTCCCGGGAAAATATCAAGATTATCAAAAGTAGGGAAATTCGCAATTTTCCGGGCGCACGCACGACGGTCTCCCCCTCGACATTTTTCCCGAAGCGAAGCACTCTTCCGCGCCGCGCAGAAGAGGAAACTCGCGAAAACCAAAGTTTCGCGCGCGGCTGTCTCGAGGAAGGAAGTGAGAAAAAGCGCCGCCGCTTTTCCGCGATCGACGGCGAATGGGATTTCGCGGGCGCGGCTCTCCTCGCGACTGCTTGCATCGCGTTAGTCGGGGGATCCTGCGGACTCGCGAATTACCGTAATGAATTTTCCGGCCGACCGCCATTTCCGACTGCGCGCGCATTCGTACGCGACAGCCCTTTTTACGACTCGATACTTTGCCCTTTGGATTTTTATGCGCTCCCGCGGCTCTCAATCTCTCGGCGCGACGCTTTGGACCCGAGAGAGTCTTAACCGTGGATTGTGTATCGGGGAGAATTTATGTCGCGAAATTATTTCGCGCGCTCGGAATATGGAAACTCGGCAATGAGCGCTCGGAAGTGGGCGAGGCCGTAAATTTTGCTAAAAAATTGAGATTAAGCGTCGAGCGATATATTCCGCCGATGGTCATGCTGGAAACGGTGGCTACATGCTGGCTGCTATGTAGAAAAGGTTACCGTTATATGCTGAAGATACTGGTAAAATGAAAGTCGATTAAGGTGACACTAAAAATAACCTATACATAATTCCTAATGAAGCACAAAAAGGTAAAAGTTTTTTGCTCAATTAAATTAAACAAAGAAGAGGCATCTTCTAAAACAAACTTTTGACGTAGTAGGTTGTTATCTTTTTCTTAAAATCATAAGCATTCTTAATTAGCTGCATTTACCTGCTTTTAGCTAGATGTACAAGCCAACAAAAGAAGCTAATTTTCCGCCAAGGAGGCGGCTATGATTTTACAGAAAGATGGCTCTGGATCTCGAGGTACTATCTTGCAAAAACATGTAAATGCGTTCGAGAAAATGCTTTCTTAAAGAAAATAACAGTAAGCTAAATTCACAGCAAGACGAATTGTAGTTTAAAATAAGCCGATTCTCTTCACTTCAGTGAGCTCCGCATCAGTAAGCTACACTGCTTTTGTTTCATTTGAATAATCCGCAAGACGCACAAACTCTAAAAGAAAAACTCGCCGCGCTTTGGCTTCGCAGATCTGCCCGGCGAAAAAGTAGAGGAGAATAGTTTAATAACAATCCGAAACTCCTCTTGGAAAAGTACTTTGCACTTATTATAAACAAGCCCGATGCATTATTGAAACGAATCCCGGCGAAATATAAGCTTCAAACTGGAATGCAATAAGCCCGGAACGAAACGAAGAAATCATAAATTTGCATCGTAATTTATGAAACGTAAACACTTGTGACGGCGGGCAAATTATTTTTAAATGGCCGTTCTAAAAATTATAAAAACTTCACGAAATAAAGTAGTCAAATGATTTTGGTAAAATCTGAAATCATAAACCGTCAAGCCTCCCATCAAAAGCACATCGACAATCGAAACCAAAGCTCCGCTCGGCAAAAATGTCTCGAAGAAGCTGCTTTTCACGAGGCTCCTGCCCCCCCCCCCCTCCTCGTCCT
>JAWWEM010000027.1:9968442-9980681 GCA_035582935.1 Ormyrus thymus
CCCTGCGTTACTATAAAATATAGTAATTTTTATTATATGATATATTAAATTTTCTTACGACATTTTTCTCAGTGTACAGAGCCGCGATCCATCATGAAAACAAAAAAAAAAAAAAAAAAGAAACGGGCGAGCTTAATGAACCCCGCGTAAAGCAGCATCCACCGTACTCCCGGCAAAACTTATTAACGATTCGAAAGCCCAGACGAAGAATTCGGAGATAAACAGGAAAAGCGAAAAAGGTCGACGAGGAAATTAATTGATTTCACTCTCAATCGCCTCGCCCGGCTTGACGCGGAATTTCGAAAGGAGGAAAAAGAGTCCATCGAGCACGTATAGAATCGCGACGGGGAAGAAAGAACGAGCGCGCGCAGACATGCGAGAGAGTCCAGCGGAAATTCAAACACGGCGTCGTTCCGCGCCAAAGAGAGCAAACATACGAACGTTTCAATCATTCGGCGAAAGGCGAGACGCGAGGAGAAGGAAGGCGTTCGATTAACGACTCAATCTTCCCATCCGAAAGTTCGCCTCGGCCAAATAAGCTTTCATACGCCGGCGACTGGCGCAGGTTTTCCGTGCGCGCGCCGCGAGTGGCAGGGAAATTCACGATTGCGCGAAGGAGAGAAAAAAAACCCCTGCAAGCGGCGAGCGCAAAGATTTTCCGAGCAGAACGAAATCGGACTACCCGTTTATAAAGCTCATTTTTCCACTCATCTTTTCTTCCCTCTTGCGAATTTCCTTCTATTTCGGGACTGAACATACTCCACACGCCATTAGTTTTGTACATCTTTTTGCGCCGAATGTACGTTCGGTGCCTCTATTTCGCATGATTTTCATCCGTCTTCCCTTTTTAAATCTGTCTTTGAGTTTGTTCCCCGTGGCCTTTGCAGTTCCCTTCCAGGGCTTTTTGCCGACTTGCGCAAATATACTGAAAGCTCGACTCAAACCGTCGTGCAGTATTAAATAATGCCTCGGAGGAAACGTTCCCGAAACTTAATCTTTACAAAGATACAAAAAGAAGAAGAAAAAAAAAAGAAAAAGCTGGCTAAATCCGAAAAAAAATTTCCGCGCACCGAGAGAGGAGACTCTTCTCGATAAACCAGACGGCGTAATTCCAGCGGCTTGCCTCGCGACCTCCCTCCTCGGAAGCATTTGAAATGCAGCCCGCGAGATTATGCATGAATGGGAAGCGATCGGTAAGTACCGCCAGCATCTCATTCCGTTAGCACATCGCCGGGGGGGCGTGGACGCCTCTCGGTGTAACGAGCATCGAGCGTTCGCTCCTGCCCGATCCTTATCGGCCTCCCTCCCTTCCCGTTCAATCCTTTTTCGCGCTCGAGCGAAGGAGAGAGAGAGAGAGAGACAGAGTCTCGGGGTAACGTCCGCTACCGTTCCGCCGAGGAGCTTCCTCCTATTCAGAGAGCCCCGCCGCCGCTGCTCTCGCGAGGAAGCTTTATCCGCCGACGAGTCTTTGTGCGTACGCTCTCTCTGTTTTCGAGGAAATGTCAGTTTTGCCGTGCGTCGGAGAGTCGGCGCCGCTTCGAGCTTCTCTTATCTTTAATCGACTGATCTGCGATGGATCAACTTTGGTCTTTGACTTTTTACGGTGGAGCGAGATGTTACTTTGAGAGTCAGCGAAGGTATTTGCTGCTCTTTGAAACGGGTTGAATTTAGTACATTCTGCTTCTCCGCGGCAGAGATACATCCCTTTTCATTCAAAAGCAATTTCTTTTCTTCGAGCGCGTGTTTAAAAGCGCCTCATCTCTCGCATTGGCCGCGCCGTAGAGTAAAATCTGTCAGCTGAGCGTCTCCATTTTGCCGGCAGTCGGACTCCTCGTCCACATAAATACATAAGAAGCCACCCCCGCGCGCAGACCCGCAGGAAACATCGGTTGCGCTGCGGCAAAGCCGCCCTGGGAGGGAGGGAGCCTGCCTGCATATAGTCGCGGAGATTCACGAGACGCTTAGAGCCCCGCACTCGTACAATTTGCATGATGAGACGGTAAAGGCAGATTGCCCGAATGCTTCTTCTCCCCCTTCCCGCTCGTCTCTCTCTCTCTCTATCTCTCCCCCCTTTGCGCCTATATGCGAGAGTCGCCTCTTTTTCTTTCTCCGCTGCACTATATTGTCGAGCTAACGAAAAGCTTGTTTTTCGCGGAGCGGAGGGGCGAGGGGCGCCTTTTATGCCTGGCCTCGGAAAAAGGAGCTACAATTTTTCGACTGCTCATTCCGAGCTTAGCCATCGGTGCGCCGCTGCTGACTCGGCTCGAGAGCAGCGCACATTTATTCAGATCAGCTAAAATGTTTGCCCGCGCGAGAGGGGGGGGGGGAAGGAGAGCCCGGAGCCCCGAGAGGCGGAGGAGGAATTTCGAATGCAACGGACCAAGTTTTTGGAGCCGCTCAAAAGGCCAGCGCCGGTCTAACTTCCGCCCGATGCCGCCGAGTTGTGTACATCCTTTTCCGAAACTTGAATTCTAGTCGAGTGGAGATACGTTCCGCGCAAGAGTCGCCGGTATATTCATACGTCGGAGCCATTACTGACAAATGGGGTCAGCGTTGCTAGTTTGTTCCGAGCAGTCTGAATAAGCAGCTTGGGAAGTCTTCTAGATTCTTTATTTTAATTTATTAATTAATCGACGTATTAATTTTACAAAAAGAACGTTTGCTTAATCTCTCAGCATTGAAACAAAATGCTGTGAAATTTCTGCGACCGAGGGGGGACAGAAAGTAAAGCCAGAAAAATCATATCTACGATCAAATAATCCCTTTACGGCCCGAAACCGATCGCTTTATCAAAACGCATTGAAATCTAAATTCGAATAAATTACAAAGCCCCCGCCGCATTCGTTAATTTTTAATCCGCCGGAGAGCGCAATAACAATTCCATTATCGCCTCGGATTCTGATAATCGCGCTTAGCCCGAACGAGCCGGGGCCATTCTTTCCCGATTCTCCACCCCGTAAACGAGAGAGGCCGGCGTCGCGCCGCGCCTCTGTATAAGTGTACTGAGTAGTGCGGCAGCACGCAGAATACATAGCCGGGGAGCGAGAGAAACGATCGCTGCAGTCGGGGGCCGCCGCCGCCGCCGCCGCTTGGCGTATAAAGCGTCACGGGGGGTTGAAAATCAAGCGGCTGCCGGGAGCGGGGGAGTGGAGGGGGCGAAGAAGACATTGGGAATGGCAATCGAGCGATAGTGGCATTAACGCACGCACTGCCACCGCGCCGCTGTCACCGTAAAGCCGTTAGCGCGGCAGTCTGTGTGCGTGCGCGCGTGTGCTCCGGCCGGTAATAGACGCACACAGCGGCAAAGAGCAAAGCCACAACGGAGGCAGCAATGCGCGGTCGGCATGAAAAGAGGATGAGGAGCCGAAGCCGCGGTATAGCGGGAACACTCCGGCGGTGACCCTCAAAATGCTCGCCTACATAACTTCGCGTTATATCTTGGGCGCGCTTCCGCGGGGATCGCCAAATGAAAATCCCCGCGCGAAAAATTGCTCTGACCTCTTTTTTTCCGAGGACGCGCTTTACGAGAGGACTTCCGCCTAATAGGGTATGAAACTTTTCTAACTGGCGGGGAGAATTATTTGCGAATAAACGCGGCACCGCTCGTAACGCTGTTCGTACCTCCACTTTGCAGATCGAAATTCTTCGCGTAAACCTGAATTTTCTCTCTTAAATCTGCACGCAGCTCGGTAAAATTATTAACAAGATGTACGCAATCTTGTGTCTACAAACGTGTCAGAAATGCATTCCAACATGAATTAAAAATTCCAAGAACCGAACGCAGTTGGAAGAACTAAGCGTTAAAATAAATTGAACGGGCAGTAATTTTTTCTACAGCCGTATTCCTTCCTCTCTCTCTCTCTCTCTCTCGCTCTCTCTGCAATTGTCCCCCGCAGGGATTCGCCATCTCAGTCGCACCACGCAAGCATGGGGGTATTGATCGGCGGGTCGTGCCGCTGCCGACAGTAGCAGCGTCGTTCCGAAGGACCACATGGCGACGCGCTCGGCAATCCTCGTGCCTCTCCGTAACCTCCCCGAGCTTTTCATCTCCTCCCTCCCCTCCCACTGCGTGAAAACGGCCAACCAATATGGCGGGCTTACCTCTCGTCCTGTAGTCGTCACGTGGTCCTGCCATAAACTCCATCCTTGCACGCGCTTTTTTTTCATACGGCCACGGATTCTGAATAATATCCGCTGCTTCTGAATCTTTACTCGTGTCCTCTCGAGTTTTGCTCGGGGCTTTTAATAAAGGCTCTATCGCCGATGTTTTCCCGAGCGCGGATCGGTATTACGATGTCATTTCGGACAGACTTTGACCAGACTTCGCGGGAATGGTAGCTTTGAATGACGGCAATTTTTGAGTTGGGTTCTTGAGTTTGACAAGTTCTTTTCGAGTTTAACTCCGGGAAATGTTTTGATGCTTTGGCATAATTTAATCAGCGAGAAGGGTCAAATTTATGGACAATAATTTGGGATATTCCTCGAATAACTGATTCAATTACAGCTGAAAACGCTTCGCATTTCCGAGTTTTGTATTCCACCGTAAACTTTGTTTACAGCACTCTAAATTTTTTTAGTATCAATATGCCATCACTGCGAAAGGCTCAAAAAGCAGTATGGATTTTATGCTTTTTGTTGATTCCCATTTGTCCGTCCCGACAAAGCATTTCTCCCGAGCAACCGCCCAGACATTCCGTAGCCTTTTACAGTAATTATTTATTTAGCACAATCCAATCCTTTTCGAAAGGCATTTCAGCAGAAAGACGAAGCAGCTCATAATTCGCTCCAATTTCCTCAGTTTGAAATTCTCGAAACGCATCGCCGAGTTACAAAGAGCCCAGATATCTCGTATATCTCACCGGCGGAGTGACTTTGATGCTTCGTCCGCATTGTTGTTGATCAATATTTCAAGCTTCATACGGCGGGCCACTGGATTATTTAGTTCAATCGGGTCCCTCTCATCTGACCGATGTCCCAATGTCCAGCGTCCGTGCGACTGTCCTAAGGGATGCGCGGCGGAGAACACATATACCCGCTTCCATTTCTATATCTGGTTATAGGTCGATCTTGAGAGCATCCGCGGCGCATCAGCCATATTGCGGAGACAGCACTAACCCCCTTCCCTTCCCTCCCTACCTCCCTTTGCTCTATATGATCCAAGGCAAGCAAGCTGGAGGCGTTGTGTGCGTGAATGCGGATGGCTTGCATGTATCGTCTATATGTATGCGCCGGTATTCTCGCGATCCCACAGGGGAACAGACTCTCGGAATCTAAGTGATCGGATATCGAGGATCTCGAATCTCTCTAATATTATATATTGAGGGTGCAGGCGCCAAATGAACCGATATTCCTTTCATATCGAGGATATACATGTATTATACGTTCATCTGTAAGTTGAAAACCCCGGTATAGATATGAGCAAAAAGCAATATCGAGTTCTATGTGTAAGGTACCGTGTTTGTAATGAGGAATAAATATACATTTCCCGGAATACTTTACACCTTGCATGCTCGTTCCGCATCTCTAATTATGGGTAGGCTTTGTCGGAGGAAAATTTGATAAGAAAGCTCTCGCTGACGGTACAACAAAGGTTGAAGGAAATTAATTTACAATTTAATAAGACATAAATTGGGAAATTTAATTCCACTCTTATAAGTTTATAAATTGTAAATTCCAATTAATATCGATTATTTGAAGGCTTGATTTAAGGTAGCATAACCTTACATAATAATCGAACTCGGAAATTAGACTGTCGTTGTACACGCTTCTGTTGTACGTATAAACATGAAGATCAGGTTTCTAAAAAGATAGACTTTTTCATACACATTTTTATAAGAAAAGTTATGGGAAACTATCACATAGTATTACGTGAAAAAAATTTCTTTCACAGCCATAAATATCGTACTATCGCAGTTCTATTCTATTCTGCAGTTACGTCCATTCCCTATAAAATTCCCACTTTGGACCTGTATTTCACCCATTCGGAAATTATTAATGAACATCCAGCGAAAAGCTCTGTGTGTATTGAACCGCTGATTAATTCGATCATCATACTTGCCAGCGTTCGATCCTAGTCCTCAACAATTCATGGAATCCATAAATACCGAAAGATCCTTCCATTCGAATCGAAACTTTTTAGGGCCGTTCTAGCGTGCTGCCACCGTTCATACTCCCACGCATCCCGTGTATAAGCCCTTCAACATTTATATGACATTCCCGGAAGCTCATCTTGTGTATCTATACACGGTTGCCAGTCTTACACGGGAAGCTCTAACGTATTTGTACGCTTTCGCCTGTACCAGTGTGTACAGAATATTATGCCCCCGCGGTTATCTGCCTCTTTTGTGCAGCAAAGTCGGTCGATGTTCCTCCGCGTCGTTTTCCTCCTACCCGACGCTCTAGGCTGCCACCCCCGCAAACGACGACGACGACGACGACGCGGCGTAAGAGGATTTGCATGGAGACTAAAACGGAAATGAGTCGGGAGAAAAAAACGTTAGTGGATCTCCCCCTGCCGACGACGAGGCGGGTTCGATCTTTTACGTAAGAGGGAACGAACGAACGTTGGTTTTGCCAAAACGGAAACCCTCTGGAAAACGTTAGACTGAGCCCCTCGAACGAGAATTAAAGTCTCTCGCTTGCTCTCTCTTCGCTCTCGAGTTTGGTTTTGCTGCCAGACAGAGAGAGAGAGAGCAAGAGTGAGAGAGACACGGAGAGAGATTGCGTAAGCTGGAAATGCTCGATTAAGTAGTCTGATTGGAAATTATGCACGACCGGTTGAGTGTTTACTCGGTTCGGGGGTGGCGGTGGGCTCTTCTGATGGTTTTATATCGATGAACGGATGGATTCCTAATATTGAATCTTCTTCGCTGCCTTCTTCTCGCTGATGGCCCCGGAAATTCCTAATGAAAGGCGACACCATTCATTTAGCATTGCGGTGTCCACGAAATGATTAACCGTTTTATCGAAAGCCGAAAAGTCGCTGTAGTCTATTATTCATATAAAAATATTTTCAAACCGTACTAACCGTGAAAATACGATATCCACGGGTGATCCACCCTTTAAAGCCATTAAATATTGCAGACGAGATTACGACAATTTGTCGTAAATTACCCTTGCGCCAGCGATTTATGGTGCGTCGTGCATGTTTTGGATTAAATTTTGGGTATTAAATTTCGGAAATTTCCATTCTTTCGCAGAGGTCCTTTCGGGAATTCGCGTCCATGATTTATGAGTCGGACAAGAGATTAATTTCGATAATAACTCGCGATGCGCATCATCATCATCATGCAAAATATCCAAGCTACTGGGCTGATTTAACCTCTTTATGGAGGACTCTGCCTCCGCGCGCGAGCAAATTGCGCTTTGTGTATACAAAAATAAATTTGCATTCGAGCGCATTAGACTCATGAATAACCTAATGTTGGAGTTAGATTCTAACAGGCCCCATTAGGTGAGCCGTGGCGCGACTTTATCCAAATTGAGGTCAGGTCGTCAGGTGGTTTCGAAAAATGTGAATCTTGACTTGAGGAAGGATGCACATGTTCTCCATAAGAACGAGAATTTGATGTTCGTTCGTTCGTAATCGTAAAATATACACCCTGCAATACGGGGGGCACGTTACTGGCTAAATTTATAATGCACCTCGGAGTAACATATTATACAGATGCGAAAAATATTTAACGATTTCCTCGGTATCGATGTTCATAATGAGATTTTCTCTATTTTATTCGCAATTCGAAAGCCGGTATGAAAGAGGCACATTTATGACGATTTAAACGAGATTATAAAATTTCAATCGATAAAAGTAAATATTAAATTTTTTACAATATTTAGCGGCAGAATGAATTTTGAAATTTTAAATTTTCATCAGCGAATAGCAAAGATAATACTCTGTGAAAATAAAAAACTTTTTTAACCTGAAAATATATTGAGTTTAAATTTGCATGTAAATAAGAAATTCTTATCTCCCGGGCTCAATTTATTTTATAATACAGAGGAAAAATAATTTAAAAAACTAGTATTATTATTATCTTCTATATTTCGAGCGCATCGTTTTCCGCTTGAAAAATGCATCTCCCCTCTCGGGCACTTGGAGTGCTTTCTGCACATGAAAGATAGCCGGGCAACATAAAAATAATTGACAAGACTATAGAAAACAGACTTTCGGACAAAGTCTCTTTCAGCGCAGCTCAACAAAGCAGCGGCAGAACGAGGGAAGGGGGGGAGGAAGAGATAGAGAGAGTTAAGCTGAATTTTTAATCGGCCTCGGGAACTCGACTCGCGTCTTGTGCAGAAACTCGGGGCGTCAATAAATAAAGGCCCCACCGGCGACACTCGGAAGCGGCAAACTAGTTGGCGCAGAGTGGAACGGGAGTATAAGGAAACTATTGGCGCCACGGCTCTCCGCGGCAGCACGCTCCGGTTATCTTATCGTGATTTCGTCGGAAGCGCTCTCTCCCGCTCCTTTCTCGCGCTGTAATTGACGATTCGAACTCGATCTCGAAGTAATGGCCGTAGCAGCAGCAGCAGCGGCGGCGGCGGCAGCGGCAGTGGCATTCGGATCTTCCTGCAGAAGAGCAGTCTGCAGCGGCGGCGGCGGCGGCGGCGGCGGCAGTGTTCCCGAAGATTCTGGGCCATCGCTGATAAAATTTTAACGACCCGCCGGCACAAGTCGAAGTGCCTGCAGCAGCAGCAGCAGCAGCGGCGGCGGCAGCGGCAGCGGAGCCAAAGCCACCGACGGCGGCAGGCGGCACGGCCGTCGTGCCGAGCAAGAAAGATGGACATATACCGAGGCTCGGGGGCTTAAACGGAAATGGATGGAAAATCGGGGGAAGAGAGAAAGAGACTGGGACGTGGATATATAGGTATAAGCGGCCCCGAGCGGAGGGTAGTGAAAATTTAACTTCGCGTCAGGACGCTTTCGTTCAACATCTTTCTTTCTTGGCTGGATTTTGGCTCTGATTCCGGAGATAAGTTCGCATTAATTTCGCGCGCAGTGATCTTTTACCGTTTCGCCTTGTCCTTTACAACGCAATGCTCCTCGCTCGATCGTTTCGGGACGAGGCGCTTCGCGCGAGATGATTATCTCGATAGCTTCGGCAGTAAACCGAACGGCCGAATTCACGATTTAAAGCGCCACGAATTTGACGCGCGTCCCTTGATTTATTAAAGCGCGACATCGGCGCGTCTTATCGAAACTTCAATCAGCCCGGGGAAGACGAGCAGACGCAATCCCTTCCGGATAAATCGTCGGCATGGCAACTAAATTAAACGCGGAGAGAAGACACACACGCGGGGCGGAATAGACGCGAGGGTGAGAAAAAGCTGACGGTTGGAAAGTTCGTCCGTCCCAGCCCATACATCCCGGTCGCGACAACGCGGACTCGCTCTACTCTCGCGAACGGATGGAGAGGGCGCAAGAGAAAGAGAGAGAGAGAGAGAGAGATAAAGCGAAACTGCTGGCAGAGAGCAGAGTAGTATTGATCTTCGTATTACGAGCTCTCTAGACGAGGATTCCATGGGATTGACGATGCGTTACTACGTATTAAGCCGCGTAAGATCCGCGCGCGAAACGTCAGTCAAGTTCAGCGTCCGCTCTCCCCGTCTCCGTTCGGCATTAAAGCGAAATCGACAAGGGCACGAGCGCGTATCAACCGTGCCAGAGGAGAGAGCGCCTCGGCTCGGGCGGGGCGCCAGCGGAACTAAGAAGAGCGGACAACGTACAGAGAAGAAGAGTTGGACCAACTGGCAAAGAGTGCTCCTGACGGATCGCGAGCTTCCATCGATTTTGATGGACTCTCTCTCTCTCTCTCTTCCTCTTTAGATGCCGGGAGGAAAACGTACCCCTGATCCCAGCTCGATGAGGAATTGAGTGCTTTAAGAAATTGACGAGGTAGGGCTGCATTTAAAAGCGTCTGCCGGAGTTTGATTGATATTGAATGTGCCGAGCCTCTGCGGTTTAGAAGCCGTCTTTGTGCTCGAGGATTGGTAGACAGTGCGGTACTGCCATTATTACATTATTCGTATAGAGTAAACTAAATTGGCTGGTCATTTCGCTAATGGATCCTGTACCTAATGACGGGGCAAATTGGGTATCGATACATATAGCCACTTTCTGAGCGCGGATATAGAATAAGATTTCCTAAAAACATCATACTTATGTGTTTAATCGCTTTAAAGAAAATATTCAAAGTATTTTTCAAGCCGATGATTGATGTGTGATGTAGATTCCTTGGACTAAAATTTTACGTTTCACTCCGGCGCGTGATTCACTATCTTTTAATGACTCAATGTTTATCCCAGGAAATGATGTTATTACAACGAGAATTCCGAAGCAGATTAAGCAATCGTATATTTGCCCAGAGGACGTAATGTTCATTGTTCTGCAGAGACGATAAGTAAAAAGAAAAAATAATAAAAACCTTTCAGACGAAGCTTATTCAAAGAAAGCAAGCAGCGCACGTCAAACGCCACGTCAATTCCACCGTGTATCCACCGGAAAAAGACGCTACAGCCAAACGATACTTCCGTCCGCGAAAATCCTCCTCGCCGCGCGAGCGCATCCGGAAGGAGAAGGAAGTCGCGGCGACGTAATATATATGCTCCCCGAGCGCTCGGCGGGTTGCGCGCTGAGACAAACGCGGAGTCTCATTCCTGCGCGTCTCATTCTTTGCTCAGGCAACTTTCAATTTCCAAGTTTCCGCGGAGGTGAACGTCGCCGCGCCGACGGACGAGTCAATGACTCGAGAGCCGAGCGAAAAAACGCGCGGCGCAATCGATGACGGGACGGAATATATCGCTCGAGGAATGACGAGATTGACGGGGGCAAGGGGGGAGGTACTGCGCGCGTTTTCCCCCCTCCCAGCTCCCGCTGCCTTTCATCTTCCTTCGCCGGATTCGGCCAACTTTACTGCTATTCTCCTTTAATCCCGTCGTAAATCGACGCATCTCTCGCCCCACAAAGGACGAGCTACGTGACTCGTTCGCGGCTCTGACTAAGCCATTTTTTTTTCTCATCCCTCCGCGTCTTTCCGCTTTTGCTCTCTCTTTCTCTCTATCTCTCTCTTTGTCGGAACCGTGCGTAAGTCAGTGGGGGATGTTTGCCAAGCTCTCTCTCTCTCTCGGCGCGAGAGCGAGTCTGGTTAAATGCCGCGCGGAATTGGGAATTTATCATCTCGTGGGGGACAGTCCGGTCACGCCGCTTATTAATCGCGTGTTTTTGTCCCGTTGAAAGCTCCGATAGATAAGATTTAATTATAGATATTTCTCATCTTTCCCTGGACTCGCTCGGAGCTCGCTATCAATGAGAACGAAGGATGATCGATATTTCTTTGTGAGCACTCGAGGATAGATATTTTATAAAGCTCGAAGTAAATATTGATCTCACGTATAAAGGAGGTCGATATACAAACATTTTTTAATCAGGCAACCCTCGTTGCCTTTTCTATACGCATCCAGAGTAACTCCTCGGCGGACGGTCTGCTTTCCTCCCGGAATATTTCATTGATCTTTTCAGCGTCTGGAGAAGTGTTCAGTGCTCATCCTGCGTAATTCAATAATGGCCGGCCGGCTGCAGGAGTCTCTCGCCTTAAACAGCGCGCTTAATAATGCAGGGACTGCTCGCCGGCGCCTCTCGATGCCTTTTTATCGATTGTTCTTCCGCGCTTTCGAGAGCTCTATTTTGTATGGCGACTCTAAAAGGGAAGTGGGTGTCTTTGCACCTAGGCGTACGTGCGGGAAAGTTATTTCATTCTTCCTAGTTTGCTTTTAATAATTTATCGACGTTTTATCAATCAAAGCTCAAAACCTGACCCCGTTTAAAAAAAAAACAGCTGACACGTGAACTGAAAAAATTTTCCACTCCGCTAAAAAGCCTCTTATAAGCACAGACGTTAAGCCAACAGTTCCAGTTTCGCTTAATAACTCCACCGTGGATAAAAAGCCCAGACTCGCAATTACACGAGCCAAAAAAAAAAAAAAATAGACTGGACGAACGACAGAGCTCATCAAGCGCCGGTTAATTCGGGCGACCCCTCGTAAATCATTCACTCGCAAGGCCCCTAATCGAAATGATCAATCTAGCAGGTGAAATACTTTCGCTCGACCAGCCCGGCCGTCCAGACTCCCCGACGTCGCGTCCGGTCTCGTAAACAAAAGCGGGCTGTCATCGAAAAATGCAATCAGCACTAATCAGAGCGCCGGCGGCGGCGGCGGCAGCTCATTTGCCAAATGAATTG
>JAWWEM010000027.1:9988487-10011924 GCA_035582935.1 Ormyrus thymus
TATTGGGCCATGCTAAATTGTGTACAATGTTAACGTGCACGATTCTTATGTGTATAAAAGGCACCTTACCATTGACAGTAGAGGCTGTTTTTTAAAGAAAAACAGCTTTTCATAAAAAAAAATTCATATTTTTTCAGGAAGAAGAGTAAATCTAACCTGAATAAAAGAGTTCCAGGAATGACGCGACACAGTGACATGCAAAAAACGAGACCGTATCTTTTCTTATTTCCTATCACCGCGCCGTTACAAAATAACCGTAACCGATCCACTGCAGCCGCCGCGAGCCGTCACTTCGCCACCGAGTAAATCAAAACTCAAAAGGTTCGACGCCCGAGCAGCTCCATCCGACAGGATCGAACGCCGCGCCGAAAAGACGAAAAATTCGGAAAAAAAAAGCACGCAAACGGAACCGAGCAAGAAAGGGTTATACATCCAGCTCTCTCCCGAGACTCGGCAGCAAATTCAGCCTCCGGGAGAGTATCGATGGAAGCAGTTGATAATCAATCTTGGCGTCCTCTCCGCGCGCCGCGCTCGCTCGCCTATTCCGATGTCATTAATCAAAACGACCGAACGCCACTCTCGCGCGCAAACACAGACGCGCGCCCCCGTACACGCGGACGAGCGCGCGAGCCAAGCCGCGCTGTATAATTGACAATTACTGTAGCTCGCGATTAAGCGGCGCAGCTTCTTCCCTCGCTCCTGCTCCATTTCGCGGCGTACTTTCGGCGTCCCGCTCCGAATCTGGCGGCTCGTCTGTGCGGCGGGAGGCACCGCGCGCCAGTTTTCGATGCGCGCTCGAACGTGCGGATGTACGTATAGAGAGAGAGAGAGAGAGAGGAACTTGCGCATGTTAATGCAAATTCGAATGCCGCGGCTAGATGATAATCGGTCTGCGCTTTCTGGTGCGCGGCCGAGAGATGGCCGACACAAAGGGACGGAGATTAGTCGGCATCGCGTAATTGATTTATTGTTGCCGAGGACCCAACGGGAAATGTATACGAGGCTCTATTTTTTTTACTTTGGGGTCTAGGAACTGATACGTCTCGGCTTTTGTGAGCTTATGGCTTTTGTTTTTATAGCGCGGCGTGGCTTTTGTACTCTCCTCTTTTGAAGGATTGATTGGATCTTCGTCAATTTGTAATTAATTTTTAGTAATATATTTCGTTTTTATGCTGCGATTGAAAATAGATTTTTCAAACAATTTTATGAATAAAAAGTCGTTGGGTTGCCAAAGAATTAGGTCTAAGCATTGAACATTCGCACACTCACATAAGTCAGGACAAAACCCTCTATTATAATAAAATGTTTGAACAATCGACTGTGCGTGAAAGTACACATAATTCATTATCGATTTCGTTTTCGAGGGTACAAAAATGAATAGGGGTTGATTAACCCTTTCACGCTCCGCGACGCCATATGGCCTCATTCAAAAGGAATATTTCTTGCTATTTACCTATACGTAACGGCATGCTCGGGCTTTTCTAAATCCCTTTATAAAGTTTAGAAGGACGCTGCAGCGATCACATAAAGTGCGAATATTTTATTAACCAAGATACAAGCCACCAACGAATCCGCAAAATCTTTCACCCCGCAAACTCGGCGCTAAATAAACAATTGCCCTCGAATCACACTTGAATCCGAAAAAAGGCGGCCGCGCAAAAGGCCGAAACCCGACGGCGCATAAAACATAAATTCATGCGAAACCCCAGACCGGCGCGCGCTCGCAGACGGCTTGGCGGCGGCGGCGCGCGCGCAGAGTACAAAAGCGCGAAGAGAGAGAGAGAGAGGGAGAGGGAGGGAGAGGGAGGGAGAGAGGGCACACGGAGCGCCTACAGTCGAGAGAGCCGCAGCGCAGAGGCCGTGCGCCGGGGATTAGAACAAATTCTCGGGTACATAAAGTGAATTTGCGCCCGCTTTCGGAGTCGTGCGCTCGCTATTAACGGCGGCGCGCGATAAAAATCTCTAATTTCGGGTCCTCCAGATTTTCTCGATGCTGTAATACGGGGGCTTTTTTTCACCTTTTGTCGAGGGAGAAGGAATTTTTGGGATTCCGGCGCAGCTGAGATTTTCCGGAACGGCTTAATTTGTTTGAGGAAGGTTTATGGTGTGGAAATTGCGTAATTTCGAAGCTTAGAAAGGTTACGTCTATACACAGTTGCTGCTCTTAAGCTTCAAAATTATGTAATTTTCTAGCCATAAACTCAAACAAATTACATAATTCTAGAAACTCTAATTGATAATTTACAATGCCCTTTTCACGATGATGTCAGCTTTTAAATTTAGATTACCGAGTATGCTTTCGTAATAAGCTTTAAAATTCTGCTAGGCACAAAAATGCAACTGATTACACGGAAGCAAGCTAATCCAGTCTCAACAGAGCCAAAACAGCAGGTCTAAAACGTTTTCAGAATAATAGAATCCTGTCTTTTTAACTCGGCTGCCGCACTAAATCTATAATTTTTCCCTCCCGTTCTCATTCTCTAAAAGATCGTCCCGGCGACGTCCCGGATACTATACTTTGCAGGCTCGGGCAGGTTAATTATTTCCCATTTAAAGAGGACAGTTATACGGCGAAGCTTAGCATTAGCCGCGGCGTTCAAGAATAGGCGAATGGTAGCCAGACTATATCCTTAACATAACATAACTCAGCTCGGCCGTTTCTCTCTCTCTCCTCTTTCTGAGCGTTCGCGCCGCTGCACGCAGCGGTGCACCTCTACGTGATCCGGAATATTTTAGCGCGTCGGCGGCGCCTAATCTGCCTCGTATTCTCTCCTCCCCCCCCACCTCTTTCTCTTCCGGGGTATAATGTCGAGAGTGCGCGGTGGCTTCCAATTAGCGATTACACGATTATGGCCCCAGTGGCGAAAGCACTCTTCTCTCTCTCTCTCTCTGTCCCTCTCTATCTCTCTCGCTCTCGCCGCGGTGCTCTGTGCCGATCGAAATTCCAAGCCCCCCCTCGCCTGCTGGTACACCGTTGTTACGCCGATTTTCGAGTGGACCGATACCTGGATACGCTGCGCGAATCAATTTCGCGCGCTGTAAGGCTAAATGAATTCACGAGATGTGCCGCTGCCGGGCGTAATATAGAGAGGTTTTTCATTTTGCGAATTTTTCATGAGTCATCGCGTCGATGGTACTTGCGAGTATAACGAGATTAATTCGGCTGGGCAAATTGAATTATCAGCGCGGATTACTTTCCTTCGGGGTCTCATTGAAATTAGCCGCTGGAACATTTTGCGATTAATGAAACGGTTAATAAATTTTGTGGTAAATATTGTTGCTCTACGTTTCGAATATCGGAAAAACGCTCGAACGATATTCTTTTTTTCAAAGTTATATCACAAATATAACACGTGTTCGATATTTTCCATTTCATGATTCGAACAGATAAAAGAGACCCTCTTTCATGTTTAGGAAAACGGATTTTCGTGTTTACTTTTTTTATTCGCGGTAAACCGATACCAATGACCTTAATTTATCGCTTTTACGTGGAGGTGAAAAAAAAAAAATTGGGAGTTATTCAATAGCTTGGAAATGTCGAGAGCGCAAAATATGAGTGAGCGATATACAGTTGACCCGTTTCCGAAAGTGTTTTTACTTCGCGAAGTTAACAAGTAATGAGAAAATTTGTCGATCACTCCGTAAAAAATTACTCGAGCATAATTACATGCGATCGAAATATATGCGCCGCGTACAAATTTCGTACGGTTTATTTTATGAGCTTATTGAGCAATATCGAACACCAAGATGATAATTTATGCTTTTTTCTCGAATAATGTTACACGCAGGAAGCATAAATTTCCGCGCGAACGGAAGTATCAATGATAAACTGTTTTTAAACGTTTTGATTTTTATTTTATTGTTACGATTTATTGCCTCTCCGGACAAAAATTCGTTTGACGGACAAGTTCGCTTCGTGCGCAAGTGAGAGCGTAAGAAATAACTTTCCGAGAATAGCTCACCTTTTGATTACATGCGCTAACGACGCAATCTATATGTAAAGATTAGATAATCCAATTAAACTTGTAATAAAAGTTTTCTCACGAAAAAAGTTTGCCGGCAAACGAGCTCGAAAAAAAGCCGAAAGAGCCGGCAAAAGAACTCGCGCGATATCGATTCTTAAAGAACAAAAAAAAAAAAAAGAACGAAAAAATTCCCATTGACTCGTCGCTCCAAAAAAGCAGCGCCGTCCGCATCACTCAACTACTCATCAATATCATCGACACATTCGTACTCCCACCAGTGATCCATCACCTGGGGGATCAGCGCGGCAAAGTCGATCGGAAAGTGTGCGTCCTTGTAAAAGAATTAAAAGGAAAAACCCGCGTCGGCTCCTGCTCTCCCAAAAGAATCGGAGGCGCGTCGAAATTGGCCCGCTGCGTCAAAACAAAGAAAATAAATCCGCGCCTCGGAGTGAAGCCTCTCGTTGAGCGGACGGGGCGACAATGCGCCTTGTGGGAACGGGGCTGCGCCGCTCGCGGCGTGCACTCGACGCGTAATAGTCGTCGAGGCGCGCACCGTGAAAATGATCCGTTCGAAATGATGCGGGATTGCTTCTGCCGGCGTCTCCCCCCCGTCTCCCTCTTTCTCTCCGTCGAGTAGCTATTTCTGGGCGCATTTTTTCCCGCGCGTTTGTGTGACAGTGACCGTGAGCAGCCGTCTGCCGGCGCGCGTCGGAGGGGGAGAGGCGGGAGGGGGATTCGAGAGTGCACTCAAAAGCAGCCCAAAGCCAGTTCCATGGCGTTACTGTATAAGGTAAACTGGGACTCGTCGGTCGGGGGCTCTCGTTCCAGAGAGCGAAGGAGAGGGGCGGAAAATTTGCCTTCGTCGATGGCTTCGAGCGTTGACTCTCGCTTCCCTCTCCGCTTCCTCTTATCTTTTTCGCCTCTCCTCCGCAGCCCGTCTCGTTGGGGTTAGTCGCTCTCGCCATGTGCGCTACACATGCCTCTCTTTATTTGCCTCGCGAGCGCGTTTCTGGGAATATTAAAATCCTTTTTACTGCCCTGATTTATAACAGCTCCCCTCCTCCCCCCTCCGAGACGCTTCCGAGAGTTTTGTTTGCTCGGCGGTGAGTGAAGCCCTTTCGTACCGAAAAGCAGTGTCTATTATTGAACCTTATTTATTTTTTGTACGGAACGCGGCTTGATTAATTTTATAACGAAATAAGAATATCTTTAGGAAAAGACCGGCGAGCCGACCTTCGCCTATAAATTAGATACGTCCCGCCTTTACGGTCAACCTGAAAAACGTGATTCCTTATCTTCAAAAGCAGCCGGTTCTCTAAGACTTCACCATTCTGGACACTAAGTCGCATCCATATATTACGAACGTCCGTTTTTATTCGAACTTTAATGGCCCGGCCAGTCATAAAATGCATTTCCGGAAGCGATTCTAATCTATAATTCGCTCCTCGAAGATTACTATCTTCAAATTTACAATTGGGAGGGCTTCAATTTTAGATAACGTCGACTTCTTATATCAAGAGCCGCTGCTCCTAAACACTTTCATTCTTGACGCAAGAGAGTTCTTTTTTGTACAAGAGGCAAAAACACAAACGCTAAAAAGCTATCATTAACTTTATCGATCGAGCATGGCGACGTAATACCTTTCTACTTTTAAACTATTGACCTAATAAAATATCGATTTTTCATTAATGAACATTCAGAAATTATTGTGCTAATGAGGCTTTATTTAAATTTAAATTAAATACATCAAAGGGCGCGTTAGCCCCACAATGTAATCCAGAATATAAATGCATAAATTAAAGCTTCATTTACATTTTAAACTGTACAAAAACTACATCGGCAGACTGCAATTAGATTAAAAAATCATTGACGACAACGGCGAGAAAGTATACGTCCCTCTCGCGAATCTTCACATCTCTTGATCAAACTCATTTCGCTCCTTCCTCGGTGAATTGGGGAAATGAGAAATAATAGATCGAGCTACTAAAAGGACTCGGACGAGCTGCTACCTCTTCTCTCAATCATGCGGGTCCGGCAAAGGCTGTACATGTAAAATGTGAGCGCGGAGGAAATTTCATTTTATACCCATTCGTTCCCTTCTCCCGTCTGAAAAAGACAGAACATACGTCTTTTCCGATGCGGCCTGTTAGTTTTTAATTTTTTCATCGACTCGGCGACTAATTTTCTATGAAAATATTTTAAATGTTATTTTCACGAAAAATAGTTTTAAAAAGCTAATTTGAAATAATTTACTTCCCGTTAAAAGTAAAACGATATAAAATTTTATTTGAAATCGCGTAAACTTTGTTTTTATCTTCAAGTGTAGCTTACGTTTAAAAAGCGCAAGTAACACCTTTTCAACCCAGAAAGCGAAGTAAATTATTCTTCGCGCATTCTTAATTAAGCCTGTTTAATTAAAAATAGTGCATATTTAATTTCTTCCCCCTCTCCGTACGCGCGGGCACCTCTAATTACTCTCGCATCAAGAGAGAGAGAGAGAGAGAGAGAACTGCACAGTCGCCGAAAAAACACGGCCACCCGGCGGCTGTTAAGCGGGGCAAACTTATTAAAAAATATTAATTAACATCGGCGGCGGATAATCAGCGAGAATGAAAAATAATCGCGCGGCCCGCACCGAGTCTTATTTAATTAACACTCTCGTGATCTTGCGCCGTCGGCGCATAATTGCAGCTGCACCGAGCGAGAGAGAGAGAGAGCGAGAGAGCTTCCATTTAAAACATCGATCTCGCCACGAATCCGACAACGGAGGAAAGGCGTCCGACAGCTGTAACGCTCCTCCTCCCTCCTTTCCTTGGGAAAGATTTACTTAGGACGAGGACACGCGTCGAGTCGTCATGCATAAAGAGAGAGCAAACATACGCGATCGCGGCGGTGTAATTTTTTGTCGGCCGGCGAGGCCCCATCGAAATCCGGCGTTCCGGGGCCCGGAGCGCGCCTCAATTGCCGCGATCCCCGCGGCCGAGGAAATATTTGGCTTTGGAATTAATTGCAGCTGTCGAGGCGCGAGGTGCGAAGGAGGTCGACGGACTCGCGGTGTGTTTTCTTACCGCGAGGTAAGGTGTCGGAAGGCTCGTAAGGGAAGCGGCTTAGCTTTTTTTCAGAAGTCGCTTTGAATATTCATGAAGAGCGGAATTAAAAATATGAATTTTTCCCGCCGCATTCCGGGGATGCAAATTCGACGCTCGTTTGCATTTCACTCGATGCTTTTCGCGCGACGCGCCGCGGAAAGGAGTCTCATGATAAAAGTTATTTTTCTGCAGTTTTCAATATGAGGTCGAGAAAGTAATATAATTTGTCGCAGCCACGGAAGCTCGCGAAGTGCGGCGGATTATTTCCCATTGTGATTTCGCCTTCCATAGCAGTATTGAAAAATGTACAAAGTTCAGGATTTACTTATTAATTTAAAGCAGGAGAATTTAATACATTGTTATTTAAACTTTTGACTTATTAAATTCAGCTTCCGCGAAAGCTGAAAATTCTAATTAAAAGCAGACTCGCGCCGCGCGTCCCGCTCTAATTTTATGAAGTTTTGCAGGCAAAGTCCATTCTTAGAATGATCCTAAGCTCGCCCGGACAAAGGGCGGCCCTCATTGTCTCCGAAGCACTCCTCGGGCAGCAGCCCCGAGTCGAAAATTTTCACTGCCCCGCGGCGTCGCGGCGGGGCGACGGTGGCGCAATTTCCGCGCACTTCCCAGTTAAAGAAGCATCCCTTTCCCGGAACGAGGAGGAATCGTAAAAGCTCGTCGTTTTTGTTTCCTTCTTTACGAGCCGCCACATTAAATTAAAGGCTCGGGCGACTGGCTTTTTTCTATTCGACGCGCGATGTACGCGCGGCGACGACGAGTTGTAAAGTATGTAGGAGCGTGGCCGGGAATGTCAAGCGCAGATTTTGACGTCGAGCCTCGCGCGCGCACGCGCCGTAATAACTTTTTTCCTCCATTTCTCTCTCTCTCTCTCTCTCTCTCTCTCTCTCTCTCTCTCTCTCTCCGCGGGAGAGAGTCTCGCGGGAGCAGAGGCGACTTTGATAAATATTCCTCGTGTGTGTGGGTGCCCGCTTCCCTTCTCTTTTTTTATTGCCGGGAATGCGCATTGTAGATAAGAGTTATAACTTTGTGGCTCGTGAAATTCGTGTAACGCAACGTTCGAAAGTTTATTACGTGATTAACATTCGTAATGAAAGCCGGGGGAGGGGGAGGGGGGTGGAACGCCGGCCGTCGAGAAGGGACGGACTCGGAGAGCGGAGAGAGAAAAATTGTTACGGATGGATTATCAAAGAAAAGCGACGCTGGAAAATCATTTGCATTGCTGGGTCTTGTAGTTCGACGAGGTGAACGAACTTGGCGTCGAGTGCAGAAATGCGCCAGTTGGTAAACGTAGTGGAAGAAATAATTAAGTCATAATAGAAATTATGGAACTTGCTGATAAGTTTTCGATATTGGTTGCTCTCTTTTCTTTCTAATGAATGTTACGAAGTACATCGGAAGTGCTGATTAAATTAATAATTAATTAAATGTTTGATTTCTGCTTTCGATCGATTAAGCATCAACGATTTATCGACTGTTTACTTAGCTATTAAAAAGAGCAAACATGAAAAAAAATGTTTACCAATTCCGAAAAAGTGGGTATAGTTGGAATTCCGATAACGCGCCAACATACTCTGCTATGTAAATTTTAAAGGGTATCAGATAAAGCGATACAATGAACTGAAACCTAAAAGGGGGGCTTTTACCCTGTTTTGAAAAAACAAAAAAAAAAATTGTTTAAAGCTCGAAACGCGCTACCAAGGCGGGCAAATAATAAAAGCCTTGCATATATCGTGAAAAGCTTCCTTTGATAAGTAAATGGAGTTTTACATTTTGAGAACAAATGGAGCTCTCTCGGGAATTCCCCAAGCAAAAGTAATCCCATTGAAACGGTAACTTATCGACGTCCAAACGCTCCTCCTCCTCCTCCTTTCTCTCTCTCTCTCCCGGGCCGACCTTATCACGCACACAGCAAAGCCCTTACACACAACAAACACACAAATGCCGTCAAACTAAAAGCGCCGTCGCCACATTCTTCCCCCAAAATCGAAATCTTATCTTTTTAACGAAAATTTTCGGCGAAGTATTTCTGTGTGTCTTCGTACTTTATTAAATCGTTTATTTCATCCCTCCGCCGATATCTTTATCGAGTTTTATCCGAAAGCCATATAATATCCGAGTCAAAAGTGTATTTCAGTGGGGTCAGCCCATTCGAAAATATTCCGTTTTATTGCGGTTAGACGCATAAACTCGGGAGGATTTGAATATTTGAGTGATTCGAAGAGTCGCGGTACATTATACGAATCTTTTAAATTTTAACGTTTCGCCGTCCTTTTTGCGCCGAACGTACTTCGGAAGCTGAATCTTTCCAGCGGAACAAGTACCTTAAAGTCGAGGCAATTAAGAACGAAAATACTGGTCCGTTTAGCGACTTTGAAAAAGTCCACAAAGTCAAAATGTTTTATGAATACCCGAGCTTTCCATTATGGAATGAAATATGCAAAGTGCCTACGTTTCCTCAGCCATCCTCGGCTTCTTAAATAATAAGTTACGATTGAATTGCCGTGTACATCTTTCATCAAGCTAGGCATAACTTGGTTGCCAAGCACATAGCAGAGCCAATCTAAGTTGGAAAAGCAACCCGAAACAAGCCAGCCAGCCAGATGAGACAATCCGGAGACGGCGCCAAGTCAAAGGAACTCCATCGAACGTTTTGTGCATGTCTAATGTGCGCCTCCTCGCGCTCAAAGTTTACCCAGAAATTGTCTAATAAATAGTCCGGAGGCGAAGCCGAATAAACGAAAGCGTAAATAAAGATCGCCGACTCACCTAATTGGACGTACATCTTGGGCCTGACGTTCTCCTGCCAGGCGGCCAAGCCGACGCCGAGGCTCATCGCGAGGATCCATCCGGCGAGGGCCCTCCGGGTGAGGAGTCGTCCGCTTCCGATGCTCATCCTTGCCGGGCGTTCGTTCGACAACTCCGAACGATCAACACACTGAACAGAAATCAGGGGGCAACGAAAGGAGAAGGGAAAAAAAACAACGTTACGTCGTTGTCACGCGCGCACAAGTCACAGGGTCGATTTTCACTGAGGATCTCGCCGGGACATCCGAGCACAGGGCGACGTGCACGAGAGAACAGTACGACAGGCGACGAGCGGAGGGAGGCTGCTGCTGCTGCTGCTGTCGTTGCCGTCGAGCGTCGGAGAGGGAGAGAGGAAAAAACGCGAAATCTATCACTTGGCGTCGTCCTTGTCCTGGGCCAGGACGTGCGTACTGCCGTTGTCGTGTGCGCGTCGCGGGACCGTCCTCCGGTGCATATCGTCAGCGCGGCCTCGACAAGATGCCTCTCGCGCAAAGCAGTACCGTCCACCACACTCGCGGCTGCCGCTGCTGCTGCTGCTGCTGCTTCTCTCGGCGAGCGGTGCGCGCGCGCGCGCACGCAGTCTAGACACAAGAAGCCGAGGGCACGGAAGCGAGAGAGAGACGGAGATCGCGCCCTGCGGACGATCAGCGTCAGACTGGCTGCGAGTCTCCCCCAATACAGCGAGTTGCCGGCGCGCAGGTTCTCCGCGCCTGCGCACTGAGGCCCGCCGCTGCAGCCGCCGCCGCTGCTGCTGCTGCTGCTGCCTTTTCGGCTGTACACGGAGCGGCTTATCGTTTCGCTTTTCGTAGGCTCGGGGGCCGAAGGGATACGCCGCCGCTGCTGCTGGCCGTCTGTCTGCTGCTGCGTGGGTGGGGACTCCTAAAGCCTGTATGGATCATACGGAGCGGCTGCTGCTGTGTGAGCGCGAGCCTCGCTTTATGGGGTATCCTTCCTGATGATGCTGCTGCTGCACTGCTCTCTCTCTCTCTCTCCCTCTGCCGACGATTCTGCCACTGACTCCGTCCCGCTATGGTGGCGCCGCAGACCTGCAGGCAGAGAATTCGCGGGGATTAATGCCACTGAAAGAGACGAGCGTGCTGGGACGAAAGCTGAAATGGTGCTTTAAGAGTTCGCTCTTGGGAGTGGGAGGGAGGCTGCACCTCCAGTTTCGAGCGCTTTATGAAGATGGAGAGCGGGACAGGACATTGTCGCTTGTGTGTCACTTTGCGTTAACAAGGATTTTTAATCGCCGGAGCGCCGGGAGATTGTTCTTGGATGCGCAAAGTTTATGACTTTTTCGAAAGATGTGGTACTCATGTTAATTTTTTTCAGATTAAGGGTATACAAGTTGCCCTTTTAACAAATCTACAAGGATTTTCTGTAAGCTAGCCCTGGTAGAGATAAAAGAATCAAAACTGGCCAGGAAAGTATAAAATAGGAATTTTTCATTCCTAGTTAACTAACTTTGATGAAACAATTTTTCGGATCATTCTCGGATCATTTCGATAGATTCGGCATAACCTAGAAATATTCGAATCAAGTTTCAATCCGTTCTCACTTATGCGATACAATATACAAAAGATTTTAGATAGCTTTCCGAAATAGTAATAAGAAGTATAAACGAAACATTTATTTATATTACTGCTTTGGTAAAATTTTAAAGAAAACGTAAATTTCTTGCCTCTTTTCTATCTCTCTCGCTCACAAATAGAATACGAAGCAAGTTTCTGGGTATTTCTGAGGTAAGAAAAGTACCTATCGTAATAACCGTGTAAATACCGACATATAAATTTAAATTTAGTTAAACTAGTTTAAAAGTCCGCCGACGATGAAAAAAAGTGTTTCATGAAAGTTAGTTAACTAGGAAGTAAAAATACCTATTTATAGATAAAATTTTTGAAAATACCTTATAACTAGGTATTTAATATTTTTCATCTCTACCAGGAAGTTGCAAACTTTTTTAATACAAGACCAAGCTTTTATGTAAATCAGTTTTTTAATTTAAAAGGTTGACAATAATACTAAAGTACAAAGGGCTATTTTTATTAAAAGTCAACATTTAAATGCGCTGAAAATTTACTCGACAGATTGCTTAATAAGATGTTTTAAAATCCCAGAAAATGAAAACACGCAGCAAAGCCTTAATTAAGCCATTTTGATGAAAAACAGCGCGCGAAGAATTCCTATAAATTAAGGCACTCTTGTCAAAACATAACAATATCTTGAGCCGTAAATCACGCGCTTCTAAGAAATATTTTTATTGCTGTAAGTTCGATACAGCACAGTACAGGTATACGCTATCAATATTACGCGCGCGCGTATACGCTTTACTGCGCCACCTGCGCACAATATCAGAAACTAAAGCGTAGAAATTAACCAACGTATACGATTATTCAGTAACTCGGGCTTGATTTGTGCCATTGTAATTTGCGTCCCCGTCGCCGTGATTTATATCGTAATCTTAGTTCAAAACCGTAATAACTCAGAATCTTTTCTTTTTGACGAATTTCGAAGAAAATGTCTCCCCGTAATGAATGATTGATGATAATTGCATTTTAAATTTATAAGTTTTCTCGAAAGCAAGCTGTAAACGTTGCGTGTTTTAATTTAGGTAGAAAAGACTGCATTTTGGCTGGGAATACAAAATCTTTTCATAATTTTTTTTTCCCAATTATTAACAAATTCACAAACTTTAACCTTCCTCCCTCCTTCGGATGAAACGAAAAGAAAGTGATAAAATGCATCATTGGTCTTTGAAACACTCGGAAAGTAGTGTTCACACATATAGACGGTCGATAAATCGCGATCAGCGCGACAAAGGGTGAAACAAGTATTAACCAGAACCAAATTATATTCAATTAAAATGCGTAAATTAATCGAACAGTACAATTATTACCAAAGGCGCCGAAACGTCCAGTAAAGCGCAATGCCCGCAGTTCGCAATTACTAAAGCTCGCGAGTCTTATTTTTCCCCGAAAGGCATAAAAACGTCGAATTTTATTTGCGACGCCGCGCGCGCGAGCCAAAGTCCCCGCCGCGTCGCGGCGTTCGAGAGGACGCGGCAGGCTGCGACCGATCGTAAAACAAATTTTACAGGATGCATAAGTAAACCGAGAGCGTAAATATTTTCGCGCGGAGGGGGAGGGCACACAAAGTATTTTGAGCGAAGTCTCCGCTCGCGGGGAGGGAAAATGGAGCTTGCTTCCGCGTGCTTCCTCCGGTCGTGAGTTAAGCGATATTTTCGAGAGAAAAAGCATGTAATAAGGATCTGTGCGCGCGAGTTGACTGGGCTGATGTTGTATTATGAAGGGCAAATTTTGATCTAATGGATCAGACGGCACGCTGAGGTCAATTTGAGGGCCGACGAAACTGCACGATGTAAAATCAAATAGTTGTGCCGCATAATTAAGTCGACGAAAGCATTTATTGATTTTTCACGCCAATGTATTTTGTACTGTCCATACAAAATGCAAACTGAAATCTGCTTCGTTTACAATGAAGAATCGATAGATTGTTAATTATGCCTATTTATTTTCAGTGCTTCCAATACACGTTTGCAAACTCGTTTACTTTTTCCAGAATCGAGCGTCAAACAAACGTGCTTATTTTCGGCAAGAAGCCCCTGCTCTACGATGGAAATATTCGGGACAGCTTTAATCCCGAACCGGGAAGCTCGCGAAACAAGAGAAAGCGGGTCTCCTTAACGACTAATAACGACCGGCGCGCCTTCAGCTCAATCCCGCAAAATCTGGCTCGCGTCAAATCCTACAATAGCGCTCTCTCTCTCTCTCTCACCCACACAGGCAGCGAGCCACGCAAAAAGCGCCTCTCGCTCGGCAACGGCGTCGGCGGCGGCGGCGGCGGCGGCGGTCTATTCCACCTTTGCACCGCAGTCGCAGTCAGCGATACGTGCATTTATAAACGAGCTCCCTCCTCCCTCGGCCGCCGACGGGCGTGTGCGCGTGCGTGGGTGCGCGCGCGTGAGAATCGGTGCATGCATGCACTCCTTTAAATGTTATTCGGCCGGAACGGGCAGCGACGCGAAAGGATAATTGACGATCCGACGCGACAAATGGAATACACAGTAGCCAGAGAGGAAAAAAGCGATCGCCGCTCGGACGAACACTTTGGGGAGAGACGCCGTTGGCGTTGGTTGGCCGGACACGCGCGCACTTTCGCATCAAACGTGCAAAAGCTCTCTCTCTCTCTCGCTTTCTCCTTCCACCGCCGCCATTCTTTATAAAGCCCGCGGAGCGGGAGAGAAGGTTTCGATCACGCTCCTTTTTTCGCCCTTTTTGATTTTAAGCTCCGCTAGAGAAAAATGTCTTTGTGTACTTTGGCCGAGCGAGCGAGCGCGGGGCTAAAAAAGATTTGTTGCGTCGATGGAATGTGATTGAACGCGCTGGGATAAATATTTTACTGGCGAATTTCGTTCCAGAAGCGCTTTTGGCGCTCTCTTCGGGGCAATTAGATTTTTATTTTTATTAATTTTTTTTTTTTTGTTTTCATCTGAATCAGTTGTATTTCTGGAGTGACGGATTATACTTTGAAGGAAATTTAATCGAGAAATTTGGTTAAGAATTTACTCTGCTATTTCGGATGCATTTTAATTTTATAATGCAATAAAGAAGGCTCCACAATTTAGTTTAATTTTGCACATTTAAATTTTATTATTTGATTTGAAACTTTAAACTAATTGCATTTACTGCAGTTTGACGTCCATTTCCTTTCAATGCGAATAAATATTTAATATTTTGAATATTAATTAAATAAAATGGAGTTTTTCAATCAAAATTTTCATTTGCCCATTGAACGCGTTCGTTAAAATTGAGAATTAAATAGTAGCGCTGTTACGTCAATAACTAATAAAACCTCCGCGGATACTTGTATACATGTGTGCACACGCAAAGTCTCAATCGTGAAAATTTTTATTAAAAAAATTCGACTCGCTTCGAGGCCTTTTAGTTCCGTCAAGCGCAGCTCTGGCAAAACGTGGAAAAACAAATAATTCCATCACCTTAATCATACTATTTCCACTTAACCCAACGGCCCTTTAAACGCCGAGCGAAAAACGTATTCCGGCCTGAAACGCACCTAGGCAGCGAGGTCCTCGAGACCCATATAAAATCGCTCGGCGCCCAGCGCGGCCCGAAAATCCTCGAGTCCCTCGCGATGCCGCCGCCTCTTGCGCGGCATCTCGCGTCGCCCGCGTTAATTAACACGGGCGCGTGCACACTTGCGCTGCCGGCGCGGCCGCGGTCGACGATCGAGGCGGCCGATCCGCGCAGGTAAGGGAACGGGCCGCCCGGCGTGACTGCAATGTCCGATTACACTTCCGGTGTGCGTGCACGCGCGTATGTACGCGAGGCAGCTGCCGCCGCGGCTGGGAGAGGCTCGCTCCTCGCGCCGCGTCGTACACGCTTCCCTCCTTTGAGCGACCTTCGCGCTGAGTCGGCAAAGGCGACGCCTGAAGGTGACGCGAGAGCGCGCCTTTTTTTCGAGCCAAGGCGCCCGACGCCTGCTCAAAGTGGCCCGCTGAGTCTTTGAGGCGCCGAGAGGCTGACGGACGATCGGGAGGCCTCCGGATTTCGAATGTAGCTTTTGAGTGGCTCGGGGAAGGATTCCAGGGGAATTCTGACGGACACTTGGGCGAGAGAAAGAGATTACTAGATACACTATCGAGGAGGCCCAGCATTTTTCTCGATAGCTGTGTCTGTTTTAGATCAGGGCTGTTTTTTATCTCGCATAGCTGCTTTGCTGCGTTTCAAAAAGTGATAATTTTATACCCTCTTCTGGAATCTCATAACATTAGCTATTGATTTATGAAACCATTTTAGTACCGATGGGATTTGACAATCATCGTTGCTTGCATTTCCCACAGGTGCAGATTATAATTATCTTTGAATCATTCATATTCGAATAAAAATAGCAATTATTGCGAACATAAAGTGTCTGCATAAGTTTAATATAATAACACTGTTACACGATTATTACCTACGTAACTGCGTAGTAGTTTTCACTGTTATTATCTGCACTGGAAATAACCAAAGCTATTTGCACTGTATGAATTATTGTACAAAATGAACGAGTAAACGTTAATATAAATATTTTTAATGAAATTGAAAAGCTATAACCAAAATGATCAAGTTGGATTAACATTACCGAATTTACAGTCTTAAAATAAATGTTTCATGCAAAATGTTACTTTATTAAACGCAACACGAACGACACGATGTCAACATCGTATATCTCCTTCATTTTACTATCAATGAAGCCGCGTTTCTCCAGACTTTCCTTCTATATAAACTGCAAGCGAACCGAGCGACTTGTGATGAAAATACTGAAATATGATAGTCGACCATTCACCGTAACCTACATTGCGCCGGGAAATAGACTAAAATCTCATACATTTAATAGATTGTCGGCCCAGCTAAACTATGTCTTTTCTTTCAAGTACCGCGGATAAGAAAATAACCTTCCAGGAAATACTGGTAACTCCTAGATTTTATTTCCGCAAAAATGTTGTTACCGAAGGGGGTTATCCTGCGGAGGCAATATTACAAATTTCACTGCCACATAATACTTTACAGTTTATTTCTTCTTCCGCGGACGTACAATTTACTGCGAAAATTAAATTTTTCATGCTAAAATTCTTTCTAATTTATTCCAGCGCGCATCTTACACGCAAGTTGTTCGAGGCGTAAAATAAAGCAGAAACGATTTCCAGAAGCGCTTTAAAATAAATTCTCCTACGCCGCTCGAGCGATTCCTCCCCGGTAACGTAAATATTATTAATAGGTTTCCCGTAGGCTCCAGAAAATTTTGCTTATCCAAGCAAGCCGGACACCCCCGGTAACGCTACCCTCGAAAAACACGCGGAAGCCACCTTCGACTCAAGAGGGCCGGCCGCCGGTTGAAAAATAGCTCGCTCTCACTTTCGCCTTGGAAAAGTCAACAAGTAAAGCCCCCATTACGCACATTAGCCCGAGCGCTCAAAGGCCTCGACTCGCCGAGACGAAGAATCAACTCGGGCTCCGCTCGTGACGATGACGGGACTCGGGACGTATACGTCCTCCCCAGCTCCTCCGGCGCTCCTCCTCGCGCACGACTAATTCCGTCAGCTGTCTAAGCATCGCTATCCGCTCTCCCTATCCTGCGCGGCGCGCGCGGAGCTGCGTCGAGGGGGAGGGAGGGAGGGAGGGGAAGAAACTACCGCGCATAACAGGCGAGCGAGCTCGGCAAATCTAAGTTTGGCGGAACTCGCGAAATTACAAATTAAAGCGCCCGGCAGACTACTACTTCGCTCCCTGGATTTCAATAAGATTAAGCCCCCGGGTCAAAATGACGCGTGTTCGCGCTGCTTGCTACACAGTCTATCTGCCGTCGACGTCTGCCGCCGGAGGAGGGCTGAAGAGCCTCCGCGCGCACCGCTCTTGTTGACGGAGTTTTCGCTTTTTCTGTTTCGGCGGGATGCTTCCTTCCGGCGGGGGAGGCTAGTTTGCGATCGAAATTTTGGAGAAAAAACGCTCGGCAGCTCTTCTGCCGGGAAATGTGATTGCTTGATTTTTCGAATTAATTTTTTTCAACGGGATTGATGGCGAAAATTAAGATTCACTGAGTAAAATGGGCAAGAGAAGATTAATTTCTTTTAAACCTTAATGAAAGATTCACGCGCAAAGGCCTTTTAGGCTGAGTGGTTATTAACGATTTTTCGAAAGGCTAGTCAATTTTTAACTCACTTCGTTGAAGCCAGCATTTCGAAACTTCCAAAATCAGGTTCGCGCTTTGTAATCCATCATAGTTTCCGAAAATGGAAGGGCTTTTTAAAGAACCGCTCTTTACCCAAATTCGACACAGCTAATAGAAGAATTCTTTTACCCCGCAATTAAAAGCTATTTTAAAGTGCGCAGTGCAATCCGCTCTAAAATATTTAACGAAACTTTCAGGCTCGTTGAATTCTGAATGGAATTCAAAGCATTAAAGTTTATATAAAATTTAAAAATGGAGAATACAGAGCGAGATATATATAACGTCGCGGGCTCTTAAAGTGTACTCGTAATGATTCATCCTCTTAAAGACGAGTTTATTTCCATTTCAGAGAATGTGTGTCATAAAGTACTTTAAGCTGACGTAACATTTCGAAAAGAGCATCGGGGCTTTAAAAAATAATAATACTTTATTGCGCCCGGCATTTCACGAGCCCTGCTAATAATTACGTACTATTTGAAGCATCATTTAATTTCCAACAAGCCAAGTTTCTTACAAAAAGCTAACCCCGCTTTCCCAATGTTGCTTTAAAAGTAGAAAATCCATCTTCTACCTCTCATTTCTGCAGGTGAATTATTTCACAGCGGTGCGCGAGTTGTCTTGCGTTTGCGCTAATGCAACTACAGATAAAACCACTTGACTTAACAATAAAAAGCACGAATGCTCCTCTACACGCTCCATAAATCAGTTTTATTCAACATTCGCCGTTTACAAATAAAGGACGTCCAAAATAACAGGTCCTCTCCTCTCGTCGAAAGCGAAAAAGCCTCGTACGAGTCCGCCGCAAATATCGCTGAAGGGCTCCGTTTATTATCCGACTTTCCACTCGGTCCTCGAAATATAAAATTCCGTAATAAAATTTTATGCCAAAACCCGGCCGGTATTTCCCGAATGCTCCCGACGAGTCTTCGCTTTTTTCGCGCGCCGAGCGCCGCACGGCTCCGTGGCCCGGTTACGCGGGAGGGTGAAGGCAGGGAGGGGAAAAGTAGACTTTTGTTTTCCCCGCGGCGCTGGCACTCCGTTTTTCACTCGGAGATATCAGCTCTCCCGGCGTAAGAGCGGCCTCTGCCGCGAAAACAGAGCAATCTTATTACCGGCGCGCGGCGGACGACGACTCGCCGGTAATAGCTGGAGATAATAAAGAGACCGCCGCAGATAAAGCCGTAATGAAAGAGAGAGAGGGGAGGGGAGAAAAATCGAGGACCGTCCCGAGGGAGAGAGAGAGTCGTTTTGTCGATGCCGCGGAGGAGGGTCGGGGGAAAGTGCGCGCCGAGGATCGATTTTTCCCCCGCGCGCGAGTTTAACGTCACCGCGCCGCTCTTCTACTTGCTCGTTTCACAGCTGCGCGAAGTGCCGATGCAGGCGGCTGTAAGGATCGCTCGATCTGTTTTGTTTCGCGCGCGGGAATCAAATCACGCGCGAAGGCATAGATAGTTTTATCGCCTTGTTTCTGTTATTGTTCATTTTTAGTTTCACTTGTTTTTTTGCCCTCGCTCGCGTACGTGACGTATATTTTTCTTTTATTTGGGGTGCTTAGGTCGTATCAGTAATCGATTTCAAAGCTGACATTAAAATAAAATATTTCAAATGATAAGAGAGAAAAATCTCCAGTTTTCGGTCAAAAATTAGATTTTTCTTATTGAAATCCAGATCATTTCTCGTCTTATCTTCCTAAAATAAATGAAAAGTTTCTAATCCAGTTTCACATTTATCGTCCATTCTAAATATTATAGCTTTTATCAAACGAATGAATAAATCAACGGAAGCGAGCTCAAGCCGAATTATTAAAAACAAAAAAACTGTCAAAAAAGGGCAGAAACATCGAACGGCTCGATCGGGATAGGAAGAGCGGGTGAAAAACATTGAAAATACTCTCCATTCCGGGCTCTTTATTTCCCAGCGCGCGCGAGCTCACCTTCGCAAATCGCTGACGCGGAGCGAACGCTCGAAAATTCAACGTCGCAGCGCCGTCGTCCTCCTCCACCCCCTGCAGCGTCGCCAGCCCGCAGCAGGGAAAATAAAAGGATCCAGGATGAAGAAGGAGAAGCGAGAGAGGGAGGAAAAAGAGAGGAAGAGAGACGCTCTCGCGATTTCTGATGTGTGCGCGGCGCGACTCCGGTGACGCGCGAAGCGACGAGGAAAGGGAGAAGGCGACTTTCGTTCGCGGATTTTCATTTCGAGCCTGGGAAATTTTATTCGCGCGTGCCTCGCACTTCAGCCGCGCTTTTTTGACGGCTGCCGCCGTGTGGACGCGGGAGCGCCGCCAGATGAAAAAAACTTGCCGAGTAAGACTGATTGAGGATAAATAGGATGAGCAAAGAGCCGGGATAAAGGGCGCAAAAACGGGAGAGGACGCGCAATGATTGAAGGATGGGGCGAGGTGCTTCCATCATTGCCGCAGTTACAATTTAATTATGTAATGCAGTCTCGTATAAAAAATTTAAATCTCGACTAGTTTTTCTTTTTATTTTATCCAATGTGAAAATTAGAAAATTTTGTACATTTTCTTAAAAATGTAATCATCTAAATGTAGCTACTTAATCAATATTGGAAAATTAAGAATGCACAAATAACAAAGTAGAAATACTAATGGTATCGACCCAGTTTTAAACATTCGATTAGAAGTTAAATTCACTTATACCCTTAATGCGAAATTGAGAGTCGAATTAGCGAACGAATTTAAATTAATCCATAATTCAATGTAAAACGGTACGATAAAAGTTTAGATATAATCAACATTGAGCCGGTAACTTCTGGCATCGTCAAAAATTCAGGCAACAGTCGACGATTAGCACCTCTCCCGAAATCGACAGGTTAAAAATTCGAGCATCCCCGCGCCTTCGCGGCAATTCCGGCGCAACTTCACTCCGGGGAATTAAAACAGCAATTCCCCGTTCCGCTCCAGTCAGTCGTATCCTCCCCTGCCATCCTATGTATCACTGAAGCAACCTGGCAGCTCGCGCGTACATTTCAATACGGCGAATATTCTCCATAAAAACGTTTCTCCCGAGGAAGAGGAGGAGCAGAAGGGGGCGAGGAGGCTTTCGCCATCGGAGAAAGGGCTTTTAATCGGAGGTCGATCCGAGGGAGGCGCAAAAAACGCGATATATATGTAGATAAAAAGGAAGAGAACACAGCTCTCGCAGCGAGTCCCTCATTCCAGCCGTCGCTGCTCTGCCACTTTGGAAAGCCTCGCTGATAAAAACCGCATCGGTGGACGGGGCAGACGAATTCGTCGTGAAAGAGAGGCGGAGAGAGAGACTGACAAGGGGGATTACTCTTACGTCCGCGCGGCAAGCACATCCCCATTTTGCGATTGTGTGCTGAGGTCGCGGAAAGAAAAACTCCATCTCTGTCCCTCGCGCGCGTTTTCTCATTTTCCCCTGCCGCGCTCTTCGGGAAAGAGACCTGTACCGTTCGCAAACTTCATTTCGCCGCTTTCCGCGCCGCTTTGCTCTATTTTTCGACGGCTCGCGCGGCGACCCCCCTCTCTCTCTTCCTCTCTGTCTTCTGCTCTTTGTTTCGCAGCCTTTTTTCGAACCGACCGCCGGCGAGACGCGCGATTGGCGATCCTTTATTTTAGCTGAAATCATCCGGGCTCTCTCGAAAGTACGCTTCGGCGCACTTGTTCTTACAGAATTGGCCGCGTGCATTACTCATCTTTGATCGCCGATATCTACTACACTCGGCGACTACAATCGATCCGTTTCCACTCGAAAATACCAAAATGTCATCCCTCGAATCAACAAGAGCGCCCTCGGCAAAATGACCAAATGACGGCGAACGCAGGATGGCGCGCTTTGATCGAGCACAGCCAATCAATTAACTGCGATCATTACTCGACACTCTCAAGCCGAGCCGTCCCCCCGCGATCGCACCCGCCCCCTCTTGCCAACAAAAAGAACCGAACAATTATCCCCCATTGATTAAATTATCACGCGCATAAAGCCCCGCGTCTCCGCGCCGCGAGCACTCGGAGCCTCGCAAATAATCCTCTCGTCCCTTTCGGAGCACTTTCTCCATTAGCGTCTCCCTTTCCTTTGCCCTTCGACGCGAGAGCGAGCCGCCTCTTTCTCCCGCGCCTCGTTATCCGCGCCTCGGCTGCCGCCTTCTTTTTCTTTTTTTCCTCTCCCTGCTCGCCCCCAAGTTTTCCGCTTACGTATGTACGCCTGCCGGGCGAGAGTGTATTCGTATGGATCCAGGCTCCGCTAATGAATTGGGCGGCGCCGCGGGTTATCGATATGCGGGGAGAAGAAAAAAAAACACACGGTCTTTGTGCCGTCGAGGGGAGGGATTTGCGCGTCCGAGACGGCTGTTGGCTGGCGGGCTTCTAGGTCGGATGCTGATTGGGTAAGGTTATTGAGATGCGTTGTAGCCTCGATTGCACTGACGAGTGCGGACGTTAGATTGATTGCAATGATTTTGGGTGACGTTAAGTAGCCGCTGAGATGTTTAATAAATGGTATTATTTATTTCCATTTGCAAGCAGTTAGAGTACTAAAAGCCACTGCATACATTATTAAATCGTGACTGCACTAAGATTTCAAATTTTCCAAAATGTTAATTAATCTTGGCAAAAGTTTGTGTAATGTATGAATTTACGGATTATCAAAAGCAAAAAGTAGATTGGCTGAAATTCTATTTAATTAACAAAGTACACGACCTAATTTTTGAAATATTGCCAAATCATGGAACTGAAAGATCACGCAAATTTCTAATTAAAGTCGAGCTACATAATGAGCTAGACCCGTCAATTAAACGTTAAAATGAGAAGAGCAAATTATGATGATTCGACCAATTAATGCAAACGATGGTTTTAAACTTTTTTTGATTTCATTGGCTGGAAATATAATCGAACAAAATTTCTAAAGTTTTCACGACCTGCAGGAATAAAATAAATATCTCCTGGGCAAAACGGTGTCATATTTACAGCTAATCGATAATTTGAAAAGTGTTGTTTTATCGTCATTCGATATTTGCGGTCGTATTCTCATACATAAAATTTGATACTTGTTTGTTCAGCCAAATAAACGTACTAACTATCAAATTTTTTTGTTGCAAAAATACATTTCACTCGCCTTTATTGCTAAGGTTACCACACCATCATACAATGAGAGCTTCAAATATTACAAAGCGAGAAATAATTAATATTTAAAAAACCACTGCCAATTCATTGGCACAGACATTTTGCAAAAACCATTTATTCTTGTTCCAGATACCTTAAAATACAATTATTTCAGGTTTTTCGAACAACTCGAAAAATTACTATCACAAAGCTTCTTTTAGGAGGAAGCAAAAAGACATTCCCTGTTCTCTAATCAAATAACCCCATTCCATTCGGATTACCAGGAAATGTCAACGCTCAGCGCATTATTAAAGCGCTGTTTGAAATTTATCCACCGAAACGAACACAATGAACACCGGGACATTGTTTCAATATTGGCATCAGCAAGCGAAAGCGCCGAAGAAGCGTTTACGTTATCAGCAACAAAATAGACAAGATCCCCCCCAAAAATGCAATAGAACCAAAATACAAAACCCGAGCTGTTCTCGAGCGGCGATGAAACTGAAAAAGCCGATCGCGCAAAAATGCGCTTAGCAAATATGATATTCCTCCGAGCCATCGTTTACCAAGCGACTCGCAACAGTTCACACGGGCGAATTTTCGCCCCCTAGAACGAAATCGCTTTTAATAGCCCTTTCATTTTTCACGCCAGTCCGAGAGAGAGAGAGAGAGAGAGAGAGAGAGAGAGAGAGAGAGAGAGAGAGAGAGAGAGAGAGAGAGAGAGAGAG
>JAWWEM010000027.1:10012024-10026539 GCA_035582935.1 Ormyrus thymus
GGGCAGTAGCGTGACGTCATTTCGTACAACGACGTTCCTAGCTAGGACGGCTCCTCTCCTAAAAGTCTCTCCGTGTACAGAAATTTGCACCCGTATTACAGAGATCGAATCGATCGGGATCAATTCAGCGATTTTGGTCAATTGATTAAATTAGGTAAGAAGGTGGAGACTAAGAATGCTTATAATCTAACCTATCGCGCTCCTCCAACGTCATCAGACATGTATCTCCCATATTCAGCTTGTGATGCTTTGCATCCAGCTGAAAAGATTTAACCTGGTCGGAGAGAAAATCTCTCAACCGGTGGATTTCGACCGAACACTCGACCTCAGTCCCTACAGGTGCACCGACTCCAAAGTACAGTCAAGCCCGAGGGCCTACCGACTAGTTTCCGTGATTGCGCACCGTGGGCCAAGGGACGATGGTGGGCACTATCAGCGTACGCACCCGCCCCGTCGGGGGAATTCTTTCTGTTCGGCGATACTCGTCCAGTTTGCCCCGTTAACCAGGGCGATAGGGTTAGGACAACCGCGTACATATTGATTTTTGAATTAACATCGGAGTTGTAACTTTCGAGTTGTAGCCCTATTACTACAGCAAGGTTAGAAGTTACAGCCCGACTTCGAAGGGAGCGAGAGTTGCTGAATCCAAGAGGAGTCAATACAGCAATGACTCGACGAAGAGATCGGGAGAGAGCTCGGGAAGAAGAGAAGCCACACTGAATAATCCGGGGGTTGGTGTCATTCGCCATACCTGGACGAGAAGCCGAAGTTGTGGTAACTGGAGAGATTCTGTCTCTGGAAATGAACCGGAAGAGATACAACGATGGTGGCAACTCCACGTTAGGGAGGGTAGAGGCAACCGCCACTTCTTAAACATGGATTTGGACGGCACCATGGTGATGGCTATGGTGGATGATGGATCAGCCGGATCGTTCTTTGGGCCGAAGATGAGAGAAGAGTTATCGGCATATAGTACTAAGGCTCCCTCAGCGATCGCCGTCGCAGATGCTTACAGTGAGCGCAGAAATACAAATAGCTACGACCATCGACAAAGTGACCCACACCCTCAACTTTGGATTAGTACAAAATTTAGGTTACGAGTGCATACTAGGCCGAAATTGGCAACGGTTGGTCGGTCTCCGGGTGGATCATGGAGAAGAGAGCTGGGCTATTCCGGGAGGAATTCGGCGTTACTTTTATTCGGAAGGGGAGGATCCGTTCCGCCTGATGGCTACAGTAGTACCCGATACAGGGGGAGACAAACTACCCGCAGCTTGCGCCCTCAGTCCGGCGAAGCCGACGAAGATGAGGGCAGTTCAGAACATACTGGATGAATTGGTTCCGGAGACACCAGCCGTGTTAGGAACCACTCATCTCACGCAACACGCCATCGATGTACAGGGCCATGAGCCGATCCGCCAACGACCGCGTCGCTATTCCATGCCCATCAAGGAAGCCGCTCAAGCAGAAGTTGATCGGATGCTTTCTGAGGGGATAATTGAACCCTCCAACAATCTATGGCACAGTTGCCCAGTGATCGTACCGAAGAATAAGGGAAAATACAGGTTTTGCATCGATTACAGGTAAGTAAATGCGGCAACGAAAAAGGATGCCTACCCGATGAGGAATATCGACGACATCCTAGACCAGCTACGAGCTGCAGATACATCTCGAAACTGGATTTAAGCCAAGCATACCACCAGATTCCCCTGAGTCCAGAGAGTCGCGAGATCACAGCGTTCTCCGTTCCCGGCCGCGGGCTTTTCCGCTTTACCCATATGCCTTATGGATTAGCGAACGCCCCGGCCACTTTTCAAAAGATTATGGACCGATTCATTAAGCCGTCGTGGGAACCTGTGGTGTTTGCCTATCTGGACGATGTGATCATCGTGACCTCTACTTTTGAGGAACACTTGCACTGGCTGCGAGTCGTGTTACAGGCACTTAAAGAAGGATATCAACAGTTAAATCGAGAAAAATTCGATTTCTGCTGTACAGAGGTTAAATACCTAGGCTATGTAATAGACAAAGAAGGACTGCGTACGTGCGCCGAGAAAATACAGCCTATCCTCGAGTACCCAGCTCCCACGAACGTACGACAAGTACGGCGGTTCCTAGGGATGATGGGCTGGTACTCGAGGTTTATCAAAGAATTCTCGATCTGGAAGAGCCTCTAACCGCGCTCTTGAAGAAGAAGCGGGATTGGCATTGGGAAGCGGATCAGCAAGAAGCCTTTGACCGGCTAAAGAAAGCTCTGACCGATGCCCCCATCTTAGCTCGGCCGGACTTTACGAAGCCTTTTTCGCTCCAAACGGACGCTAGTGACTACGCCATCGCAGGGGTTCTCACCCAAGTTTTGGACGGGGAGGAGCATCCCATTTATTTCATTAGCCGTCTCCTTAATAAAGCGGAGCGCAACTATTCCACGACGGAGAAGGAATGTTTAGCGGTCCTATGGGCTGTAGATAGACTGCGAGGTTACTTACAGGGGACAAGATTTACAGTGATCACGGACCATTACAGCTTACTGTGGTTAAATCGGTGGGGTTGCCCCCGTTATCTGATTACAGACAACGGAACGGAATTCGTGAACAAAACCGTATCCGATCGGTTACAGGAATACGGAATACGAGCGATACGGAGGACGAGCTCTCATTAGCTCGACAATCGACTTGAAACGAAGAGTTTATTCTTACCTGGCATCCACTACAGCGTCCAGCACCTACAGCTGCACGGCAGGGGCACTCGAGAACTGCCGCGCGCGGCGCGTCTAACCTCACCTCAGTGAGTAAAGCGCGGAGGATCGATAGCTCGATCGATGCCTCGCGTGGCGAGTGCGCTTGCGCGGATGGGCAAGATGGCCGCGTGCGTTTCTGCGCGCGCAGGCGCTTGCTCGCCTCCGCCGCGTTATGGCGCGCGCCCACCGATGCCTCCAGGTTCTAGGGAGAACCGGGCGGAGGGAAATCGGGGGCTTGCGGCCATTTCGCGGCGTGCCGAGAGAAGCTCGGCGAAGCGGCTGCGGGCCACCATTTTCGGCGCTCGCCGCGCGCTTGTTCGCTTACAAGCGAGCATTAGTGCGAGCGAGAGGGCCGATCGCGAGAAGGGCTCGCGATCGCAGTCAGCCCGCTCGCTCGCCAGTATGCTGTGGGCTAGTGTGATAGCCACACACGTTTCCGTTTACTCGCGATTGCGCGGTCCAAGTCAATTCGGGGTTACTTGGAGAGCGTCGGGAAGTTCCCACGGGGTAGGGAACAAAGCGTCTTGGGTGCGGACAACCGCGGTGAGAACCACCGTTGGGGAGAGTGCGCACGTGAGTGGGGGCGTCGAACATTGGGCAGTGTAGAGGCTGAGGCCTCCACTGCCATCCCAACACAGGGTCGAGCGGCGGAGAGGTCGACTCTTGCCCTCGCCAACCTCCAGGGCTCGAGCGGCGAGGAAGGCCTCCTCGCGCCCTCCCCAGAGAGAGAGAGAGAGAGAGAGAGAGAGAGAGAGAGAGAGAGAGAGAGAGAGAGAGAGAGAGAGAGAGAGACGGAAAGATAGAAAGAGCGGCGGATCCCACACGGCTTTTAGGGTACCACAATAGAGTACAATTAGCGTTAAAAGCGAGTTGCGAATACTGCAACTCGCACCTGCGGATCTCACGGGCGAAAAAAGCGAGATAGAGGGCGAGATAATTCGCACGATTCCCTTCCTCTCTTATTCCCGCGGCGAGGCGTCCGTTCGTATATGCATTCCCTCGCACGCGCACGCACACGCACACACACACACACACAAGCGCCCCTCTCTGTGTATACAGCGAGAATCTAATAAACGCTCGGCGAGCGAAAGCAGGGCTGCGTTTTATCCCGGGAAGAAGAAACGATAATCGAATTTGGGCGGCTCGTCGATACTTCCTCTCGAAAAAGACGTCCGACAAAAAACAATCGATTCCGCGCCGCTGAAACCGCCGAGGAGTCCGGCCTTTTTGCCGTTGGACGATCGCGACCCGACGAGATCAATCGCGCTGCCCCCCCCCCCCTCCCTTTCTTCCTCGCCGCGGCTGCGAACGACGCAAAGAAATCACCGGGGTGCATGGAGAATTTGCAATCTCCCATTATTGCCACTCGCGGCAAACGTGCCGTTGACTATTTTACGGATTTAGCCTTATTCGGAGAGGATCGAGTGGGGTGGATTCCGAGAAAAATCGGCTTTTGCGAATTAAAAGTTGAGCTCGAACGAGTTCGTATCTCGCGGCGCGCCCCGGATGCGCCATTATTTGATTATCAGCTGCCGGCAGGATAACGTAATTTCGAAAATAAAGAGTACGCAGAAAAATGCGCTAGAAACGATGTGGTTTAGGATGAATTCCTTCGTACTGAAAATCAAGCGGAGTTTATCGAGGCGGAGAGTAATTCGCATTGTTTTTCGGCGAAAGCAACTTTTAGGAAATAATACGCAGATCCAATCGCAGCTCCGCATAAAACAGGTAAAAAGCGATCCTGTCGGATACGTATTTCGCGAAGTCAATGGACAGTTTACTTGGTTTGTCGTATTGATTTTCAGTCAATCACAAAAGCTTTCAGAAACTTTATTTCTTTTGCTCTAAAGCTAAAATGCATTTGGCAGGGAACAATCAAACATTTGATTATTTTTAGTGCGCATGCGTGCTTTTTCAATTTCTATACGTTCAGTCAATGAAAAAGAACACTTGTCATCGAGAGCGCTCGCCGGCAAAAGTGCTCGGGAAATCAAACCGTCTACTTTACGATTATTTTCCAGGCGCTTTAATCGCGCGCGGCGAAACATGTATTAGGAGCGCCTTTTCCGGGCCAGAAGAGAAGAGCGCCGGTTAATAACTTAATTCGACTTAAGAAGGACGGAACAATGAAACGGCGGTTCAGATATTTCCTCGAAGGGGATAAAGATTTACTACCTAGACATTGTTATACGGTCACCTAACATTTCGTTACTGAATCCTGGTTTACGGCGTCTTGCGTCATCAGTCCGAGTTTAAGCGTCCTTCTTAGTACTAATTCTGAAGGTGCTTACAGCATAAAGATAGCGAGTAAGGCTATCTTCATTGTTTCCATGGATACCGTCGATCGAGGCTTTAGTGGAGCTTTAATTGAACGATCAAACGACTTACCTGTAAGGATGTTCGATCGTGATTATGGGAAGTCCTCGCTCGAATACATTACAAACTGTAGTATTCCGCCGTGTCGGTCAGTCACACGCGCATTTTAGAGTCCTAGAACAAAGAGACCACAGTGATCTCGACTTGGACACTAGACTTAGCACATGAATTAGGAGAAAAGTTTTCAGTATCCTCTTCTTTATCGGAATTTTCACCTCGATCCTTCTTTCATCTTTTTTCCATCAATTTTTTAATTTTCTTCAAATATTTCGCATATTTCTCTTCTCTATAATATTTCGCATATTTCTCCTCGGCCTTTCTCTTCTTTGGATTACTCATTGCTAATAGTGCAAAGATCGAAAAACCGAAACGGACTAAAAAACACGTCTGTCCTTCAGCGCGCACGCAAAAAAAGTCGCGAAATACTACAGTTTGTAATGTATTCGAGCGAGGACTTCGTATAATCAATACTTTTTCAAATTTCCACTGATTTTATTGGGACCATTGCTCCTAGCTACTAATAGGACGATCATCTTTATTACGAATTTACCACAATTATGTTTTAAAATTTCCGTTCTTAATTCCCTCTCTCTCTGCGTGAAAACCTTTTCTCCCCGCGAAAAGCCAAAGATCCGCAGTGCAAAATCCTCAGAAGCACAACGGATCAGCCGAAAGAATTTTTGCAAGTCTTGCCGCTTCTCCAAAAACTTCTCCCCGCGCGGGCCAGAAAAATATATTCACCAGCTCCCAAAATCTCGGGGGGGGGGGGCGCGAAATTCTCGGCGCTCAAAAGCCCATTATCGGAGTCCCGGTGCGCATCTCAGAAATTCAAGCCATCAGGTCGGCTCGCAGCTCTCGCCGCGTAGTCGCAGTAAAACGTCCTGGCACGTATAACCTGCCGGAGTGAGCCGCCGCGCTCTCCCGTCCTCCTGCCCCGGCATTTTCCGCGGGGATCAGTCAGCGACTTGATCGGCAAATCGATCAGGCCTCGTTCCCTCCTCCCCTGCCCTCTTTTCAGCCCCCGCGCACAGCCGCGCGCACACACACACACATTCCTTCCGTCTCGAGCCATGAAAAGGCCATCTCGCGAAGGAGAGGCGGCCGCGAAATTCCCTCGTCCAAAGTCGGACTCCCATATCCGGCGTCCATTCCACAGCCTGGCTCGATCCCCCCTTCTATCTCCAGAATTCGAGGCGGCGGCAGCGAGCAGCCGGAAATCGAACGAGGACGCGATCCGTAAATGAAGATTAGAGATTAAGGGAGGTCTCTCTCTCTCTCTCTCTCTCGCGAGGCGCGTAGGCTATATACGCTCTGGCTCGCGCTGCCTGCGGACGGACGAAGAGGGGCTATAGGGAATTATTCTCCAGACATGTCTGTGCACGCGGGCGAAGGACGAGTTCGAATGGACCATCGCCGCACGGTTACACGTCACGGCGGGGCTCCGGGGGGGCGCGCGCGCGCGCGGACCGGGCGGCATTCCGAATTGGCTGCTCGCGCGCCAACTTTATCATTTAAAAGTTGGAAAAGTTCGCCCGGGGAATCGCTCCTCGCCGAACTGGTTCAAAGCGTCGCACTTGCCGCCGAGGTCGCATTTGCTCTCGCGACAGTGTCCCGAGATCGCGCCGGAGAAGCTGCCCTTTTTTCGTCGCTCTCGGGATCGGTCCTTTATTAGTTTGTTAAGAGATATTAATAAAAACTTTATTCGATCGCGGGCACCTTTCGCCGCTGGACGTATCCGAGCTGCGGGCTTAACGAAATCTAATTAACGCCTCGCGCAATAAATAACAGACAGCAATTATGTTCAACAGTTATTTGCACTCGCAGCAGAGTTTGCAGGAACTTGTGGTCTGCGCACACATTTCGAGCAGCAACTCGAAGTTAAAGCATACAGATTAGCTGCTTGGCATCTCGTTGATCAATCACTCGCGACTTTATTCTTTAGTTTTCTTCGGCAGTATACCGAAGAAAGTTCCAAGTTCGAAGGGGGGGGGGGTTTAAATTATTTGTTTTCGACAATTAATTGTGCGAGCAAGCAAGTATTGCTCTCCTCTCGGATCTCGCGAAAACACCGTTTCTCATCCCCCGTTGGCGCTCCGGTCAGTTCCCAAAAAAACAGTAAACAACAGCGCTCGACTCCCTCGGCAAAACAGTCGACTCTGCCCGCGAAAAACATCCGCTTAATTAAATTTCCGGGCAAAAATCCGACCCCCTCCCTCCCCCCCGGCCTGCGCGATCAGCAATAAAGATTTCTGAAGAACCAGCTGCGATCGCTGTCGCGTCGAATCCCCCCCTTCCCCCTTCCCGCCAATCACCCGCCCAGCAATCGGCGATAGCCGAGTCGATTCGAAAACGACTCAATAAACAAGGAGGCAATCTAGGCAGCGACGCCTGAAATCCAGGTTTGATGGCCCGATGCGCGTCCCGGCGCGAAGACATCTCGCGCGACACGACACGATCCGTCCCTTGAGCCCCCTGCGAAGGCGGAAAGCAGCCAGGTTCAACGCGTTGCGCACACAGACGGAGGCACGTACGCGAATATCTCTCTGGTTATGCAACGGGGGGAGCGGGGGGGGGCAAGGGGGAGCATTGTGCACGCGGCTGCGGGGGCGAGCCTCGTCGAAAGGAGCCCGAGACAGCCCCGGGACATCCCTACTGTACGTCGCGATGCCAGAATGACAGTAATTAGCAGCGACGTTATGTACACCTGTCTCGGGACCGACGTATAAGCCAGAGCTTGCGCGCGCGCGACGACTCTCTGTCTCTCCACCCCTCGAGCTTTCTCTCCAGCCCCGCTGCGGGGAAACTCGAGAGAGTCAAGCGGCGGGCGATAGTTTCGCCTAATACGCACGCCGCGAGCCGAGCGAAGCCCCGTATGAGACGCCAGCCGGAGACGGCGGCCGACGTCAATCGGGGCACGGAGCCATGCCTGCTTAGCCGCCCGAGGGAGCGCGACTCTTTGCGACTGATCGACTTGCCCCGGTTGTCGGATCTGTTCAGGCCGGTTTTTATCGGCGACGCTTCGCAGGTCATAATAAGGCATCAGATCTCGCTTTTCGGCTTCGCTGCTGCACCGATGCTCGAGTCCTTTTCGAAGCTATGGACGTTGGAAAATTGAAGAAAGGGCCTATTCCCGCGTGTGTATTAAATATTTAAAGTCGTCCCGTAGCTTTTATTGCGAATCAAATAGTAGGTCAGACTCGTTTGAAAATTAAAAATGTGCTAAACTTTCGAGTTGACTGCGGAAACTAAAGTACTTTGGAACTAATTACATACACCATGAAACAAATATGAATTTCAAGTAGTTAAGGAAATCACCCGTTAAAACGCGTTTCAAACACATCAAAATTAGCTTACACGTCAAAGTTATAATCGTTTCGCGAATGCGAATCGGCGAGCATTTAAATTATGTAGTGCAGACAGATATGAATATATACCTAACGCAGATTGTGCTTATTATGTACGAGTTCTGATTCCGAAATCGACTCTTCTTAAATATTTTTTGTTCTTGCAAACAGTAATGGTCTCGAAATTTATCCATTTATTCCACAAATATATTATTTATTAATTTATTAAACGTACGCTTTTTTTAATTCTAGGAAAATCAATTGCAGTGAATATAATGAATAATATTTATTTAGAAATTCATTTCAGCTGTTTTACAGCGTGAATCATAATGAAACATCTACATAGACTCCTCCAGTTTAGCTTTTGCACCGTCAATCAATATTGTTCTAAATTAGATGGAAACATCTCATGCAAGCTTTTCTCCTCATTCTTGTTTGAAATTCGACTGCGAAGGCAGAGGAGCTTGAAAACAAAATTAAGCATTTTCTTAATTACTGTACAAATTGCCGCTACGTTTGACCCGACGCGGCAGCAGTTATTGTTTAAACCAGCATTGCCGCTCGCCAATCCCCCCCTCGCTGCTCAAAAGCGAGCTGCCAAACTCTGCAGTCGATTCACTTGCTTCCCGCTCGGCAGCAAGTCAGATCGGCGGCGCATCCGGCGTTTCCCGCCATAAAGAAAATCTGTCAGCGACATCCTCGAGGCACGAGTCCAGAGCCGCTCCGACAAATGAAAATAAAGCACCGTAAAAGAAAAAAGGAGGCGGGCGCCGAGGGCGGCCGCGGAGAGGCAGAAAGGGAGGGGCGGCAGAAGAATCCGCGCTCGCGATTTACGAGGCAGGCGCGATTTCCGTGGAAAGCTCGCGATAGATGGAGCCCCGAGGACACGAGGCCGACGCCGGCGGAGCCATAAACAGGACACCCAGAGGCTGCATGGCTTCTCGATGCGTATCGACGGAGCCTATACCCGAGTGATGTAGCGCGCCAATACAGGCCCCCCCCCCTCTCGTAAAGTGCCCCTATATGTATATGCAGCCGGCGGAGCTAAGCGTCTCGCCTGCGCGTGTGGATAGGCGCTTCGCTGTGTACGCCGTTAATTTACTCGGGGCGACTGTATCTTGTTCGGGGCTAAGGAGGCTTTCACCGAAGGGATGAGACGTTAATGATATTCTTATTTAAGAGCTCGGGAGGGGACATTCGCTGGAATTCAATTTGGTTTACTATTGTCTTTATGCGTTTTCATAACCTGCTTGCTGGAGCAGGTCTTTGTGCGCCGTGTTTAATATCATGAAAGAGTCGCCTTTATTTTGTTCTTTTCTTGGCCTTGCTCTGACGTGTGCATGTCGGAGATTAATCTGTATCCGTTTCTTTTTGATGGGTGCTAAAATAAAACTTTTAATACAGTCTTCCTGAAAGTACTATTTTTTTACTTTATTTTTTAATTGGGTTTTTATTCTATTTTTAATAATTTTCGAGTCAATATACTCATTGTGTAAAGAGACAAGAAAATTTTACATGTAATATTTTTGATTTTCATATTGAAAAATACGAGTTTTGACGATATTAGTTTCCACATTAATTATTTTTAACCAGAGGAACCTCTACCCGACAATCCCCAAAAAAGACCCGTTCCCTCAGCTACACCGTTAACACCACATCCAACATATTTGCATATAATTTCAGGGCCGGTATACGAATTTCACTGTTTATCTTAATTAAGAGTCGAGATACGGCCCCGCCATTACTCGCACAATGCGCCGCTCCAACACCCGGCTCGTTAAACTTCCTCCCGGAAAAATTCCGCCTCCGCTTCCGAGCGCGAAAGCCGCCTCGTCGCCGATATAACGGCGGGGGCGAAAAACGCGAATCCGGAACAGCTGATAATATTCTCGAGATTGCGGGCGGCAAAGCCGCCGAGGGGCACCGCGGAGAGCGCAGAAGAGGAACTGACACGCGTGCTTCGAGAGACACACAGAAGGCATATTGAGAAATGGGTTAAGGAAGCTCCTCGGTGCATAAATCAACCCCCCCCAGGCCGCCTGGCAAAGCCGTTACGTCCCAGAATATACACACGCGCGAGACAGAGAGCGAGGCAAAGAGAGTAATTCGATTCGCCGTTTTCTCGCTCGGCCAACGCGATCGGCTCGTCACGATTTTTGCCCCGTTACATACCCACACGTACGGCACGCTCTTAGCGCTCGGTAACGAGCGCATACGCGCGCCAAAGCTGATAAGGCCTCGAGCTGCGGCGGCAGCGCTCTTGCCGCTGCCTGCGCGCGACGCTGGCACGGCGGAGGCTGCATCCGCCTTTGTGCGACGATGCGGCTGGATTACGCGAGAGCTGGCTCCTTTTCTCGGCGATTTCTTCGATGCGCGCGTGCCCGGGGAACGTATTACATATTCATTCGTTCCCGGAGCGGAGCTTTGTTGTTGCCGAGAGCTCCGCGGGGCCGGGCATTTTCACGCCGAGGACGACTGCGACGAATGAGGCCTTTGACCTACGTATATTAACCTAGCGCATAGTCACTTCGTAAGCCTATAATCAAACTATGCAGAAATTATGCCACTAGTCTCGTATTCGTATCTTTATCAGGTCGGGAGATGCAGCGAGCGGCCACAGTAGCTTCATATGAAGTTAGCGTATCCATTGTTTCTCGGGAACGGCTGGAGCAACAAAGTCGGGCACGGCGAAACGAATTAGCAACAAATTAGCAACAAAATATGCATATGGTTTGATTGCGAGCTTACGAAGTGGCTCCGCTGGCTTAATATACGTCTTTGATTGGGGAATGTAGAGCAGCAGCAGGTGCGACTCTTTTGGGATGGACAACCGTTTCGAGACTTCCATTTTGATAATGAAGGATGGCAGGGCTATTCGAGGAACGGATTGCGGATGATTTTTAGTTGGCAATCGGAATTTCAATGATGTGGAATATATTTCATTAGCTCAATAAATTTTGGATTATTTTCTCGCGTTTCCTTAATCGATTGGAACGTTATTAAATTTCACAAATATTGCGTTCCACTGTCGTTATTAATGCTATGTTTACTTCATCTGAAATACAATTTATACCAGTTGATATTTTGGTTCGATTAATTAAATTAACTTTGCAAACGCCTCAGATTGTTTGCATATCATCAGTGCCTGGTTTTCAACGAGCCAATTACAATACTGCTCCGACAATTGCAATTGGCAATAAAAGTACATCGTTTACTTACGTCGGGAAGCCGAGAGCAGTGAAATATATTCACGCGACATAATTTCCCAACTTAACGGCGACGCTTTCGCCGAGTAAGTAAAAATGGTAAAAATATAATCGACCGTCAAAATGTTGGAGAGATATGTACGCGTGCCTCGGGGAAAAAAAGGAATTTTTTTCAATACTCGTCACTCGGAGCGAATGCGTCTCCTGTCGCATTTTCCAGGAATCCGAATCTGAAATGCCACTTTACCTGCCACGACCTCGTGAAAATATATTTACGTCACCTCCGATTTTCTAGCTCCTTATTTCCCTCGGCGTTTTTTCTCCTATTTCCCTCGCCTTCTCCTCGAGCTCGCTTCCCTTTTTTTTTCCTCCTTTTTTCTCTTTTTATTGCCCGGCGTTCGGAGGATATTTTATTCATTTTACGTTTATTCGCGCACGCGCCTGCGTTTCTTCGGCGCGCGGCGGCGCGCGTGACGAAATTTTGTGTCCATCGTAACTTTTGCATTAAGTTTCAGTACTTGGTAATTTAGAGTTTTCGCGCTCTATTTTCAGGATACTTTCAACCCTTAACCTATTAAACCTACGTTTCAAGTTTTATTTCTAATAAACTGTTAAATTCACAATATTTTATTAGACAGATTTTTTCAAATGAATTTGAATAGTTTATCGTTTATTTGAATAATATATCGCTTACGTAAACTCGGTTTATTAGCTTCATATTATAAACTCTCTTTGAAGAAGAAAAGTATTTAAGTTATTCGTCAGCACCTAATTAATAATAAAGAATTCAAAGTATGCTTTATTGTCAAAGAATCCTTTGTTACTCTGACTTAATTAAAAACAAAAATTTGCATAAATTTATATCATTACACATATCTCTATATTGTAGTTTTATTCATTGCGATAAACTATCTTAATACACCGTCTAAAAAAACCTACTTTTGTCAAACCTGTAATATTTACAAAACTCCTCTAAAATTGCACCCAGTACGTACCACTAAAAGCGTAATTAGTCAACAAACTCGCAAAAAGAACGCGTCGCGCAATCAATTACCGCCCCGTCGGCCGAAAATCCGACTTTAAAAGCCAATCGCGCAGAAGGACGAAAAAGCTCCTCTCCTCTCGCTCTCCGCGCGCGGGAGTGAAATTTCCAGGCCGCGGAATTCAAAGAGCAATCGCGCCAGCCGATCGAACGTCAGCATCCGCGAAATTTCCTCGTCCGCGCTTGCCGGGGGAGCGCTGCGCGCGCGAGGCCTACGGGGAAGCGAAGGTAAACCGGAAGAGGAATGAAAAGTGCGCCAGGCGGTGGCAGCCAATGGGGCGACGAAAATAGACGCCTCGCGCCTGGTTTATGTATGGGAGATCGAACTCGCTGACTTTTGAAATCGAGTTTGATCGAGGCTCGCGGACAGCGACGAGTATTTCGCGGAAAGTGCTCTCGCGGATTCCTCCTCCTTTTCCCCCCCGATGTCTCTTCTCGCGAGACGCGGGATTTTTTTCTATCGAGGAGCTCTCGCTGCTGCGGATATTTTATTCAGGCTCTTGCTTGAAGTTATGCTCGATTCTATTAGAAAATTTATTCCAGATTCGCGATAGTTTATGAATTCTTCAAAACTTCTCGTCGGCTATTTGTATATCAAAAATGTAATAATTGTATCGAATCTGAAAGACTGAACAAAACGTTGCCGCCCTCTTTTATCCATCGACACTCCGAAATCTCAAGCTAATTAAAGAAATTGCCGCCGAAGAGCAGCAGATCCCCGCGCAGCTCATCTGCTTGATTATTTGGCTGGCGCGGTCGAAAATCCTCTCTCTCTCTCTCGAAAAAATCCTCTTCCCATTGAGGAAGCGGCCTCCTCGGCGCAGCGCCTCGACCGCAGCTCCGTAAACAGCGGGGCCGTAAAATTATCCGAAAAAGCCGGGGGCTCGCGGCTCGAGCGAAGGAAGCCCCCTAAAGCCCCCTTACGCGCGCACACACATACACACACGCCCACGCGCGCGCACCTTTTAAAGCTGCGAACGAATTTTCTCGGATCTCCGTTTCCCTCGCTCGCTCTCTCCGCGGCGCGGGAAAAACAACTGGATTCCTTTCGCGCGAAATGGACCGCTCTCTCGTAAAAGCCGAAAAATCAAACGTACTCCAAGTGCCGAATTTGTACTTTCTCGCAGAGAGCGCTGCCGCTACTTCTACTGCTCTCTCTCTCTCTCTCTCTTCCTCCGCAAGGCCGGCTAGATGAGCAAGCGGCTCGTAAAATTTTCCCGGCTTCTCGTAAAGCGTACGACGACGACGGGAAGCTTGCAGAGGAAGAGGACGGAGCGCGGGAAAGGCGGGAGTGCGCGAGTGTGATAAACGCGGACGTGTTTTTCTTTTAGCCTTTTTTTCGAGAGAGAGAGAGAGAGAGAGAGAGAAAGAGTTGCCCACTGCAGCGTGCTGCACTTTCTTTTTCTGCCGGGGCAAATAATTTACGGGGATAGTCGGCCCGATGATGAAAGATCACTGCCCGGATTTAAGACTTTATCGTTGTTGAACCGGATTATTTGACTTTTTTTCGGGAGCCGCTGAGCGCTTTAAGAGTGACGAGCTTGAATTAATTTACTTGTTATTCTTAGCGGTTACACATTAGGTTTTACTTTCACAAATTCAATTAGAATCTATAAATTTCAATACCGTTCATTGCAATTCGATCAGATTACGAGAGAGCAAATGATTTATTAAGCGTACGTGTTCTAGAAGTTATTTACAGTAGCGAACCTAAAACTTTATCCAATTAATTTTCTAGAGGGAAAAATAGTCTCATCTATAAGTCAATTAGAAGTACAAGGGAAACGACAGCAATAAAAACTTTCGGTCG
>JAWWEM010000027.1:10035216-10047149 GCA_035582935.1 Ormyrus thymus
CCCCCCCCCCCCCCCCCCCCCCCCCCCCCCCCCCCCCCCCCCCCCCCCCCCCCCCCCCCCCCCCCCCCCCAAAGCGATCTCGCCGATTACGGCGTCGGGCCTGCTGCGCGCGGGGAGTATCTAATTCGATGACGTTGTCGCGGCCGCGCCGAGGTTTCGGCTTCGCGCTGATGCTTCTTGGGCGAATTTTCCACCCCACCCCCCTCCGCCGCGGAGCTCGGCGCAACTTGTCGAACGCTGGTTGTTCCCGGAAATTAAGGCGAAAAGTCGGCGTGCTCTCTCGGGTTTATTTAAAACTTTGTTAATAATTAAATACGGAGGAAGTCCGTTCCGCGCGCGGATTTGCCGTGATGATGATTTAATTAACAGAGGATCGAAAATTTATAAAAGGATAACCGAATAATCGCAGCCGCGACGACGAGGTTAAAAGTTCAATTTAATAATGAAACGTAAAACGACGTCCATTGCAGGTTAATGCGGAACAAAAAGTGGAATAAGCGCGGAACTGGTGTATTTTCAAAATTTATAATTAATAGCTTTGTGCAGCTGTGATTCGACGCGTTAACAAAATTATTTAATTAAACGTACAGGAGCAGCTGCCAGCTGAAACCAGGGTAAACGGTTTCGAAGGTTTTTCGTATGCCCAGCTGCTGAAAGTAGCTGCAGGTAGCCAGACTTATCTCTCTTTCTATCTACAGCTCCTTCCTATTTCTTCAATCTTGTTGCTAAGGTATAGATTTAACGTGCAAATAAAATTAATTGAAGATATTTTCAAGAATATCATTCAGTTTATGATGGTATTTCTGTTTGGCTTACAAATTTTTATAATGTTTAATATATTTCGATTTAGTTCGAATATTTAATGTATTTCAGTTTATTAGATAAAATTTTGAATTCACCGCAGGCTTACTTTGTTAATTAATTAATTAACATTGGATTTAACAGCTTTCAAACTTATTTATCCTTTTATGGCAAAACATTTCTTATTCCCATACATTTACTGAAATCTTCTTAATTAACGTAAATTCCCTTACTTTTACGAAGTTAGTTATAAAGCGGCATATTATACAGAGTTTAAAATTTATCAAAATACTTTTCTCCTCGTCTTATGCAAATCCCTAAAATATCGACGGCCGAATCGCTCTTTCAGCCAAGTTTCCAACAAAATAAAAGCCAATTCCCGATTAAGACGTTTCAGGGCGACGCTCGCCGCGACTCCGGCGGCCTCCGCCCTCACATTCAAATGCGCCCTCTTGTAATTTTAATTAGGTATTATACGAAATATATACGTATAGCGTCCAGGCCAGGGACTGGATTATGAAATTTCTCCGGAGGAGCGAGCGGAACTGCCGCGCTTCCGTTACAGCTGGAAAGTTCGTCCCCGAGGAGGGAGGAAGCAAAGGGGACGAAAGTCAGTCGTCGAACTTGAGGGCGCAGCGAAGGAGGAGGAGTCGAAGGGGGAGGGGCAGGGGGAGAGAGAGAGAGAGAGAGAGAGAGAGAGTCGAATGACCGATATATTTTTCGGTGGCACGCGACTGCTTGATCTACGAGCTCGGGCAAGTTTTTCGGATTCGTCAGCGAATCGTTTTAATAACGGCGAACTTTAGCCCTCCGTATGCAGTTGATAAACGGCTCCGCTCGAATTTCTGAGTGGCCCGTCGATGAAGTTCCATTCGATCGGCTTTAAATTACTCGTCAAGGAATTTTTACGCGATAAGCGCCTGCGTAAATTCGGCCGCCCCTTTTTTGTTCTTTAAATCGGCGGCGTTCGTATATATAAAGAAGGAATAAAGGGCGGGAGAGCGAGTCTTGCGTGAAATGGATCGAACGCCGACCGGCGGGGCGCCGAGAATTTCGTTCGAGAACGGAATATTTCGTGTGAAGTACGCCGAGGAGCCGGCTTTTTTCGAATTGCGACTGAATTTATTAAGGGGCAGACCCTTCGTGATGTCTTACTTTGGCGAAATAAGGGAGTAGGGCTCTTATATATACTGCTGAGTTGTTGGAATATTTTTCTAACGATAGACTTTCCTGAGAAGTGCTTTCGTTTCAAAATTTTGGAATTACATTCTAATGAGCTGTGCGGAGATCTTCAGTATTCTTGTGTGTCTCAAAGAAACATGACGGGGCAAAATAGGCTTCTTTAATTAATGTCTCAGCGTGCTGCATATTCTTGGTCAAATTTACAAAGGAATGTATAAGATTAAGGTAGTTGTACCTCAAGATATGGGATCTGTTAAAAAAAATTTTTTTAATACATTTAACTAAGATCTAATTACGTAGGTGATGATTAAATGTATTAAAAAAATCTTGGGGTACAACTACCTTAAAGAGACGATATTTCTTGAGCAATAATTCTGAATTTGTATGAATTTGTATTTGTAGATGTAATAAACTTAAGTAAAATGAAGGAGTATTGAAATTTGAAGTATGTATTTTGAACAACAAATTTCAAATGATATAAACTCAAACTAAGTTTCTGCTAGTTTTGCATTACTAAGAATTTTAACAGAATTTTCAAACTAATTTACTTCATTTTTTAAGTTATTTCCCCGAATTAATTTAATTATACTTCACAAGAACTCAACAAATTTCAAAAAATATTAAACTTTTACAAGTAAATTTTATATCCCAACCATAAACTGTACGACGTTCTTGATATTATACGCTAATCGCTTATTGTTATAAAAAAAATGTTTAAAGCCTAAATTAATTTATCGTCCTCAAAGTGCCTGGAGACAGTCGCTAAAATTAAATTTTTTTTTCTCGAAAACGCAGGTAACAACCAGGCTTGCGAGCCATAGATTTCACTTAAAACTAATCCCCGCGCAGCTCATCATCCTTCGCGATTTCATCGGGTCTTCGGGCGAAATAAAAGCGAGCGACGAGCACAAAAAAGCACAGGCTGATGCCCGCAAAACGATTACGCTGTTTATCGATCAAAGTCTAGCGGCTTCGCTCCCTGGCAACTCGGAAGCGCCGCTCGCAAGAGAGATAGATAGAGAGAGAGAAAGAGAGAGAGAGACTCTGCGCGTCCTATATCGAGACTGCATATGCACGAAGGATTCCAGGCCAAAGTAAAAAGGACGCCGGTGGTAGTCTGCCAAGAGCTGGAATTGGATGACAGGCTGCGAGACTTCGGCTTCACTTCGGCAGCCGACGGTTTTCGGGCTAAAATAGCTGAAGTTACGCGCTATTACAGTAATAAATTGCTTGGAAATGCGCTCCTCGCGGAATGAGAAGTACTTCGAATTGCGCTCCCCGGCTCCTTTGTGTTTTGGGTTTTCAAAACGAGGCGGCGAGGCATCGCGGCGCGGTGAAATTTCTTCTCTCGATTTTTAATTCTTTTTAGAGAAATTTAATCCCTTCCGTAAAAAAGTTTGCCCCTTTAAAAAAGTTTGCCTCCGTTATCAAATTTAATGCGTGCTTTTTGAAAGTTTAGAATCTCTCGCCATTGTTTTTTCGCGGAGTAATCTAATTTCTACGTTTTGTTGGGACAGTAAAAGATAATGGTTCATTTTGCATTACCGTTACACTCAATGGTAACGGAATAAGTAGTAACGACTATTGCAAGGGCATTGTTGTGCGCAAAAATATCCGAAAGCTTAATTCTGAAACTAAATAGAAGGATTTTAAGTACAAATATACAGAAATTAATCCAAGCAAATGATAAAAGTTTTTTATCCAAGTTACACGTAAAATTTTACGTTTCACTCTCCGTTGAAAATTTAAAAATTTTTATTAAATTCAATATCTGCTCCAGTTATAATGGATTGAAACGCGCTATAACTGTTCGACATGCTATAATTCTCCCTTCATCAATTATTTACTTTGACCTCCCTTGTCGAGCTCTGTACATCTAAATATTTCCCGTAATAATTAATTGGCAGATTTTTAGCATTGAAAATCGTTACATATTCGTTGATGTCTGCACAAACAGAGTAATAATTCAAAATTAATGGAAAACGTAGTAAAAGTAAACAGCCGTATTTCGCGCCAGCTGCATAAAATAACCCAATTATGACGTAAACAAATGAATTTATTTAAGTCAATGTTATCTAAGTTATCAAGAAATCTAGCTTGATCTCGTAAAACTAAAATTACAGCAGCATCCAAGGGGGAGTTCTGATTCACTAACTGCTGCTATAAGAAAATATTATCTTTCTCATATTAAAGTTTATGCGCGCCGCGGCTTACGTAACTATTATAAACTTAATAAACTGCACTACATAACGAAGCTTATTTTAGATGTAGATTACGCCTAATACACACATTATTAAATCCTCCTACTTTGGAATTCATCGTGCCTTCTTTGGCGAAAATTCCAATTCCAAGATCTAAAACGTTTACGAATTAACGCAGCGATCGCAATTTGGGCAACCCCGTCAGTTACGTCTGTTCTAAACAACCTGCCCGGGCTACCAAAACATCCCATAAGCAATCCCTCGAAATCGTTCTCCACGCCCCATTACATCCACTCGTACTGAAAATATTTCCAGCCAGCGCGCAGCAGCAGCAGCAGCAGCAGCAGCAGCAGCAACAATCAGGAAAGAGGCGCTCCACTCCGGATAGAATTTCGTTCGCTTGGAACCGCCCAAGTATATACATCCTCTCGGCCTCGCTGCATCAGGCCGAGAGCTGTCCGGCGGCATGAGGGATGACTCCTTCCATTTCGCGCGTCTTGCAGCCCGACGTCTTGAATGCGGAGAGAGCGGAGGAGAGCGAGCGAGAGAGAGAGGGAGGCAGTCGAGAGGGAGAGACGCAGGAAACACTCGAGAGCTAAGTATGCACATAATCTAGGTGTGCTCTCCTGCCCTTATTCGCCTTTATGCCCCGCTCTCTCTCTCTCTCTCTCTCTCGCTTCGGCCCTGTTTACGTGCCGGCGCGGCCCCCTCCCTTGTTAAATCGAGCGCGCCACCTCAGCACCGGCGAGGCCGGCGTGTGTGCGCACACATGTGAAATTTACGCAAACAGTCGGGGAGGGTGGAAAATGCCGGGCGTATAACAACGGACGTTTTACGCGGCGCGGACGAAGCTGGAGGAGGAGCCGGGCGAGCGGGGGACTGGCTTTCATTTAACTTTCGAGGCGCTAAATTTTTCATCATTCTTCCGAGGATGATTACTCGCCCCGGACGCGTTTAGTTGCGCTTAAGAATTCATCGGCGATGCGCAGAATTCAACCGAGTGCTCGAGCTTTGTTCCCGAGCGCTGCATTATATAGACGGAGCTTTGAGATTTCAGATAAGTGGAGTGTTTGTCTAGAATGAGTAAAATTGTTTGTGAATATTTACGCGCGAGTGTCTCTTTTTATTACAAAATATAATGGTTTTATTATACAAAAAGAAGTCGCCGGGATTTTACAAATATTTCTGCACCAATCAGGTGCACTTTTATAAAGCTCTAATCTTCAATTCGCTTTTCAATTAACCAGGTTTTATCACAATCAAGTTGGAGATTAATTACTATAATAATTGTATACGATGAAAATCAAAGTTTTCGACCCTCGTAGTCGATAATTTATTTTCATCAAGCGCAGCTCCGCAGCCACATGTGCTGAATATCTGAATAACATCTTAAATTAACATTTGGGCTGTTAAGCCCTTACATAATCCGAGCGGTTCCAAGTATTTATGCCACCTGAGCCGTAATATATTACATTAAACTTGAATGAAAACAAGAATAAATACACTCGACGGTGAAATTCCCACCTGAAAACTCGATTAAACAGTAAACGAATTATCCCAAACAATTAAAATTTCAACAACAATCCTCCCTCCCCCTCCCCACCAACAAGCGACACTTCGAATCCCGACAAGAAAACCCCATCATTGACCCATTCGCTCCTCGGCGTCGCATTCATCAGGCAGAACCGGATTCAAAAGCAGCGCCTCCACTTCCCATTCCAGCGGCAATTACTAATCCGGCGGAGCGAGCCGCACTCCCGCGCCGACGCCTCTATCCGGGGGGAGGGGGGGGGGCCGCCTAAAAAGCGTTCAGCCGCGCGATCGCGGCGATATATTTCCCCGGCGCTCTTATACCAGCTCTCCTCGCAACTTCCGGCAATCCGCCAGAAACGCTCGCGCTCGGGTCTTAAACACTCTTCTTCCTCATTGTGCAGCAAATCAAATCTAAACGCGCTCGCACGCAATACCTGCCGCCCCCCGCGCTCTCTCCCGCCCAACATAAACGACACGTGCAGCAGCAGCGGCGGCGGCGTCGGAGTGAAGGAACGCATAAACGTCAGGGGCAGCCAGTCAGCGCCGCGGCGCCACACGGCTCTCTCGCACCCACTGCGCGCGGAAATGCTCGCGAGGCGCGCGCGATATGCACGCGCTTTCACATACATACCCACGTATACGCGAGCGCGCGCACGTTTAAAACGGTACGTCGGCATATAATTGGCCCCCGCGCGGATAAGGCCGGAGGAACGCGAAAAGGGAGGAGAGAGAGCGAGAGAGCAAAAGCTGCGCGCGGGTTATGCGGAATTAATTTACCCTATAGGAAATTGGGAGCGCGGAAGCCTCGCGTGACGAGAGCTTCATGCGCGTATATGCGCGCCTTTCTTTTTCGTTTCTCTCTCTCTCTCTCTCTCGGCCTCTGCCGCTTTTACCGCCTCGTTATTCTTTTCTTCGCTGTGCGCGCACACGTACCTTCTCCTAGCTCGTATTCCCGGAGATCTCCGCGCCGAACGGGAGGGTCTATAGGTATAGAGAAACGTTGGCGCGAGGGCTTTTAAATATTCATACGGCGCGTACGATTTTGAAATATCGCCTGGGAGGAGGAGCCCGACGCGCGAGCGGTAATTTTGTATCCATTACCGCGCTTGTTATTATAACGCGAGCCGAGTAATTTGCATACGCGCAATTAATGACGGATAATGACGCTCGAATGGCTCAACTAGGGGGGTGGCTGCCCCCACGCAGCTCCTGCTGCCTGATTTATTCGAGGACGTGTCTTTTTTTCGCCTCGTTTACGTACTTATTTTAATTTGCCGCCGTTGTCGGAGTTGCGGAGTGGAATGCGTAATTTGTTTTAATAGATAACGTTTCCGGGGGGCGGCACTTGTGGAAAATGTGATGAAAAAGTTTCCCATTGGGGAATTAACGAGGAGATGCTTGCGTAATTAGGATCGTAATTGTAAATACGTGTTCAATGATGTTGCGCTTGAATATTAACTTTCTAAAATGTCGATGCCGGGAAATTGGTGACTGTTGATTGACTTTAATATTATGTAAACTTACGTACTAAAAACTCGATGAGGTGAAGCTAATTTCGCCTGTAACTTACCTGCAACAAAAATGAAAAATTTATTAAAATTTAATGAAGAATTACTGACAATTTTTTATAAAAATAAATAATTTATCTGTACAAAATGGGTCTGTAAAATATATAAATTGAATCATAAAAGGCAAAACGATGCATCACCCGAAAGTTAATAGTTTCTACCTCATATAATAAAACAGTGTACACAAGCTATTAAAAGCATCATCGATAAACCCAACTATAACCCAATTATAAAAACAAAACAAAACGACGCCAAATCGTCGGTCAAAGAAAAATGCTATTCAATTAACGCCGAAAAATTGCATTCGCGCGCGATCATTCCCCGACGTCTCTCTCTAAAAAGGCACGGGCGTTATTATGAAGCAGCCGAAATACGATATCGCGCGCGCGGCGAGCGATTGCGGATTTGCCTTTTTTTGCGGCATGAAAAAAAAGAAAAAAACGGTCGCAAATCAAGTTTTGATTATATTGCCGTTGCGCCGCCGTTCATTGCCCGTCGACCCGTCGGTTCTTTTATTGTTTATTATTTAGATCCCGCCGACGCGCGGACGGCGAGAGGCGACTCCGCCCTCGCAGCCGCGGCTTCTCGTTTCGAGGGCGCTGATCTTCGAATAAAGTCATCCTCGGCCGGGGCTGGAAATTGAGTGAAATTTCGATGCGAATTAAACTTTCAATTTGCTCGCTCGGACGAATATGTCCGCGCACACAGGCTCCGCGAGGGATCGTACGTTCACGCGGGGTTGACCTGCATGCAGGAGTTATTTCGCGTATCGAATGGCGCGGCGAAAAAGTTACTGCTGCCGAAATTTTGTCGACGGCCCAGGGCTTTAATTCAATTAAAAGTCGAAAATAAAGGCAGCAATTTTTATTGGGGGGATTTTATTCTATCTCGTCGAAAGAATGACGGTTAATTGTACGCGTTGTAATTTTTTTTATGCTTCTAGTTTCAAAACTTCCCGTTTCAAAAGAGCTTTCGCGTTATTTTTTCAAAAATTTAATTCAATGTAAAAGATATCTAATCTTTCATTGTCACAATAGAATTTCGTTTATTTATAACAATTTAAACACATTTTCAAGAAGTGATTTTAATGAATGTCTGATTCAAATTTAATATCCGTCGTATGATTGAAAAAACAGTGCCTCGTAGTTCCAGAATAGATCAAGTGGGTCAGTAATGTTAAACTCGAAAAAAAAAACCGTTGCGATCAGCGCATCTTCGCATCGCTCATCCTCCTGTACAGCTAAATATTAAAATAACACCATTAACCGTACGAAAAGTACGTGAATCACTAAATTTCCCTTCGAACGCGAGAAAAAACTTTCCCAAGCCCGACATCCGTTTCCGAAGTACAAGCGAACACTCGGAACATTGAAAATTTTCGGACGCTGATCAGCCGTATACCCTTTCAAGACATCCACAGCCCGTAGCGCATAAATACAGGAAACGCGAAACGGCGGTTACGTGCTTGCGCTCGTGTTTCAGAGGAACGGTAGCGGGAGAAAGGGGGAGAGCGAAATCGGAGGATGATGGGCGCGATTCATCAGCGGGCGCCCCCCCCCCCGCCGACTAATGATCATCGAATCGAGATTCCGTCGGACGTGCTATCGGCCGATATGATTTTTGATCGTGCGCGCGGGGGCGCCGGCCGAGTTAATGCGCCCGCGAAAAGAAGCCAATAAATCAGCGCGGCCCCGCCGACTCGGCGCGCGCTTTTGTCCTCTCTCGCGCAAAACGCCTGACCGCGTTTAATGAGTTTTTGCGCGCCGCCGCCGCTGCGAAACCTTGTTTGCGAATCATTATCGCCGCTGTTCGAGCTCATTACGGGAGCGCGGAAATTTCGCCGCGTCGCTCTCGACTCTCTCTCTCTCTCTCTCTCCCCGCTTTGCCGTTTATTATTTTTGCGATTTACCCGACGAATAAGAGAATAATTGCACTGCGCTTTTTAATCCGAGGGACCGTTGCGTGCGCGGTGGGCCGGGAAAGTTAAAGTGGAAAACTTTGGTATCTCGGCTTTAAGTCGTTTGCCCGCTGCTGGGAGTCGTGCGGGGTAGTTTTGAAAATCCATACGATAATTATCATTTCAGGGGAAAGCCCGATCTTTTGTACTTACGTCGACATTGAAAACTGGGTCAATTAAATGCACTTGTTATGACTCCGTAGTATTGGGCCGGAAAGTTTTCATTATGATTATTTCAGAAGCTATAAGCATCGTCCCCCTTCCTTTTGTAAACTTCAATGCGGCAGTCATTTTCTCTCGACTTCCCCTCGGATGAGGGGCGAGAATTTTTTTTTTTTTTTTAATAATCTCAACAGAAACCTTTTCAAGAGAATATTTGCAGATACCGGCTCTTGTCGAGAATTGTTTTATTTTTAAGCAGCGCGTTTGTTTCGTTCAATTGAACAATACATTTATCGCCAGTTAAGAGTTTAGCTTACGACAATGCTAAAGTTTAACAATTTATTTAACCGCACCGCAGGAGAATAATTAATCCGACCACTATAGAAAATAGTTTCCCTTCCTCGCCGACGTTATATGCAAAAAGTTGTTTCGCCGTCGGGCTGCCCGGTCCATTAAACGCGTGTCGGCAGCTCCGGGAAATAAATAAAAAGCCGGTGCCCCGTAATTCACGAATTCTCGGGTTCATCAGGCAGGCAGGCAGTCGCTTGCCTTGGGTGGGGGGGGGGGGCGGGGAGGCGGCAATTTCGCGTGCTCAAGTCGGAGCGGAGATTTTCGAAAGGCGACGGCGAGAGCGCGGAGACAATCGACTCCCCGACGACTCCGACGACGAATCACTTCCGGCGCTAGCTTTGTCTTTTCCCGGCCCGTGTCCGCCTCCTTCGTCCTCCTCGGATCGATGCCGTCGGAGGGGGCTCTTTTGTCCCGGCGACGAGGGCGGCTCCGATACGTAATGGACTCGACGTCCCGCGTCGCATTTATATTTGTCAGTTATTAATTTCGCGTAATTTTCCGGCATTACCGGCCCGTTGACCGGGGAGCGGGGGCGCTGCTGCCGCTGCCTAATGGCCCCCTCAAGGCGGCAATAAAGCCGCGCGAGGCCACGTGCCCGAGTGCCACCGGCCGAACTCGAGTGCTCGATGTATATAGGAGGCTGCTTCTCTTTTCCCTCCTCGGCTTCTTCTCCCCGCTGCTTCGTCTTGCGCTCCTTCCCTTCTTCTTCTTGTTTCGAGGAGAGGAGTACGTGGCTTTGGCGGAGCAGCGGGCTGCCGGTTTGTCACTGTGCGGGCGGCGAGGAGAAGAAAAAAATTTCGGCTGCTGCCACAAGTCGATAAGTGGCGCTCGTGACTTTAGTTACGGCCACCGTGTACAACACGCGTCCCGAGAATTGGGCGTCGGCTTTCTTTTTACGTTCGACCCCGGCTAACAATCATTCTCGCTCGCCACTTTGCGCCGCTTTTTCCCTGGTTTCGTTTGCTTCTCCGCGGAGATTTACTGTTTTCCTTCGAGTGTCTTATTGATTACCACGAAGCGGACGTGTTGGTAGCCCGAAGACTTTCTCCAATTTTCATTGATCGCATGCGGGAAAACGCGTTAATCCGAGGTGGCGCGACTCGATTTCCATAGCCTGAATTCTTAGAATCGTATACAATTCACTCTTCCGGTGACTACATAACTCATAAATGTAATTTCCATGTGTTGAATTTACATATATCAACGTCAGCTTCGCTGTCAGTGAGGTAACAGAGTTATCCGAAATTGAATCGATAGAATTGTTATTTTCATCGTATACCGAATCCAGAAAAATCAATAAACCATTTTAAATTTAATAACTTAGTATTACAACAAATATTGGTGTAAGCTCCCAATGCTTATTCAAATTTATCAGCCAAATCCGCACCAAAAAAAAAAGAGGAGAGAGATTACACTTGCTTTGTTAGATTCACGCCAGATGAGCAAGATTTATATCTCGTTACCGAAAACGCCCCTAATCCGAAATTCCGTTACGATTTACACCCCGTCGGCCTAATGACCGTCATCGAAAATATTTCACCGCCGCGCGGGCATCGAGTCCCTTTGACAAACCGCAGCCCGGTCAAATTAGCCGCGACGCTGCGATAAAAAGCGCCCGGCGTCTCTCCTTTGTCCCGTTCGTCCGTATACCTCTGTCCTCCCCTAATATGCACCGATCCGCCGAAATAACGACATCAGTTGTTCTCTCCCTCTTCCCCCCCGGGCTCGCGAATGATTACACTTTGTCGAAAAGCACAGAGTCCAAAGAGAACGAGAGAGCGAGAGAGAGAGAGAGGGAGAAAGCGCTCGGAAGGGGAATCCGAAATGGGGAAACCGGAATATCGACGAGTCGTGTTCGGCATAATGATAGAAATGTGTGTACTGGCAGCAGCAGTAGGATGGTCCTGTCCCTTTTCTCTTTCTCTCTTTTTATCTCTCCCGGGCTCGGCTGTTTCTTTTTTCTTTTCTCTTCTCTCGCACCCCTCGTTCCTACCACTCTCGCGCGCTCTTCTCTTCCTCGCCATTTCGCTCTTTCCCATCCGAGTCCGCACTTTCCTCTCGCTTTTTTGCGCCGACGCCTTTTTTTCCGACCGCCCCCCCCCCCCCACCCCCGCTCGCCTCCGCGTCTTCGCTCTCCTCCCGTAAAGTTGCAGCGCGTCGAAACTTGACTCGCTCGCG
>JAWWEM010000027.1:10047249-10082960 GCA_035582935.1 Ormyrus thymus
TCCCACCCGAGGCCGCACTTTCCCCTCGCTTTTGTGCGCCGACGCCTTTTTTTCCGACCGCCCCCCCCCCCCCCACCCCCGCTCGCCTCCGCGTCTTCGCTCTCCTCCCGTAAAGTTGCAGCGCGTCGAAACTTGGCTCGCTCGCGAACACGAAGAAGCAAATGTTATTTACGGAGCTGCCTGCCGCTACTTTTTCGATTGAAATTCCCTCTATCCCAATCAAAGTCCTATTTTCCGGCGCTGGCCGGGCGCCGTGCCGAGGAACGATAATGGAGCGCGAGCGAGAGCCGGCGAGAGATTCGCGAGCGAGGAGCTGCATGCGCGCCGCGCGCCTTTCTCACTTGTTACGTGGTGCGTTTATTTGCGAGGAGAGAGAGAGAGAGAGCGATGGACGCTTGTAATTGGATATTATGCTCTTTTTAAATTGTTGCCCCGGCTGCCGCGCTGAATTTTAAGCGGGGGACCGTCTTCTCCGGGCTTGCTTTTTTTCGAACTTTCACGCCGGGATAATGGTACGTCGTTTACGCTCGCGGAAGCTAATCAAGGAATTAGACAAAACTTTTTTAATCCAATTTCAAAAAAAAAAAAAATGCTGTTTATAATTTTGACTTTAGAGCGAATTAGATTCCAGTTTTTGAATAAAAATTTATCGGTTTGAAAAGCATATATTCGACTTGGAGAAAAAAAAACCCAATAAATTAAGAAAGGGATCTCCCCGCTGGGAAGAAAGCTCACGCCTATAACTAAGCTTGATTCTCATTCCAGGGAAGGGAATCCATTTCCCGGGCTGAAAGAACTTAATAACGCAAAAGGAATCCGAGAGTCCGCGATTTAAAGGTTCAATCATATTCGCGCTCGAATTTACGGTCGTTACTCAGAGCCGCCCCCCTCTCTCCGCTGCCAATTGTCAGGCCGCTGTAGATCTCTCTCCCCGCCCCCCTTCTCGAAGTGTGCCAGTAATAATCGGCGCCTCTTACCTTCTAATAAAGATTTTCGCAATTACACAAATGTAGCCGTTTGCACGGACTTGCAAAGGCGCGGCCGGCTCGATTTCAAATTACAGACACGGCCAATGTAGATCCCCCGAGATGTAACACCCACACGCGAAAGCTCTCCGAGGCGTGTATTCTATCGACGAAGCGGAGGGGAGGGGGCTTTAAATTTTCGAAAATAAAAAGGCCGCGCGACTCCTTCCCGCGTTGTCGACCATTAACGAGTCGTCTGCGCGACGAGGGAAGGTAGGCTTCATTGAATAACAGTTATTTGTTTATGATTGCCGGGAGAGAGAGAGAGAGGTGGGGCAAGTTACGCGACCGCCTCATGAATAAAATATCGGAACGTACGCCATGGGCCGTCGCCGCCGAGGGCTATTCTTATGGGAATCTTTGATGTGTCAGCTCTCTCCGGGTTCTGAATAAGTGAATGGGTCATTTTTGAGTAGGCTACCGAGGCGCTCCGTTAAGAGAGACGTCTTCCTCTTTTTAGCCTTCGAGCCATCGGTCTTTACTTCATAAGGCACGATTCACGAACGAGAGAATCCCGGGATAATTCAATTTTGTCTACATTGAATAACAAATTCGAGCCTCATAAAGAGGTCTGTGTACCTTTTTATTTTCGCCTCGTTGCTTATTTATGGAAGCCGTACAATTTTTATTATACCTTGTATGATGCGTTTTAATCGCGTTCTTATGAAACTCGTCAATGCTGACATTTATTTGGCGTCGAGCGCATGCACAATGCATTTTTATTCACGCAATAATTTATTTACATTAATTACTTTTGACACGGCGAATGAAACGTTCGTTGTGCTGTTGCATACATTTTATCTCATTCGATTAGTGACTTCCAAAAGAATATTCTTTTATTCAAGAGACGCGCTTCTTGCTACTTTCCGAATTGTTCGAGCATCAGCTTTATTGAACAATTTTTTTAAGAATCTCGATGCCAACGAGCTTTATTCGAACAAATTACGAGCAAAATTCAAAAGCCCCCTCTCCTTTAACTTGCAAATGTCCGACGAAAAGAGCAGCCGATCACCCCGAGGGAATTAGCGGAGTGCACTCCGCCGAGTCTTCTTTCGGCACCGAAAACAGGCCGGCGGAGCAGCTAATCAAAATTCGCGTGGAAACAATGGCAGCAGCTCGGGTGGCCCTCGGCTCTCTCTCTCTCTCTCTCTCTCTCTCTCTCTCTCTCTCTCTCTCTCTACCTCTCGATCCCGTCTCGCGCAACGGCGGCTTTGTTTACGCGCCGCGGCGGAAAAGCCCGAGCGCGGGGGAGCCTGTTTGAATTCCGGCTGCGCGAGCAAGACCGGGAGAGATCTTGAGCAAAGTCCCCGACTGGCGGGGCCGGTTTACTTGGTCACCGAGCCCGTACGTACACGCGTCTCGACTGCGAGGGAGCCGCGGCGGGGTTAAAAAACCCGCCGCAACGTCCGCGCCGCGTATATATAAATCGAATGCGCAATGAGTGTAATTCGCAGGCGACCTCGTTGTCGCCCGCTCCGCTCTCCCGCCTCGGCTCCGTTATCGAGAGCCTCCGCAATACTCGGCGCTTTTACCCGGAATTCCCCGGGCGAACGAGAGCGCCGCTGCTGCGACAGGCGCGATTTGCTCGCGGCCGCTCGAGGAAATGAGTGCAGGGCCGCGGGAGCGAGAAATGAATTTTCCGAAAATCTCGTTCCGCCGACGCTTCGGCGTACTGCTCGGGTATTACTGCCACTTTGCCGGCTGGCTTTACTTTCTTTCGGGCTGCGCGCTTTGCCGAGGTACTGATGGATCGTCGCTGAGAAATTCGAGTTGGCTTACATCGGCGAGCAATGTCGAAGCGAGCGCTGGTGACTTGCAGCTGTTCGATCGCTTGATTTGATTCGAACCCCTTTCGATGAAAATTGAACAGCTCCCAGAGAAAGGGACCAATTAGGGCTGATTATCTGGGATTCGCATTAAACACCTGGACTTCAATTTAGGTACCAGCAGAATTGAAATGCCAATCAGAAGCGATTGCTGTTGATTAACATTTTTTTTACAAGTTTTTCATTTAAAATATATTAAAGAAAATACCTTCGAGAAACTAAATAAGTTAATAAGGTCCAATTATAATTATCTAATAAAAATAAGGCACTTATTTTCCTAAATGCTTCTTGGTGAATTACTCGAAGTAATAATAAGTATGGTGTATAAAATAAACTTGTCAATTTAAAGCAGTAAAACTGATTAGCTTCAAAAGCATTCTAATTAACTGATATCGACAAATGGTGCAACAAACGCGTGGCCTAAGATTAACAAAAAACGCAATGGGTTCCATTGTTCAAACCCACTTTTCCCAATGAAATTTCAATTAAATATATTAGTTTCACATATCTCTCCAATTGCGTCATTGTGACGGAGTGAAAAAAAAAATGGCAATTAATTTACCTCCCGGGAAACACAGCAGTATAAATTCGATACGAAAGTTATTAAAAAAATGGTCTCGCGGCTGAACCCATTACAAATCCATTATCGAGTCGCGCAATCTGCATTTCCCTTTCTCTCTCTCTCTCTTTTATGAATTCGATTTTATGCCTATTTTTAATCACTCTAACGCGATAATAAAAAGAAAGAAAAAGCACCGCGGCGGCGAGATTGAAACCAAATGAAAGCGCGGCAAGTATCGCGCGACAATATCGGGAAAAATATTCGCGCACAGCCCATATATCTGTCATCATCGACGCGCGCGATTCATTACTCGCTATTATCTCTTTCCGCGGCTGTCTTCGCAGCCGCCCTTCGAGCTTCCTCGCGGTGCGGAAAGCAAGGCGCCTGGCGCATCGGCGAAAAAAAAAACAAAAAAAAAAGAGAAGAAACAATCCGCGCCGCTTTCGCGTGCGTAATTTCGTTACACAAAGCACGGCGCACCGAGCCGAGGCACAATAAACCGGGAGGGACGGGAGGAACTCGAAGACGGAACCAATTCCTTTCTTTCCTTCCTCGTCCTCTTCTCTCTCCGCGCCTGGCGACGAACCCGCGGACGAACAATAATAGGCGCGATCGAAAACTCATTAGCGCAGAGAGTTTAATGAATTTATGATTGGTGCCCTCCATTGGCTTCATCGGCGCTCAAAGACTTCTTCGGAATTTCAGCGGCGACTTTGAGAGCCAGAGCGCGACAAAGCCGCGACTATATAATATCGCTGTAAAAATGTCCCCTCCCGGCTCGGCGACAAGTTTTTATACGCCCTCGTTAATCGGGAACTCGTTTTCGAGAAAACGGTCGCGCGGTTCGATTTTTTCGTCGTCGGGGCACGTCGAGAGAGAGAGAGAGAGAGAGAGAGAGAGCCGATTTCCCGAGTCCGCGCGCGGCTCTCCCGGCTGCTCGGGAATTCCGCGCGGCGCGCGCACAGATGCGAGGTGTGTAAAAGCGTAGGAAAACACATCGAGGAATGATTAGCGTCGAAGGAGAGCGGGAATGTTAAGTAGGGCGAAATTAAATCCAATTACCCCCTTGGAAACGCCGCTGAAATTGTAATGTCGCGCGCTCGGCGGCCGGATCGTATATTTTATTGGGGAGCCATTCGCTAACGACGTAAAAGTTTTTATGTTTTGCAATGCTAATATCGGCGAAAGGGGGGGAGAGAGAGAGGTGCATTTCCCCCGGTGCTTTCAATTTTAAATATAATTAGAGTAGCGGCGGGCACAATGAAATCCGCAGTCGCGCCACTTTCTCGATTATTCTATTAGCGAATCTTTGGCGGGGAGAGAGGGAGAGGAAACAAGAGTAAAATGTCCGCGAGGTTAATGCGAGAGAAAAAATTCGTAATCAAGATGTTGGCGGGCATTTGCACTCGAGTGCTGCCGATAAGTATTGAAATCTTTTACGAGCCGGAGAGCGGCTTTAGAATATTCTTTAACGATTTAAGTTGGCTTTTAAGTCGGCAAATATCGCCTCGCCGACTGCTTTTTACGTTCGACTTCACTTATCGAGTTTATCATTTACGACCTAATTAATGAAATAGTTTCAAATACTTTACATATTGAAAGATCACTTCTTAAAAAAAAAGTGAAGGGAATGGATTTGCTAAAACCATTTCATGCATTTAATTCTGTAACTTTAAGGATGTCGGCGAGAAAAACTTTAAGCTGCAACTTTCAGCGAAAAAGAATTCATTTATAACCAGCGATTTTATTAAATAATAGCGCGCGTTAATCAACCTGCCAAACTCGATAACCAAAAGCAGCAAATCATTCAAACAAAGCGTCCGCACAGCCGAAGCCTAAGAATGCACGCGCGCCTATAAAAATCGTAAAAAAATCCCGCATCCAGAGCGGCCTCGGTGCACCTGGGCCTCCAGCGGCGCACGAAAGCCTCCTCTCGGCGGCGGCGTATATTCCATTAGAACGTAAATATCAAGATGAAGCACGTTATGCTCTCCCGAACATGCGAGCTTAATTCATCATCATAAACACATCACGGAAAGCTGCGCAGCAATGCAGCCGCCGCGCCGCTTCCCCCGCGACGCGGCGCCGGCGGGGAGAAGGAGGCACGGAGCGGAAAAAAAAGAGAAGGAGGAGGAGGCAGGCAGCCGGGGAGAGACATTTCGCTGGCACAAGAAATAGACATAGGCGAGGAAGAAGAACTCCTTTGCGTGCCTGCGACCTCACGATTTGCTTGCCCGGAATCGCAATAGGAGCGTAGCAACGACTGGGAATGCCGTCGCGACTACGCGAGAGAAAGATCGCGACACGAGCCGGGATTCGGGTAGCGAGGAGGGACGGCCTCCTCCCTTCCTGCATTGACGAGCCAGCAGAGAGAGAGAGAGAGAGAGAACGAGAGAAAAGGGAATTCCGCGACGAGCTTCCAAAGGGCGACGGGGAATTTTTCCTTATTCTTTCTTCCGCTTTTATTAGATAAGAGCCGAACGAACGAACGAACGAACGCGCTCTTCGCGCTGGAATGCCTTCCGGTCGCGGAAGGTATACAAGCCCGGGCATTATAAGACGCCCCCGAGGAGAGAGGGAGAGAGAGGGAGAGAGACCAGGACAACGACGACAATCGTTATTGGATTGAGTTATAAGCCCCTCTTTCTCGCCTTGCCTTCGCTTTCTAGCGCGCGGCGGCGGCCTCTTTTTCCGCCGATGCGCGCCGCCGAGGTTTGATTTATGCCCCCGAGTTTCCGAGGGGATTAATAGCGACGTATCGACGAGGAGAGCCCCGAGCTGTTTATGGGGCTGTTACGCGCCCGGCAAAAGTCGCCTCGCCGCCGGTGTTTTCATCCTTTATCGATACTTGCGCCTTCGGTCGCGGCTCTTTCAATTTCGCAGGGCGGATAAGGGGCCGCGCGCGTCGATTCCCGAGAAATAATTGCGGCTCCGCGGCGGGAAAATGGTCTGCTCGTCGCTTTTCATCGCAGCCCATTGGCGCATATAAATTTGGCCGAGCTATCGCCGCTTTGTTGGATCAGGCGCGCTTAATTTCAATGGGTTTATTTCGAACAATGCGCGCGAGGAGCCTTGTGTTTTTTTTTTTTTTTACAAGCGAGATTTTCGCAACGTATACCACCTATCGCGTAGTGAAGTTTTCTGCGAAATATATTTTCCGCCTGTGGAAATCTTACATACGCAACACACGTTTTAGAGAGATTGAAAGAGCTGCTTACTCAATACTTTCAACCTTTCATATCGGATTAAACAATATGATACGTGGCCTGAAAGATACTAAGAAGGCAAGAGCGGTTTCGAAGCTTACACGAGGATTATTGCCCAAGGAATACATTCAATATTATCACGCTGTGTTTCAAACGAAGGCAATAGCCGTGACCGGCTGCTAAAAATTCATTTAATTCGATGGCGAGAGGGAGAGAGAGAGAGAGCAGGTCGAATTCGCCGTCCCAGGCGGAGAACAAGCCGCGGAGCGCGAGGTTAAAATCGCAAAAAAATGTTAAAATATGCCAGTCCCAATTAAACTGAAGGAAAAACGGGCGGAAACTCCATAATGGAAAACGTCGAAAAAAAGTAATTTCAACTCTCTTAAAAATTTCTTTTTTTTTCCCGCCCCCCCTCCCTCCACCCCCCTGGAAGAAGCGCGTTTATAACTCACTTTGAAATCTACTTAAATGACCTATATATATATAAGCGGGGGTGGGAAAAGAAAGAGCGAGAGGGGAGATGGAATTCGATATGACGTAGTTCTGGAGTAGCGCGCGGACATTACAAAGTTTTCGTTACCATTTGCGCGACCGACTTTATACATCGTCAAGTCCGCTTCTCTCCCTCTCTCTCTCTCTCTCTCTCTCTCTCTCTCTCTCGCACTTCTAGAGCTCCTTCGTCGGATGTATACGCGCGAATAAGCGGAAATTGGATCGTAAAGAGAGCCAGACTTTGACCTTTTTTTCCTCGCTTCCTCTCTCTCTCTCTCTCTCTCTCTTTTTCCTCCGCTCTGGCACGGAAGAGCGAGAGGGAGAATCCACAGTCACGGCTTTCAATTCACCTCGGTCTCTCCCTCAGACGATTCTTACTAACCACTCTGATATCTAAAACTATTGTAAAGGGACTCTCAAATTGTTTTACGTCTTTTTACATTCGCGCTTTTTCTCTCTCCCTCCGGAGAGAGGGCACCTTTCATTACGCCCCCGAGAGAGAGAAAGAGAGCTGCCTGTGCACTTTAAGGAAAATAATCGCCGACCGTTGATTACTCCTAAGTCTTTTTCATCGTTTGCTATCCTTCGATTTTGCGTGCTTTCTCCTACTTTGAGATCCTTTGCTCGCTGCTGGAGGGGATTTCACGATAAAGCGTGGGATTTATTAGCTATTTATTAGCTATTAGTTGCTGCAGAAGTGTAAATCATTTCATTGTCTAATAAATATTGATTTGCCAATCGTTCGTTAAACTATTGATTAATAATTTTTGTGAAATTATATAACATATTGTCCGCCTTTTAAAATAGAATTGATACAAAATTGTGCAAGAACGCTGTTACATTTACAATGAATAGTACATTGCAGTAAATATTAGAAAATATAATAATAAAATAATAAAAATGTTGCGAAATGAATGGAGTAGATTAAATTCTTGAAGAAAAATGCGAGCGCAGCTTTTTCTCCAAATTGGTATTACATGAAATACATTTTTGCATAAAATGATATAAGAAAATTAAATGACTTGCATTTTCAATTTATTTGCTTATTCAATGAAGTTTTTAAATACGTTTTTTGCCCTTTCGATTTAATGGAAAAGTTCAAAGCAGACTGTTTTAATTTATGCGCAATAACCATTGACTAAGCTGTGTCCATATTTTTCAAAATTTCAATTTAAAATTGCACTTTATATAAAGTTTAAATTTAACGGAGTAGAAAAGACCAAGATCAGTGAAAACAATTATTTATAATAAATGATTTATTTTTACAGTTGATTTAATATCCCCTGAAAAAGATAAAATCGAAACTCATTTAGATTCAGCGAAAGTGATTTTCAAGCAAATTAAACATTGGAGTTTTCGAAGCGCATTTAAAGTAAATACTTTCAATTTTCCAGCACAAATTTTCAAAGAAACTCGCAAAACGACTGCTCTCTTCCACTTTCACAAAGGCAAGAATAATGCAACCCGAAGATAAATTAAAATTAAAAATCATTCCCGATAAAAAGCAGTCGGCAACGCGACAAAAAAAAACGGAACGCTAGACAGCCGCCGGGCGAGAACAACCAGCAACAGAAAAAAAAAAGCCGAAGGAGAAAAAGTATAAAAAATAAAGCCGATAAAAATGCAAAGAAGCGCAGATAGAGAGAGAGAGAGAGAGAGAGAGAGCCGCTCTCGCTCGCGGAACTGATGAATGAGAAATCCTATTCAGCGACAGCCGAGCTTCAGAACATCGGGTACATACACACGCCGGGCGTCTCTCTGCTCCCTCGCCACGTACGCCGCATGCCGAGCGAGGCTTGCGCGCGCGCGCGCGCCTCGTGTAATGACCGCCGATATAAACTCCCGACGGCGCTCGCGGGGAAGACGGAGCAAGGCACACCGGAGGAAATGAAGAGGAAAACACGATTTCAAAGGGAGGGAGCGCTCCATGAAAGAAGCTCTTTGCGCGCGCGCGATACTTTTTAATTTTAAAAATCTCATTACCGAGGAGCCTGCAATCGTAGTTGGGGATTTGTTCATTTGCTGCGATAGCGAATGTAACCGGGAAGAGCATTGTAAGCTGAACTGTTGCTTTAATAAGTGCATGCCAGACGAGCATTTTTTTTTTTTTTTTTTCTTTGCCGAGGCGACAAAGCACTGTTACGCTTATTATTTCGTGATAAATGCCGAGCGGCGAAATGAACCCGACGTTTAAGGAATTAATTAGAGAAATTGTTATCTTTCCGAAGGACCTCGAGCCAATTTGTGCGGGATCACATTGTACGACTAAATCGTGTCTTCGAGAAATTATCTGCAGTTTGAATTGTGCTCGCCAATTTTTTAAAAAGGCTGCGAAGCAAGTAACCAAAAGCATTACCGTTCCTATTTTAAGCAAGTCCTTGTTTGTATTACTATAAATTTTCTATGTAAATGGAAGCTAATAAACTATTGTCAAAATTTCAATACGCTCGAAGGAGAATAGATCATACATACATCTAATTATCAATTCACACAATTTGTGAATAACAAATTGAATTTCCCTCGCGGCGGAGGACGACCTTTATAAATATTTTTCCTGCCCGGAACGGCGACTAACAAAAATACACACCTCGTCCTCGCCGCGAAGCTGAAACACCAGCAAAGAGATCCGCTCCTCTCTCTCTCTCTCCCTCTTCGTCCCGAAGAAAATTCATAAAGGACAAACACACTGTGCAGGCAAGAAATTTATGTACATCTCATTAATTACGCAGCGTCATAAGCTCGTTGCCACGGCGCCATCAAACTCCCTCCCTCCCTCTCTCTCTCTCCCTCTCCTGTGCGCCACTTTGGAAAGCCAAGAAACAAGATAGTTAAATGCAAAACGAGACAGCAGCATAAAGGATCGAATGAAGGCCCCCATTTGAGTGTCAATTTACATCGGAGCCGGTCGGCATCGCCCTCCCGCGCAATCAACGCCCTCGCGCATGCGTCCCTCCGGCCAATTTGCGAATTGCGCCAAGTGTCAAAATTCCCGATGCTTTTTCGCACCTGTTTCTTTTTTTCGCTCCCCGCGTGCGTTCTCGCAATTTGGCAGCGGCGACGGGGGAACAATTAGCCGCGATTAAAATGCCCGACGCGGTCGAAGCGTCGATGATAAGTTAGCCCGTTAGCGACGAGCGCGAGCGGCCGTTAATGAACGAAATAAAAGGAAGGGTGCGCTTTATTGCGGGAGGGGGGGGGGGACTGCTCGATAGATAGCCGATCCGCGAATTGGTTCAAGAGGAGGGAAATGAGGTCGGCGATTCTGGAAGATTTTGGATTAAGTAAATGGAAGCTCAATTATTCTGGGTAAAGTATTTAACGGGTTAGAGTTTCAGTAAGTTTTGCCAAAACTTGAGTAAGCGCTGATGTGAATTTTAAGAAAACTATGCACGAAGTATTAATAATTGTGTTGATTGTCAATTATTTACTGTATTAATAAAGCTTCGGGACTGTTAAATTGCTTTTTAATAATAATGGTTTTATCATCTATCTTAAAAAAGTAGCTTGACACATTACTTCAATTTTAGCTTTTTTGTTTTCATAACAAAAAAAAACAAAGAATTGAACCAAATTACAATCCGATGCAAAAGTTATTAATAAATTACAGCACGTAAACTGCAGGAGCGGCGAAAAAAAAAGTTAACCAACTAGAAGTATTAAACATCAAGATTAATTGAAACTACAGCAATCGAAAGTTTGAAAATAATAGCTATTTTCAACAAACATTGTTTCAGCGCGGTCAGGTCGTAAAGTTCTTGGAGTTTCGAAAGTACCAAGTCGTACGGAATTAAAGGTCACTGTACGAACCTTTAATTTCGAAAATGCCAGTACAACAGAAACTCTCGGCTGCGAGCGAGAGAGAAAAGAAGAGATCAGCTCGCGTACCTTTTCGAGAGAGAGAGCCGAACTTCCCGACAGACGAGATTAGCTAAAAAATGTTAAATCCATTGCGGCTCGGCGCGCGAAACGGCTCTCGCGATCGGCAGGCCGGAATTCGATCTCGAGAATGAAGAACGCCCGAGCTGCAGCTGGAAGCTTGTGCACACGAAAACTGAAGATAATCTCAATTGCGACCGCGGAACTTCACGAGGGAGAATCTAATCTTCGCGAAGCAGCGGTGCCTCCATTAGCAGCTGCATTTACGAGGGACTTATGAAACATCTGAGAATGCAGAATGGCGTCGATGCATTTGGCGAAACGTTGGTGCGGAAATAAATTTATATTGGCGGCAAGTCTTGTGGTTAGAATATTTTAATGTGTATTATTAATTTTGGAGATAATGATATTACGAAAAAGTGTGTTAAAGTAAAATTATGCCCGTTAATTAAAGAGATCGCCAAGTTAAATTCAGCGCAGAAATTATCTGGAAATTATTGAATTTCCTGAAGAATGTTATTTTCTGTGCTAATTCAATCAATCTACTCTTTATATTTAACAATACTTTACTAAACATTCCAAGCCAAAGAAAATTAAATTTCCGGTAATTGCTCTAAAATACGGACAAAGTGCATCGCAATAGAACTAAACATTTATAAAACTCTGTTTAAACAGATCTCACTTATTAATTAAATGTCCTACCAACTTGTAAGCTTATAAAATTTATTCAAACGAATAAGTTTCTAAGAAGTCAAGTCGAGAAATTTGCATTATCAACTGGCTGAAAAAAAAATTTGCGGCAGTCCCGTTGAAATTTTCAATTTTAATTCTCCGAAATTGGCGAGTCCGCCGTCGCCTCCCCGACGTCCGACGACGTCCCCTTACGTCGTCGCCGCGCTGACAAAAGCAGCAAAGAAGAAGGCGAGAACAAAATGGAAGGCGGGAAAAATGACGACTTCCTTTATTCCCTCGGTAATCTAATCAATGCCGATCATACTTGCAGATTCGCGGCGCTGCCCCTCGGCGCCGTAGTCATTTTTTTCTCTCTCTCTTGCCCTCCTCCGCTTCGTTATCGGAGACGCGAAATCGCGCAAAAAAAGAGGTGTCGACGAGCGCAAAGGAAGAGGAAGGGGGACCGCCGGTGTGAAAAAAAAAAGAAGCGGGGCGCCGCTTGTTTTAGGGGAAAACTTGGCCGGGGTATAATTGGAGGCTGCGGCCGGGAGATTTTCCGAGTTTTCCGAAACACGATATTTTCCCGAACGGACAAATGCATCGGATTTCGTTCGGGGCCGGGGTAGTTCCAGTTTCTGACGGCGCCCGGAGATTTGCCCCTTTTATATTTATGGTTTTCCGATGCGGCACTTCGCCGCTGCTTTTGCAACGCGAAAAGTCATTATCGCCATTCTTCGTTAAACATCCGGGCGGGCGCGAGCTCGCGAGGCGGAGTAATTTCGTTTTGCTAATTTGTCGAGATGAGGCCGAACTTTCTTTTATTCGGGCGCCGAGTGTATCTCTCTGCCTTTGGCCTGCTTTTTTTTCTAAGCGTTCTTTTTATCATCCAGCTGCTGTAATAAGAAATTTTCGAGTGCGGTTTGCTCAAAGTTCATTTTATATCAGCGATCCCCTGATGGAAACTTAAAGTTTTTGTAGCCGATTGACTAATGATTAGATGTGTTTTTTATAATCGTTAGAAATTCGATTTAGCGGCGAACTTAACTGTATCTGGAAAATAAACGGCAATCTAAGCAATATAAATATAGAGGAAGAAATAAAATTAAATGGAAGAGGATATATCAATGCAACAAAAAGTTGAGAAAGAAATCGAGAATCCTAGTGATATACTTTATTCACGAAAATCACTTCGCCAGAAATAATTTAATTAGTTTAGCTGATAAATGATGAAGAATTTTACCGACGATAATGAAGAAGCAATTTAGAATACAAATGTGTACATGAGTGGGTACTTGAGTTATTAATGAATGCATAGTCATAAAACTTCCATCGAGAAATTTAATAATGTTATCGAATACCCGATAATTTCGTAAACTCGTTTCACTTGACTCTCAAAGGAAAACAGCAGAACAATATATTTATAATTATCCTCGACATGAAAGCTGTAGAAAATCCCAATAATTACTATTTTATCGGACTATTCGGTTGTTAATTAAAAAAAAACAAAAAATTAATACTTGAAACGAATTATTCGAATAAAAACGAAGATTATTGCAAAAGAAATGAATGTGCGCAGCATAGAAACGGCAGAAACAGGCGTTTCGAGCAGAAAAAAAATCAACCGTGAACTTGTAATATCCCAGAGCTGAGCAAGCGACCGGCAAAAAATTAGAGCACCGAAAAACAAATGCATCTCTTTATTGGCCGACGAAATGAGAAACGAAAAGCGAAGAAAAAAGGAGAGAATGCTTTTTAGTCTTTTCCAGCTTCTACGGGTTAGATTCAAAGAAATTTTCAAAATGAAAATTTAATAACCTTGGCCCGTTCGACTCTAATAATAATGCCTTCTCGAGCGTAAATCATTTCCGCATAATTTACCAGATTCGCGAAAATATTTTTCATTTGCGTCAGAATTTGAACTCTGCCGTGATCGTATTATTTACTTTGGAACCGACCGAACCGACGCTTATCTTATTACGGGAATTATTAAAATTAAATGAGTGGATACAGTACACTTCGACACGAGTCTGATACATTGACAGCAGGACCAATAACCACTTACCTATAACACTACCAATAACACCTTATTAATAAAGAATATTACACATTCCTTTCAAATGCGAGTTCTTATTAATTTAATCAAACCAGCAGAGAAAACACAGCCCCAATCAACTCAAACGTTACCAATTGTAAAAATCCAGATTACTAATTAAGCTTCATAGCGGCAATCCATCACCGAGCTTCGATAATCGAATTTACGCTCGGAATTCCCCCAGACGGCGCGCTCAATCACATGCCGTATTCTTAGCTACTCCCGAAGAGCAGCAGCAGCAGCAGCGCGAAGCCCCCGAAAAGCGAAACCGAAAATTTGAAAAGCCCTTTAAATAAAACATGCCCGCTTCGATCCTCCCTCCCCCCCCCCCCCAACCGTCGAGCCTCTCCGCTCTTCCATTCGCGGGCCGCGCCATTTTTATTCTCATTTCCCGGATCGCGATTTTCCTTTGAAGCGAGAGTCGGAGAGAGAGACTCTGCTCGCGAGGAAATATTAAGTAGGGAGAGGGAAAAACGAGCCGGGAAATCGAAGGAGCGGGAAAAACTGCAGAGTGTGCGAGCGAGAAAAAAATGAATAGCAGACGTACATTGTTATCGGCGCGAGAGGTAAATGAACCCTCTCTCTCTCTCCCCCCTCCCTCTCCTTCTCCGCTTCCTTGAATTTTCCGATACATGTGCGGAGGGAAAGAGAGAGAGAGAGAGGCCAGTCCTTTGCGCACACGCCAACGGGGAAAAAATGCAAATATTGCTCGAGCTCATTCTCTCTCTCTCTCTCTCTCTCTCTCTCTCTCTCGCACTCGCCGGTGAAAATTTATGCCAGCTATTTTATTGCTGCTTTTACTCCGCGTTTCCGCACGCGAAATTACAAAGTCGAGATTTGCTTTTGGAAAAAGCGCTCGTTTGCCCCATTTTTTCGGGGGAGGGGGAAGGAAAATTAATTTTTTTTTTTTCAAGTGCCTCTGATTTTTATTACGTCGCCGTTCGATAAAACTGCAAGTACAATGTATTGGAGAGGCCGTCGATAACTGGGTCGAGCGGAATTTTAAAAAAGGCGCACGGGGCGAAACGGAAAATTTTTTTTTTTGATTGCTTTTAAAAACATTTAACGGCACGATGAATGTATTACCGGCTGTAAAAGTGACTTTTTTTTTACTATTCTAGACACGTATGACTTTTCAAGTTTTTCAAACTTCTCTGTCGGGGACCAATGAAATGAAAAGTTCGTTTTAATTAAAAGTCGTTTAGGGGTAAACTCGAACCTTTAATAATTGTGCTCCAGTTTCTCGCATCTTTTTGTTCGAATGTGAAAAGCGGGGTTACATCGCAAACAAAAAAAATATAAAAAATCACTAACGAAAAGCACACTTTCATTTAGTAAGTAAACGCATAAAGAGGCTTTAATTTCCATGGCATGTTTTCACACACTTCATTCCCAAACATTGAACTTTTTTTGCTCGCTCCCTTTCAAAGGACTGTTATTTTCTGCCTTTAGAACCGTAAAAAAAATCAGCCCCAGCTCATTATTCGCGAACGGCACGTAATTCAGCCCTAAAAAACCATAGTTTTCGACTAACAATTTCTGGCTTCCTCGGCAGCGGCGAAAAAAAAAGCAGGGAGGAATAAAGCCTATAATAATAGAAGCCAGGCAGTAAAAACTTATAAATGCAGGGTTCAAAGGCCGCCGGATAGGCTATCATATTTGCATTAATGCGGTCTTCGAACCTGCATCGTAATGCAACCTAGTCTGCATAATCTGACGTTATTGGATTCGTTTTTGTGCGTCCCGCGCCACACACATCTCCAGAAATTCGACGACAAAGCCGTGTCGAGCGCTTCGAGCGTCGCCTCTCTCTCTCTCTCTCTGTGTATTCGTCCGGGGGGAAAAAAATAAATGAACGGTTAGCATTGATGCAATATAGAAAGTCAATTTCTAGTCGATGCGGAGAGTCCCTCCTGTGCACTTTCTACGTTACACGTCGGAATAAAAACAATGCAATTTTCCGCTCGGAATGAGGCAAACATTCTGCCGCCGCCGCCACCGTCGCCCCTTTAAACGCATGGATTTTCTTTTAGCGGGGAAAAACGAGGAGGAGGTGAACGAAAAAGCTCGCGATCGATTTTGCCTCTTTTCGCGGTGTTGACTTTCGAAAGTCGGCGGACTAACAATGAGCGAAAAATAAATGATTTTATAATTAAGCGAAATGCATACGATGTTCGTTGCGTAAATACGTGCTGTTTCGTTGCGTCGTTCCAATTGAAAACTATATATGGTGTCGTTTAGTTTTCCAATTGTGCGATGAAAGGGCACGCTGTTTCACGTGTGTAGTTTCGCTTGTAAAACTTGCATTTGTAAAAAGAAATTGTAATATTTTCATTTAATAAATCAATTATACGTGCATAAAACTATTTTTACTATTTACTTGAAATGCAAAATTATTGAAATGCTGTTACGGCGATGAAAGCATATTACCATGTAAATAAAATTCACTGAATTGCATAATTATTTCAATGCAATTTATAAAAAATACCGTTACATTTTTTACGTATTCTTTATTTATTTTATTTGCCGCAGAAAAATTTATACTACAAGTCAAATACACTCAAAAAAACTATGGACATTAGAATCTATAGAACTTCTAAATTTAAAAATCAAATATTTAAACATCGGAAGAGCTTCGATTTCCGGGAAATAGGGGGAAGCTGCAGCGTTTTTTCACGAATAACGATCACAAGAATTTTTAAATTGTACATATCTTCATATTTGAGAAAAAACATTTATTCGAACAACCTCAAATAAACATGAATATTGGCCACACGCAAAAAAGCTTTTATTTAAAACGTTTTTAAATCAATATACCTAAAACGGAGACATGCATATATATAACTATCATCATTGCCACTTGTTCTACTTTGAAACAGAAAAAGCTCCGAGCAAGCAAGAAAACCGGGTCTCTTAAAAAACCGGCGAGAATACACAAATTCGCGCGTTACAGAAACGGTGAAAATCCTTCATCAACCCGTCCCGGCCTGAAATAACCGCGGCTCCCTTGGCACTGAAAGAAAGCGGGCACCCTCGCACTCGAGGCGTGCAATAATCACTCCTTGCGGGAATACGCTGCCGCCTCTCCGCACCCTCGACATCAAAGCTCGTGGCAAAAAAGGCCGGTGTGGTAGTGGTTCTGGCATCCATCCCGCCCCTGCTTACAAACGTACACTCCACGGGTGCAACGACACCTACCCCAGCGACCAGCAACTTCCCTCCAGCCCAACAACAACAACAACATAAAGCAAAAGTGGAGCGTAGCGAAGATGCTGTACGCACCGTGATGCAGCGACGCGTCGCAGGATCATCCGGAGCAGGTCGAGGACGACGACGCCTTCGGCAGCCTCATAGCACGGGGATTCGTTGCGATCGGGCGGCAGCGGCACTGATCTACTCTGTGGAGAGGGCTGCAGACACTCGCGGTAGTTGCGGGCACGCACGGCGGGCGATCAATCGGCGGCGCACTCGGACAGCTGTCCGTCCGTCTTATTTTCGCGACGACGCACGATATGTCAGCTCCGCGGCTGCAGGCTTTGCTGCTCTCTCTCTCTCTCTCTATCTCTCTTGTTGCACACACCGTCAGAGATGCGCGCTATTCACAGACACAAAGAATGCGCGGTCCGCGGTCGCTATGCTGCATGTGTGTAGGTGTGTAAGAGAAGGCTGGAGAATGCATGCGCTGCTATGGGGCGCCACAGCGGCATCTGATGGGAGGAGGCCGAGGCGCCCTTCGAGGGCGGCAATTTTAAATGATCTTTGTAAGGGTGGTTTTCGAGGTAGTTTTGGAACACCGTTAGTGCGGGTCATAGTTTTCTCAGATTTTAGTTTTTCCGAATCTTTTAGTTAGTCAGAGAATACGGGATGAAAGTAACTGATGAAATGCCTAACACTCTGTAAACTTGTGCTGTATAATTTAAACCGAATTTAAGTTACTTATTCAAATTTAATTTAATGCAAAGTCAAATTTAATTGTTGCAAGTCACTTTGGAATTGGTAAACACGACAGAGTTTAATTTTTAAATAAAATACTTACAAATAAATTAAAGTAATAGATTTAGAGTACAATAGAAAAAAAAAACAACAAAATTGTATATAGAATTTTTTTATTACTTTTTGCTTGTACTTTACAAAGAGTTGTAAAATATGGGTGAAACTTTCACGTCTAACAGGTATTCCTTCTAAATTGAACATTTGCGCCATTTTAAATTTTTCAGATTTATTGTAACTTTATTCAAGTAATTGGCTAAGATCGTACATTTTAAAAAAGTCTACTTTTACCTGTAAAATTTAAAACGAACAAAATGTTTCCGAATGTACTTTTCTTGCAATAAAATATAAACTAATACATATATTTTCATTTCGAAATCTTTAAATATTTTATTACGTTGTATGTTACTATATATAATATTACATAAACTATTTATTACACAAAATAATTTTCTTATAACATAATCTTTATATTAATAATTTTAATATATGCAAGTTGAAGAATACGAAGTGGTCAGTAACAAGACATTTGCTTAAAGTGTCTTTATACCTGCCGCCCCAATTTTACTGGTACTTACATTTTACTACCCATAAAATCTTGATTTTGCAATATATAAATTCGTCTAAATATCTATTTAATAGAAATTGAATTTAATCGCTTTTTGCTTATTTCTTTGCTGTAATAGAATATTATTTTTCATGAATGCACCGTAAAATATAAAAGCCAGTAAAGCTGTGAGCATCTCCTTAATGTCACTCATCATACGAAGGCTCATGTGGCACTTCAACAAAAAAAAAAAAGAAAAAAGCATGACGCTCTTCCAAAAAGTATTGTATATTTACAACAGCAAAAACGCATATCAAGAACAAAAAACTCTCCTATCGCGCACTTTACATTTATCATATTTGAAAGCTTCTTCGACCGAATCAAGGCACACATTCGCCACGCGGTAACAAAATACATTTACTACGCCAAAAATTACTTTTTCTTCTCGCTTTTCCTCTTCAGTTAGAACCACAAATCGCAAATACTCTTTATTTCCCCTTTAAAAAGCGTATAAAACGAGAACTTATTTTAAAAGCTTACTTCATTTGACTTAATCTTCAAAATTTTATTTAAATTGCACAAATAAAAATGTCGATTAAATTTGCTTGATCCATGGCTCTGTTTTCATCTTCATTACCACACACGCACACTCACAAAAAGTTCACAATGTTTTGCACGTAAGTACACACACCTTCGTCAGTCCAATTTAAGGAGGAACGAAGAGGTAAACTCTATAGAGGTCTTGGCAAATCGTAAAAACTTAATTACAGCTAACTTTCTCTTTCTCCTTTGCCTTCGTAAAAGAACTTTCGAGCATCATTGTTTTTTTATAAATTTGAAAAATTGTTTCAACCACGATAACGCATACACTCCATCACATGAAAGTACTGATATCATATCTAAGTAAAAAGTTTCGTCATTTGCTGCAAAGATGCACCATTCATCTTCAAAAGTGTACTTGGGAAGTTTCGTTTTATACATAAAGTTCGTGAATTAATTTTTCAAAATTAAAGTGCAGAGTAACGAAAAAATAATAAAAATGTGAAAAATTTATTGAAACAATAAACAGTAGAAAGCGTTGTACTTTGCACAGTCGCAAAAATGTATAAATTACTCTTTAAACGATAAAAATTTTCTAATAAAACATAGATAATTTTAAGAGTTGTATTATAAGCTATTTTTAGTTATTCAAGTATTAAAAAATACTAACAAAATTGAAATACATCCTATAATCAAAATAAACTCGCACATTGCAACTACATACAAATGCCACTTATTCTATAAATAGCTTATCAGTACAAAGAAAACAAACGCGTAATACATTTTTCCAAATGTAAACATCCAATCAAAATATAACAACACTAAATATAGCATTGCAGTTAAAAAAAATCACATTCAAATAGCAAAGAAGTTGTACATGTTGCACAATTTACGGTTTGTTGTAAATTTACATGCAATGTAGTAAATAAGAGACATTATTAAAATAAATAAATATTTGGTAAGAAATTTCATGACATTTCCAAACATTTTTTATCTGCAGGTGCACAAAGTACAAAGTTGTTCAATAATATTTTACTCATTGAATATGCAAAAACTCTTGGAGAGATAAAAGGATAGAAGGCATTATTTTACATTATTTTCTTTCTGAGAAAGCAAGCCTTATCTTTTTCATAAAGCGACTAGCCTTGACAACGACGTTGAATGTGACAGAAAGAAAGAAAAAATTTCGCGATATAATTGACACACTTGTGACGCGGTAGACAAAGCTTTCGACAGGCTTTTTTAATTTTGTTTTTAGAACCCGAGTTTTTCCCTCTTCAAAGTCCAGAAAGACAGCAAAAAAGCACTTATCTTTTGTCACTTGAATGAGGGAATGATTTTACATTAACGAATAAGGAAACAACGAAATTTCAGATACAAGTGCATAATAAGCTGTAGATTCTCGGGTTTCGAATACGCATATTTGATTAAAATTATATCGTTAATTATTATACCGTATAACATAGCTTTGAGCTCCATAGGTCTATCGCATTCGGCAAACTCGTTATCGCCTCGATGACTATAAAATAGTCTCGAACCATAAAAACGTGTATTGATTTTCTTGTTAAAAGACTATAAAATTGTCAAAAAAGTACATAGTCGTGTATATTATATTATATATTGTATTATTTCTTCAGTTTTCAAGAAGTAAGCAGTGATTATAATAAAATTCAAAATCTATAAGACCCCTTTTTGTGGTATTTTGTATATTTATTGGATTATTGTTAATTCTTTTTACAGTTTATCAATGGTTACTTTGAATTTAAAGTTTGTTAATCATTGGTTAAATTAAGATTGGTTAAATTATACGCCTATTACTGTTTTATGTGAACGCTAAATGATTTTAAGTTCTAGTCGGTAATAATAATCAAAATATAAATTTAATATTATTATTAAGCTTTTTATTACTTCTAACTTTTTAAAATACTTTAAATAAACTTATATCATTAACAAATAGTTTATTTTTTACATAAATTAACATTAGAAATGAGTGTAGTGTAAATAAGTTTTAAAGTTCCTAAAAACGCAATCTTATAATTCTTTGTATACTCTCTCTCATAAAAACATCTGATAAAAAAATTTCTGAATAATAATTGTAATGTGATTAGCTCATAATCAAAATGGATCTAACTTGTTTTTAATATATTGCATATATCGGCGCTTTACAAATCGCTTATGTAAAAAGATTTCTCATTTAAAAAATTTTCTATTGATTACACAAGTTTCCATTTTCATTCTAAGCTGTTCACCTGAAAAATATCTTCATATATTCAATTATCATTTCTATAAATAACAATTTTACGGAGGATACGATAAACAAATATTTTGTTATAAAAAATGCTTCTATAATAACAAAAAAACGAATCTTAAAGCTTATGGATTTTTCTGAAGAATAAGTCGACGATTACAATAGGCCAAGAGGAGTGACTTAATAAATACAATATAAATTTACTACAACGTGAGCTTATTTTTATATCATTTAAGGTAGACAATTGCGTTATAAGCATAAACTCTACAAATGTGATTCTTGCATATTTTCTTATCGTTGCACAAATATAGTTATAACTAAGATCAGCAACATGCTGTGGATCCGTCAAAAAAGGAAAGTAAAGAGAAAAACGAAAAACAATAATCAATAAATGGAATATCATAGTCAACTAGAGAATTTTCATTCGTGTTACAAACATATTTACAATTTTATTTAATTGGATTAGTTAATCTATGAAGCACTTTTATTTTCAATATCAAACAATATATCACTTAGAATTTTTTTCTTTATATATGCAATATATGCAATATCTAACGTTCGATTTTGTTTAATTTTTTTCATCATTATTATTTTTCTCGAATTCGTCTCAGACGAGTTTACGACTTTCGAGTAACGTTTTTTATATACCAAATATACGCTAAGTCGATTATTGAGTTTTTTCTCAGACGCAAACTATTAAATATTTTCGTCTTTGTCGCATTTTGCGAGTCTTTATTTGTAAATGCATAAAGAACCATATATGAATCGGAATTGTTTGAAACAATTAGTATCTTTAGTCAAGTAGGTTTTGTCTCGTTAATTATATCCACTTGTTTTCTTTTATTTTTAATACTTCCATCCTAGCAGATTGTTTTTTTTTTGTTTTTACAATTTTGGACATTCTTTAATAATCGAGAATTGAATTGGTAAATAACCAATTCGTCGTTTTCTTAGGAAGTAAAAGTAAAATAATATTATGTATGTAGAGAAAAAGGTAGCATCTAGTATGCATATACGTATACATATATACATTATATTACAGGTATCATCATGAAAAAAGGAATCTCGCGCTAATCCACCCCAGCAAATCCTTGTGAACCCTCAATTGCTTTGATCAGCTTGTCCCTGAGCTGCTGGTAGCTTTCATAAGGTGGCAGGTCAATACGATTAAAACTGAAAAAAAAACTTTTTTAAGTTTCTTTTTCATAATAGATTATATCTCAATTTGTAAAGTAGTAAAGCTTTTAAACTATGAAAATAAAACTCACATAATTAGTTATTACTACGTTTAAATCCAAGTAATTAACTCATTATCATATAATGAGTAATTAAAAATTGCAATTTACAATTACATTTCATGTAAAACAGAATTCAAATTAACGACTTGACCTTACCGTAAATCAATAGTTTCACAATTTTTTCAAAACTCTTTAACTTATCTACAATGATTGCTTCATAAAATATAATTTGATACTCTTTGAAACCGCGTAATATAAAATAAATTATTTAAACATACCATGTATGAGCCCTTGGATAGTTGTCAGGTGTACCCCATTTTTCAATAGTAAACAGTTGCGGTCCGTTACTTCCATATAATTCCTTGAAACCATTCATCGGTACTCTCGAAGTGCCTGTGACAAACTGCAGCAACCTTGACCGCATTTCGTTGTTGAACGATAAGACTACCCTCCAGAACCACTGAACGGTTATGTGATTGGCGTGATAATCACCCTTATAAAGTGTATTCGACTTCCAATCTTTGACGTCGATGTGTTGAATACCGCACATGAGAAGCTCAAGCTCATTTTCATCGAAGATTTTAACGAGCGTCAGAGGAACAAGTGCATTAAAGCCTTCGAGAAAAGCGTTCATTTGATCCTGAACGCGTGAGACAAAACGCCACTGAATCACTTGGCTTATGTACTCGTCCTTATTATCGTTGGCTACTGGAATATTTGCACCATTAGGTTTCAGTTCGCGCTGCGAAGTATGTCCAAAGGATTCCTCGTCAACACAGAAAGTGAGTTCGAGCTCGCTCGGATCGTTTTCTTTAATCCAAAGAAGGGAATTGTAGTACTCTGAATCAACACTTTCCATATCTTTGAGATCGATAGTCTTACTTAACATCATTTTATAGAATGGTCGAATAAAAAAGGCTGAAATTAGCGAATGTTCACATTAAAAAATTTAATTTTATAATTTTTTTTTCAGTAACTAAAATTTGAGAGAAGCGTGAAAACGTACCATCAAGAAGTTTTCCGTGATACACAGCCATGCCAGCTATACGTCCGATAAATTTGAAGTAATTCAAATGTTCTTCATTGCACACTCCCGAGAAAGGATTAATTTGTAAAGTGTAATTGTCCCTGAATTAAAATTATTATAAGCATTATAAATATTATAAAATATCAGAACCCACATAATCGACATTTAAATAATATTCTTTACTTACATGGCAGAATATTCAAATAAGCCATAATAAGGATTAAACATTTCTTTAGATAATAAGAAAAACCATTCACGAGCGAGGCCACCATAATCAAGTCCTACTTCTCCTTCAAATTCAACCCATAATTTTGTTTTAAGAATCTCGACCCTATTTACAGAGCTAATGATGCGATAAGAATCTTCCAAAATGTTGTTCCGGCCAACTTTAATTTCAAACTTATTTGGAACATTATTCTGAAATGAATTAATATATGAATAAACCGTAGTATTTGTTAAAAAAAATAAAATTTAATGTCAATGAATATTCGACTTACGGGTTTTCTTAATTGCGATTTTAAGTATTCATATTTCCGTTTGTAGTCTCTAGAGTATGGAACGGCCTGCAAAAAAGGATAATTCATATAATGTAAAGTGTAAAATTATGCAAATTTTTGATGTAAAAATAACGTACCGGTCCTGCTATTTGAGGATTTGACATTCGTGGATCTTCCCACTGGGTTGTTCTTGTATCTAAAAATTAAAATCAATTAATTACCAACGATGCAGAAAACTGTTTAAACTAACTCGAAAATTCTTTGGAAAAGAATAAACGAGTTTGAGACTTACACACCAAATTAAGATTATTATTAATTATTAATATCGAAAAATCACAATGTCTTACTGTGATCAATAAAGAAGATTCTTCCATCAGTGTGAACTCTCTCTTCCCAGCCCTCGGGTAATGGTCCCAACTGATCAATGTCACTCCTTGGAGTTGCCGATGGGAAATTGTGCCAAGGAATTGAACTTGGTCTGCCTGTTCTTGGATCCACCCATGTCGTCGCTCTCTCATTATGATCGATGAAGAACATTCGACCGTTTGGCGCCAATTGCATGCTCCAACCCGGTGGCAGGCCTTCGCTGTTTAACGGCTTAGGACTCTCCGCTAAGATCTTTGATTACAAAACCGTTTCTGTTAAGACTATTTGATTCTTAACCAAGACTAAAGTAGTATTGCATCATCATTTGTATTCAAAAGATTTACATATATAATAAAAAATTGATAAACTTTTTGATTATTTTTATTTTGGTAATTTAAAAAATTACGATAAATTTAAGATAAATGTTAACTTAAAAAGCTCAGATAGCGTAAAAAATAATTATAATCAAAAATTAAATTATCATATAAAATTTTTAAACATAATTTAAATAAACAAAAATATACCTGTTCAGAAGATCGCCTAGAACCAGCTGGACTATCTACATTGTCATCATTCTACAGTAGAATAAAAAAAATGATATAGTTGAAATACTAATTCTAAAGAAAATATGTTTTATTAGAATTTTTGAGTAGTTATTTAAGGTGATGTCGGATTCCTAACTTAAAAAGAAAATTTCAGTATTTAAAATCGAAAAAACATGAGTCATGCGGTTTTTCCAGCTAGAAAACGAGTCATTCATAATTTTAAGTTTCGAAAACAATAGTTGTTTTAATGTGTTTAAAGATTAAGTTTTACATTTTTTACCGACTCCAACATCCTCTTTAAATAAATATTATACAATTAAAGTGTTAAATATAACTAAAGAATGTGATTAAAAATATCCATACGTGCTTGTGTGCAACACTTTGTGTGCATCATACTTTAATTTAAGATATCTAACTTATACATTTTAGTTTTCTATTGTTCATTTATTTTGCATTTAAACTATAACATGTGTAATTTAAATGAAATCACGTGATTTGATAAGCGAAACATAACAGTGGATTAACCTTCCCGATCCCAGGCGGAAAATAGCTCAAGCAAAGAACAGTGCTGGCTAAAAATTTTAAAGTCACGACGGGACTTGTTTATACAACGTTTCTTTCTGTTACTTTCCTAACTCATTTCCGATTGGGATGTAATAAATTTTAATTGATTGTATACTTGCTAGAAGAAATTTTCTCCAAAGCTTGAATGTAACGTGTACCTGATTGTCATGATCAGCATGGTTATCAGATCGATTGATTGACCGTCCAGGGCCTTCGGATGCGTTATCATTAACCCTTTCCCTTAGATTTCTACCCTCACATTCATCATCCACCTCGGGAGACATTTCACCGTCCTTATTACACAAAACATGCACAAAATACTACATTCTGCATGCCAGTTATTTTAGATGCTTTATAATTTTATATTATTAAAGATTTTCTCTGCCGTTTGCCTAAATATTTATAGAAACCAGCCATGACTCTAGTAATTAAATTATTTTCATTTATTAATGTTTAAATCATTCCAGACATAATTCTTATAATAGTATAAAATTATAAATGTAAGTACAAAGGGTACATTCTATGAAATCGATGAAAATATCGATAAAAGGTACAGTTTTTTCGATATTAACTAGTTAGTACTGGATTATTTGCAAAACACCGATGTATATAGATTATAGTTATATTTCAAAAAAGATGGACTATTTAAATCTTACCGGCGTAATGCTAATGCCAGAAGTCCTTTGTCTACCTTCGGCATCATCAGCACTAATATGAAATCGTCTTTGAAACTCTGTAGCTGCCGTGTCTAAGTTTCGCTGCTCTTGTGTCACTCCTCCAGTCGGCGCACTATTCCTATAAATGTCTTTACTTTAAACGAATCAATTTTACTTATACCTAAATAGTTTTTACTTTAAAGGAATCAATTTTACTTATTTTCTTTAAATTAAATAAAAATATTAAATTTTATTAAGACTTACGCTACTGTAGGTCGTTCCCATTGCGTAAACCGAGCTATGTGATTAACATAGTAAGTTCTTCCATTGGCATCTTGTCTTTCCTCCCATCCTGGAGGTAATGGACCAATCGACGATATCTGAATTGAATATATATTATCGTTAAAAGAATATATACATTTATTTCTTCATATGTATTGCACAGAAATTTAGGTAATAACCAAAGTTTTAGCGCATTTCGTTGCATAGTTTAAAAAAAAAAAAATTAACATTGAAAATTGAAGTAATTGAAATAATTGGTCTTATATAGAAACTACGTTTTGAATTCTTTTATTTTAATAATTTAATATACCTGCCCAACAGATTTTTAGGAAAAAAGAATTATAGATAAATTCAAATTCAAATTTCTCTTTACATAAAAAATATATCCAAATATAAAAATGTTATGGTTTGACATTTAAAGCAATCATTCTGAACCAAGTCAATGATTTTTAGATATTTATTTCTTATGTAAAAGTACGAAATATTGAAAGTGTGTAAAAATTAAAAAGTTATTAATTAATTCATTGCTTTAAAATTTCTTATTAAATTTTCAAGAATACTATTTGTAAATGTCACTATAATATAAATGATATATATGTATATATAAAACTTGTAATAGCAATTGTTTATGCATTCTCTTGTAATACTTTTTTATTACTTTTATTCTTATTATGAATAACACAGCAAAAACATTTATGTAATGAAATAAAGTTATACAATTTCTGAAATATGTTGTGCAATATGATGTTGTAATGTATTTCACAAAAAACTTAAAATAAAAAAATGCATACTTTAATTGTTATTAAATGTATAATTTATTTTTAAAACCTTACTTTTTAAATTTTCACAGTTTTTCTAATTTTACGAAATATTTAATCAGATAATAATATCTAACTTCTAATTTATAAATTATAATTGTATTATTAATATATTACCTCAGCTGGCTGCTCCTCTGGAGTAAGATTTGAAGTAGGTGTTGGTTGATCTAAAAGTTCCCATCCCCCAGAGTCTGATGCTGCGTCTCCCTCTCCAGTATCAATGGCACCATTTGTATCTGATATATAGGCATGATATATTTCCAGTGTACCCTTAACCTTGGATCTTTGATTTGTACTGGAATATTAAAGAAATCAATTAATTTTGTATTTATCATTTCCAATTATAACTTAATCTAAATTGACTAAAACATGTACATAGAGGAAAAGTTTTAATGACTTTGACTTCGTTGAATATTAAAACGTCTACTGAAAATAAATTTTCAATGACGAAAGTAATATTATTACAAAATATTTTAAAAGTACTAATGCATATATAATGCATAACCAAATTTAATTATTTACTTACAAAATAAATAATACTTTTTCACAAGTTTAATACTTCCTTTCCAAATTTAAAACAATTTTAACAATTTGAGTATTTTTAAAAATCTTAATACTTTAAAAATAGCAAATAATATTTTCCAATATTGCACTTACTTTCGCGGACGAAGAATGTACTGTTTATTAGGAATGGCTCGACCTTCCTGTTCTTTTGGCAAGTTATTTAAAGTTAATTCAACCATTCCCAGAAAATCATCTCTTGTCAATCTATTTTCATCAAATACTTGCAACACCAATTTATGCTCAAGTGGTTTTACCTAAAAGATAATTAAATTTATAGATTCATAATACAGTTTATGGACTACAGTTCAAATAGAGCACTATACATGTACAACTACACTTCAAGTATATAACTTACTCTAAATATGAATTCTTCTTTCCATTTTGGATTAAGAGTTTTCTTCTTCGTCTTTGTAAGTACAGCATCCACAGTTTCATTGCCATTGATAGTATTTAACTCTATACGTACGTAAGGATCACTTGCTCCAAAAATGTCTTTTCTAGCTAAATTATGGCCAGCTTGCACTCGTAACCTTAACTTGCTTGTAGCTTCTTCTCTCTATAATTAAGTAATAAATAAATTACTAAAAAGTCTTGAATAAGTTTGTAATTAAATTTCTAGCAAATAAAAGCATTTCAACATAAAACTTGTATACATGAGCAGTAAGAACAGTTTAAATAACTATGAATGAAGTCACTACTTAATTATTAAGCACTAAAACATACGGATATGTATACTGATCAAAACAATATATTTCAATTGAATGCAGTAAAAGAATTAAAAAGGAGCAGTAAAAGGTTAACAGAGTATTATAAAGTATTCAAGATGTTTCTTAAATTTAAAGTAAATATACTTTTACTGGATTAATTAATACAAATTTTGATTACTGCATCATCTGTACAGCAAGCACTTATGACTCACAAACAATAGAACATCAGAAGTATAAATTATATACTCAGCATTATGTAAAAAAATGAAGAGCAATTATACAAATGATAACATTAACTTCTTTCGATAATTGTTTTATTAATCAATTATAGCGCATGGAAAAGTAACTTTGTCACCAAATCATTGCACGAAGCAGAAATCAATTGCATGATGTGAAAAAATCCAGGCCCATCCCAGATCAAGAGTCAGAACGTTCTTTACATAAATCTTCAAACAACAGTTAGCCGAGTGCAGGAGAACAAGTGCGAGTAATTGTCACGTAGGTGGGAAAAAAAAGGAGTCGTGGCTCTAACGAGAGAAATAAAATCGCTATCGCGACGTCAAAAAACGCGGAATCCTAACGATCGAAGCGTTCTCGGGTTGACCGTTGAAAGGCCTCGGAGCCCGAGAGGCTAGACTACTATCAAAGCTGTCAAAAGTGAAATTTACATACGTCTCTAGTGAATCCGTACACAATTTCCTCTGCCATTAAAGAGCAGTGCGTCTGCGAGATCTTCGCCTGAATACCGCCGAGCGCCTTGCTGCTTCGCCTTCGCACCTTTTCCCAAAGCTCCCCCAGCTTAAGGAGAAATTAATTTACGCGCAACAACAACAAACAACGCACACTTGACAGGGGAAAGAATGAGTGCGAGCGAGAGAGAGAGAGCGCGAGAGCTTCACTCTTGGCAATTCGCGAGTGCCATCAAGAAACCTATTTTGTCTTAACCCCACTACGTCATGAAATATCATGAGAGAGACGGATGTGACATGTTGCCCGTTTTTAAAGATGGCTACCTTTCCCCTTTTTATAAGCTATTCAGCGTTGCCAGTACATACGCTTTTACGTCTCGTATATAGATTCTCTTTAACGCGACAGCTGTGAATTCATTGATAAATATTTTATGCACTCGCGACTCCTATGACATTTCAATGTGATGAAAGTCATTATTGATTTCGTTTTTAGGTTATGGATTCTACAGAAGAAAACCTAACGGAATCATTTCACAATAACTTTTTTAAAGAAAATGATAAAATTACTGACAAATGCAAGTACCTAGTACATTTACTTTAGTCACATTTTTTAAGGCATTTGTAATTTTTCACTTGGAGTATTGATACGATTAAAGATCGACGGAAACCATATTTTTAAACAATAGAAATATTGTTTATATATTGCAATTTGCAAACAATGGGAATTGACGTAATCGTTTATGTTTTATAATCCATGTTAGTTTTTCTCTTAGCAAGTCATTTTTTGACAAGAAATTAAACAAGTGGGCTAAAAGCCTCGTTAGTTTAAAAAAAACTTGTTCCCCGCCAAAACTTTTGATTTTTCTGTTCGGCAACACTGGTAGACATTTGAATAGAACTTTTGCCGTGTGCTTTTTGTGTCTTTGTGATTATACTACACAATTATTTTCAATGCCAGATTGCCAGCTTAATTTATGCATATTGATTTTTTCTTTGTATTATCATATCTTGCTTACCTTTTTAAGTTTATATGAATATATATTATTATTAAGCGATTTAAACGTATAATTTACGAAAACGTTTTAATTTCAAAAGATAAGAAAGTACGTAATTAAAATCCAATTTTCTCAATAATAATTGTTTTGCTTTTATTACCGTTTATTACAAAAAGTTATGACAAGAATGAATACAAAAAAATTGTACTTTTATTTTATTAACTCGAAACGTAAGAAAGAAATGTAATTTATGACAGATTCATAATAATCCAAATACAATTTCTCAAAAGAAATAATATGCAGCAGAAAATGTTTGTTAAGATTTTGTGTAAACAGAAAGATTAGGAAACCTTATGTGTTTAAGATACAATGTAAACCCATATGTTTCACTATTGTATTTGAAATATCACTTTGAGTTTATTTAATCATTCAGTGTAAAATTTTTAGCAAATAAGCAAGATAAAAATATATTGTATCAATCAATGTACAAACACATCCACAGAAAAATTCATGTTTTGTTCAATTTGCATAGTATATCTAAATTTAAAAAATATCAATATATTTCCTTACTCCAGGAGGATGAGCCAAAGACACTCGAGTTGGTCGTGCATTTTGATGTTGGGGAATGAAACGATGATGATTAGTCCAGGAGTGAGCTCTTCGTCTCGGTTGAGGTGGTTCCACACAGGCGTACATTGGATATGTTAAGGTACCTGGCATTATCTTCTAGGAATTACAACTAGTATAAAATTTTTTGTTGATTGAAAAAACAACATGATATTTATAAAATTTATAAAGTATGGAAATTGTTGCATACTTCTTTATAAAACTTTTAAAGCTTTTTTGTACTTCAAAACTATTTGATTTTCAAAAAACTATTAATTTTCATAAATATTAAAAAGTTATTAAAAAATATTATGAATTGCGGAAATTATTATTACGTTGCAGAAATTATTTCTCTTATCTATCAATCTATATTTAAAAAATTGACTACATTTCCTTTTAAGCCTAAAAAATGTATTCTTTTTCTTATTTCTTGATATTTACAAGAAGAACACATGTATAAATGCAATCATTGCTTAAAATAAGATTGAATACAATTATTTATATTTGAATATATTTGTGCAATATTATCAAAAAGTAAATTAGTGTGTAATGTTAATAAACGTATGTAACAATTTGTAAATAATTATAAATTTTTAAAATCAATGTTTTTTTCAAATTCACAAAAAATAATTATTCTTGAGCTCCAAACTCACATTAATTTCATAACTGCTCTCTCGTATCCATACGAGTATGCTATGAGTGCTTTTATTGCATATGATACATTACAAATTATATGCCTATCGCTTGATGCAAACATTTAGTACACATTCAAATATATCACAAAACTTCACTGAGTACTGAATGAAACAGCACAAAATGATTAACACAAGAAGAAGTATTCCAACAGTTGCAGCAGGAAATCTTTCCACATCATTGTTATGTAAAAACCTTACTTTCAATCAGTAGCAAAAGTATTTTCACTTTTAATACTCCATCAAAAGAATCGTTTTTATAGAATAAGCACTTTTGCAAAAGTAACTGAATTCCACGCACTTCATCAGAAGAATAAATGCGATGTACTTGTTCACATTTCTTGGCGGAAATTGATGCCGCCTTGCTCTCCAGACATACGGAATAACGTAAAAATTCAACTACTTCATGATGAGAGATAAGAAACAGCTTTAAATCACAATGTGATAACGCATACTATAAGCTCTACAGAAGTACGAGATAAAGTGTATACCTAATGTGGACGGCCGAGAAATAAAGGCGGCTTATCAAAGACTTGACAAAAAAAGAATGCCGTTTTCGTTCACTGTTTTAAATTACGTGGACTCTTAATGAATTATGCAGAGGTAAATAAAAATGTCTTTTGTACTGCATGCAAATACAAATGCTGGGGCAAACATCTCGCAAATATACAGATATATTTTTGTATACGAACGTGATTATTAAAAAAAATGTGCTCATACGATTTTTAGAAAAGTAATTTAATAAATTTCAGGGAAAAATAAAATAAAGTAAATCAATGTTTTTAAGGGATTATAATGTAGTTTAATACGAAATTAATCAAGTTTACACAAATCGGTTCAAGGGTGACAATAAGCTTTGCAAGTATTTATAAAACGTGAATAAATTACTTAAAGCGCAATTAAAATTAACATGAACTGTTTTCAAAAAACAAATATAAAATTTTTCTTCGTTTTGCAAAAATTAATAAGATTTTTACATTACCAAGAGTTGGACCTCTTGATGGAAATTAATTGGCAAATTAGTTACCTTTTTGTAATTACAAGTTATATGGTGAACCAAGTCACATCGTTTAAAAAACATAAAAAATTTCGCAAGCATTTCCTTTACACTTGTCTGCTGCGGATTATGAATAGAAATTATACTGTACATTCTGAATTTTCAGATACCACTTATAACTTTCTTTACACCTTTATGTTATGTCGACCCTTTGTGTACGTAAATGAAATACCCTGGTTAAAAAATTTCATTGCAAACATTGAACACTCACATGCTTGTTAGCCAATGTATTTTCTTAAATTAAATAAAGTATAATTTAATCATAGCTTCTATTTTATTATATGCATTAAATTAAAAACCATTATCAAAAATTATAAAAAAAATTTATTTTACTTTTATATTTAGTTATATATAGAAAAAGTTTATTTAAAATAATTAACAAAAAACTTTGTTGCGATCATTTGCTTAGTAAGATTTTTTAAAAGCCATTATCAGCTTCGAAGTTTAAAGAAACACTTTATTTGTAAATTAAATTGAAATTAAAGCTAAGATTTTAAGTAAATAACTCATCAGATAATAGCTAAGTACATATATATTTTTTGTTTTGAATGAAATATTATAGCCAGGGAATAAACGCTATATTAAGTATGATCTAAGCCAGAGCTTAATATTCTTCGTCACGTTAATCGTCCTTCAATCCAAAAGATTATTTAGAAATCATTATGCGAATCATCGTAACGCCCTCACTATTCTTCTCGGATTACATATTGCATAGAAACCTTTAAATATTACTCGGAGAAAGAGGGTCATTATTATTTCGCATTAATCTATTTGGCGCTGCTGATTAAGGCGACCATCGTCAAAGGTATAACATAGTCGAGCCGCATCCTCAACGACTGATCAAATCACATTTTTCTCGTCCATTATACTCGGTAAAGTTGCTAGGAACTGTTCAAGTGCAGAGGTATGACGAATTTGGGTCCAAAAGGCGATCTATAAGTGATTTTTACGTCGGAAAACACCTTGTTTGGCAACGCGAGATTGCAGAGGTATAGCCTACCGTTCTCTGCACAGTGCGCCAACGGCAAGCCGGATACAAGAGAATACTTACTGACGATTCCTGGAGTCCCCGTGGATGGGGGCTCAATCGCCAGAACTGATGCTCGATTATTGTTTATCCATTTAGCAACGGGAGTAATATTCCTTGGAGATTTTTCTTCGTGTAAGGCAACGATTATAAGGTCCACTACTGTAGGTAGTTTTTTGACCTCTGTTTCAACTTTATTGCCAGTAAGTTTGTAGAGGGATAGCTCTTGCAGGAGAAATATGTCTTCCGAATTTTCTACGTAGACTATTGTTTTGACCCCGTGGCTAGAAAGCTGACGTGCACAGTTGACTCCTGCGGCACCGGATCTGTGAGGACCGCAGAGGGCTACCACTGTCGGCCATTGGTGTGCGTTATTTGGATTAAGGCGATGAGCCCCACCAAGAAGTTGGAGGATTATTTCAGAGCCTGCTCTACCCAAAAGCTCTACCTATAATGTTACAATATGTTACTAACTTTTTCTAGACTTTAAAATCTAATATTAATAGTAGAATCTTTTTTTATTTAAAATTGGATTTTGGATTACAAAATTTTAAAGGTATTTCATAAATTTTGGAAATGGACAAAGAAGTTCCTAATTTTTACCGTAATATAGAATCAATAAAAGAGTCAGTTCTAAAGAGATGAAAACGAATTATTTGAATAAAAAATTTGTTTACTACTAAATAAATTTTATAAAAAATTTCATATTTACTAACCCTTCTTTCCCAACTAATACCAAGTCTGTCTGCTGCTCCAATTAATTGTCTTTGAAGATCCAATGTTATGCTAGGAATTATTAAACCATCATCTGTGACATATTCTGTTGTGTCTGCACTTGGAACTACAATTTGTCTTAGTGCAGTTGGTTCTGATTCTATAATATTTTCATCATGCCTGTACCTAGCCTTATTACCTCCTCTATTTTGAGATTGCTGAATAATATCAGGTTTTTTAGAATTAATTTCTTGCCAAACAGCCTAAAATAAATAATTTGTTTACTTTTAACTGTCAAAAGTTGATAAAGGAAATATATTAAATTTGAAGTAAAGTATTGTAAATTTTTATTATACATAAGTAATGAATTATTTGGTTACCTCTTTATTAAATAATGCTAAATTTTTTTCAAAGTCAAAATCCTGTTTCAAAGATTGATCTATTGGTGTTCCAAAAGCTTCTTCATCCCTATCATTCATTTTTTTCCGTGATACTCTTGACTGAGCTATTTTGATATTAAAAATTTAAAAAAACTTTATTTTGAAATATTATTTAAATAAGATGGCATTGAAAACAATGACATTGTACTAAATAAAAATGTAATTATTCATGCCTGAATTAATTTTTCCATTTGTATTTGGAGTTTCTACATAAGTTTGTGCATCCTGCTGCTGTTGTTTCTTTGTATTTTGCAGCACTTGAACAGGCTGTGTTTGAGCAATTGGAATTGAACATTCTGAAACTGATCTTGCAGCTCTTTTAGCAATTGGCCTTTTAACAGTAACCTTGCCTTGTGGTTGTGCGTCTTTTTGCGATGCAGGATCTTCTACAGATATTATATCTAAATTTAATATGTCCCTTGCTCTAAAAATATACAAAATTTATCGTTAAAATGTGTATCCAGATATTTAAGAAATTTGAAGCATTGTTTTGAAAGTTTTAAACACCTCAATGTAACATGAGAAGAGCTATGAGGGATACCATTGCAGAAAGCCTTTGCCAATGTGACGGTCTGGTTATTCAAAGCAACAATTTGCCCCTGATAAGTTCCCAAGTCATCGATGCACTTTATAGATACAGTGCAACCCAAAAACTGTTCCGACATTTTAAATAGCTCTAAAACGTAAATCAAATACATGAAGCAAAACACCATTTACTAAAATTTTAAATAAACTTTCTTTTGTACAAAACTCTATACAATAATTTAATCTCAACTTTGAACTGGAATGAGCATTGTATATACGTATTTCAAACGAAAAAATCGAATATTAACAATAAGCTACTTTACAGAAAGATACAATTTTCACTGTAAAACGCTAATTTCAAATGCTTGCATTAAAAATGTCTATTAAAAGTGACTTAAAAACCGAAAAATATCACTCTTACCTGAATAAGATCAGAAAACGCCGAATGACAACAGGTTATGAAGTAGAGGCGCTAACGCCAACACACGCGCAAGTGTCGAGTAGTCATAGGCAGGCACATACATGTAAATCCGAAATCTCTGCGCTCTGCCTTACGCCCTTTCCACATAAAGCCTCTGTCTCGTGTCTTGAGCGTTGCGAAAATAATTTGTTGTCCGACATCTAGA
>JAWWEM010000027.1:10083060-10106327 GCA_035582935.1 Ormyrus thymus
CATAAACCTGCGTTGTCTAGATGTCGGACAACAAATTATTTTCGCAACGCTCAAGACACGAGACAGAGGCTTTATGTGGAAAGAGCGTTAGAGCCTGTGCCTGCAGCTTGTAGAGATATAAATGTGAATGAGTGTACGTAAACAAGAAAGAGAATAAGTAAGCCGAAGAAGTTACCGGAAGAGGAACGTGGAAATTTTGCAAGTTCAGAAGTTTTTTACGTTTGGCGCGCAATTCGAAGTTACAAATGCTATTTTAATAAATTATAAATTAATATTATTGGGTGTTATTTAAATTACTTAAAAATATACTGTAAAAAAAGTTAGACTTTATTACTTGCTTTAGACTTCAGAATTTATTTCAAACACTGTTGTTTACCTTTCTATAAATGTTTAATTTAAGACATTAACAATCAGTCGAGCATGTTAACATTATAATTTCCAATAATTTTTCTAAAGTTCTCATCATTCTTTATTTTGTAAAGCAGGCAATAAGGTAATCAAAATTTATTTTTCTTATATTCATTGCGCAAATCACAAATATTAAAGGAAAAAGAAAACATGAAATTAATAAATAATTTTGCTCGAATTCTTCTACTTTGAATTCTTCCATCCCTAGAATATATAATGATACGAATAAAAAATTTATTAACATTAAGTTACGATTGGGTATATGGTTGCGTCATTAAATTATGCAAATTTATGCATAGACATCTTGAGGCTGCCGTACAGATAAAAGACATAGATAGAACACTGACCGTTAAAGTATAATCTAATAGATTATATATATTATGCCAGTGTTCCTGATCTATACAATCTCTGTATACATACATACGCATATTGATTAAATTGATTCATTACAGTCATTAAATTTTAAGCGGAAGTGACTAGGAGACAAATTAAATGACTACATTGATTTATATAATTTATTGATTTTTTAGAAAGATTTAAAATATTCATAAAAAAAGGGTTTCGTAGAAAAAATAATAAAATATTGGCAAGCCATTTAAAAGCTTTTGGTAAAAATTTTAACATCTCGTTCTATTTTAAACGTCTTTTATTTATGTTCGATTTATTTACTGCAGAGAAGTAGAAAACTACTTTAGACCGAGTTTCTTTTAACTCCATTAATTCATAACACGCGGCACTTTTTCACTCTTTGAGACCCATAAATAAACGACCAAGGGCTAAATTTTGCTTTAATTAAAGCCTTAAAAATTTGTCTTTGGTAAAAAGGACGCTGCAGCCTCTCACTTTTCTATAGAAACACTTGCACTCCCTGCACCGCGCTGTCAACTACCACTGGAATCGAGCGCGGCCGTGTCATTCAAAAAGCAGATTAGAACATCCCTCGATTTTCTTGTTTTACAAAAATACCAGCTTCCAAAGAAAACAATGTCGCCAGTCTGGTCCTGGGCCGAGACGTGCGCAGCGCGCTTTTCTGCTTTCAGACGCGATCGCCGGCACGTTAAAAGAAGATCTCGTTCAGATCGTACCGGAGCGATAAAAGAATAAAGAGACAGTGGGAGTTTTAGACACGCAAAACCTGCTTTGCGGTAAAAACGCCTGTCAAGGTATAAAAAGACCTTGGAGATGCGCGCGGGACATCAGTTAATATTCGACCGGCCAAACTCACGTAATGGAAATGCTGGTGTTCACCGTAAGTATTATATCGATTTTTCTATATAGGCTTCGTCGTCGTTACGTCAGAGTGATGGCAGTAAGCCTTTTAAACAAGTGTTCAAATAATTTATATAAAATACTATTAGACGAGTGCAGTATTTGTAATATAATAAGTCATAGCAAAATAAGAAAATTCTATAATTTTAACACGAAATTGCAGTTATTGTTAGTTGCGGCTGGAGGTTTCGCTTCGCCAGTTGTATTATCCGGTAATGTGTACAGCCCCGCCACGGAATTGTTTCCACCCCGTTTGGATTCAGAACAACAGCGGAATGTGGCATCAGTGAAACATCACGTTAGTCATAATAATAATGTGGATCAAACACCTATTCAACGAAGTAAGACTTAACATTTTTGTAGTTTTCATCATAAATGACTTTATATTTATGGATTTTATTTCAAACGTTATAACTATTGACTTTTACGTTTCGTTGTTTTTTTTTTTATTAAATAATAGCAGAAAGAACATATTCCAAATAATCTTTCATTTTTCATTGCTGATAAAAAACAGGGACTGGCTTCCATCATCCAGTACCTGCAGTTCACCAACCAAACTTCGATCACACCGTGGAAAAGAAGCTTCCAGTATCTGCCGTTCGTCAACCAGTTTTCGATCGCAGTGCTGTTGAAAAAAATTTAGTGAACCACCACTTAGACGGTCACCAGCAGGTTAACTCAAAAACTAGGTATAAATAAAAAATATATTTTTTGAAATTGCATTTGCGATTGCAATTTTCATAATATCTTTCACAATATCCATCAAAATGATAAAGGCCCTCTCTCTCGTTACATCCGAAAAATCACGTAATCAGCAAACAAGTCTAAAGCGATCGTTCCATTTAAAGAAAGCCTTAATACTGAAAATGCCACCTGGTGATTCTTCAAAAGCACCTCTTACACTCTTGTCTTCACTCGATCCAGAAGCCAGGACTCCACAGAAGTCCCCGAGGGCAGTCCTCGAATCATCCAGCAAGACATGGAAGTGAACCCGGACGGCAGCTTCCACAACGTGTGGAGCTCGGAGAACGGGATCAGCGTCCAGGAGCAGGGCGTCGTGAAGCAGCTGGGCGAGTCCACGGTCTCGGTGCAGAACGGGGAAATCTCCTACGTGGACAACGAGGGCCACCGGTACCACCTGCGCTATGTCGCCGACGAGAACGGTTTCCGCGTCGAGGGCGAGCACTTGCCCACGCCCCCGCCGATACCTGCCGGCATCGCCCGAGGGCTTGAATTCATCGCCGCGCATCCGCCGCCTCCCGAGAGCAGCTCTTCGGTGAGTGGTTTTACTTTAGAAGCTCGATGTTCGGTCTTCTTACTTTTATAACTGGTTACTTTCCGTTTTCAACAGGACTCGGGGCACGACCAATTCCGACTTGAAGAAGCACCCGTCGTAATCGATAACTGAAAAAATTGTTTTCTGTACTGCGTATAAACTTTGTATCATACGATAGTTCATAGATTGTGTATTAAAATTAGATATAAGATTTGCGTGATCATAAAATAAAAAATAAGTTTTTTTTACAAATATAAATGTCATATAATAAATGAATCTTACAAGTGAAATTTCTCAAGTGCTACAAAGTTAATTCAAATTATTTAAATTTCCCTCTTTTTTTAATCATAATAAATTTTGGAACTTGAAACAAACTGGACCGCCTCCGTTTCCGATTTAAAAATAACAATGGCGGCGAAGAATCCGTAGCAGACCAGCAGTAGAGACTTAACCTAATCATTACAAGGTACCTTTAAATTATAATTTTATTTTATTTATTTCTTACAAATGACAGTTTGTTTCAAAACTGTTATTTTAGTTTCAAGCAATGGTTAGTCGGGAAAATGACGAATTTACATTTGTCAAATACAATAATCGCCGACAACGTAAACCGCAATCTAAAGTAAATAAACAGCGTGAAATAGTTGAATGTGATTCTGTAGAAGAGATTGTTAACAAAACAAACACTGCTTTGCAAAAATTTAAAGAATCACCGTTTCATCAAACGTTACTTAAAGAGATCAAAAAGTCACTAAACACATTAAACTTGGATAATATTGTTGACATTGTTTGTTATGGTCTTGGAAATTTTTCAGAACACATTTCTTCAAAGTATCAATTAGCTGCATTACTATCTATAAAATTAGTTTATTCTTCTAATGTTTTTATTTATGATCCTCTTTTTACAAAAAATGAAATTGAGAGTTTAAAGCAGTTTGGTTTACAAGTTATTGAAAATAATGAAGAAGGAAAAAGAGTTATTAATAATCATTCCACTCTTGTATTTATGCCTCACTGCTCAAAACAGTTAATGAATAACTTTTTATATGCTAATTGGACTCCTTTAATTTGTAATTGTATTTTATTAGGTAATAGTTGGTCTGAACTCGAGTGTCACATGACTGATGCCTTATTGAAACAAACTGTTCATTTTGTTCATAAGTTGAAGTCGTATGTTACTGAAATTAAATTAACAAATAATTTTCAATATCCCAATACCTTTAGTGGAACATCTTTGCATATATTTATGAAAGAGCAATTAGATACTGTTCCTTCAAATTTTTGGGAAGCAAAGCCAGCGCTATTGCATGTGGAGAACGATCCTGAATTTATAACTACCAAGGAATAAAAGTTTAAAACATGAATAAAAATCTTTCCCTGTTAAGACAATTATCTCATGAAATACGAAAAGCTTCACAAACACCAAAAGTGAAAGATAATATGCTAATGCAATACATTGTAGAACAAAATCGAGCACATAAAGAAACATCAGAAGTCTTATGTAAGGCTAAAGAAGAACTACAGACTTTAGCACAAAATTATTTATGTTATACTAGTTCTCTCAGAAAATACCAAGAAATAAATCAATTTTACAGTGGAAAAGGAGAGCGCTCTGTTGAAGAAACTGCTAATCTTGTTGGATTTAAACTTCCACATGATCCTTATTAGATTTATTATAAAAATTGAATAGATTTTAATGGATTAGATAAACGCTTAGTATTTTAACAATAAATTATAAATTACAAAAAAATTGAATTTTTATTTTTGCTTAGCTGCATAATAGTATTTATCTCAGCATTCTTATGTAGTACTTAGCAGTAGTACTAGTAATCCTTTTAATCCTTAAGTTCTGGTAATATCTTTAATATAAAATGCTGTAACAATTTAGTACACAAATAAAAAGTTATTGTCACAGGAGTATTTTGAAACTTCAATTAAGTACTTGCATATACAAATCTACAAACAATGAAGAAATTAACTAGAATTTTATTGATGAATTTTTAATTATTAAATTAATAAGTAACTAAAATATAAGAATTTATTTAAGAAGAATTTATTTAAGAAATCAAAATGACTACAAATACGAGTGAAGAAAAAAGAAGTGATGAAAGTTTACAAAGCTTTTGTCAAAAACTGCCAAAAATTGTAAGTGATCGATTTTTATTTAATTAAATTTATTTAATTATACTATTTACTAATATACTTATTATGTGTCATTATTATATGTTTAGGAATTGCATGCTCATCTTAATGGATCATTAAGCAAACAAACTTTGGAAAAACTTTATAAAATGCAATATCCAACAGAAACAGAAAAACATGAAATCTTTGATTTGAATAAATTTGAAACATTTGTAGAGTAAGGCTTTTTACTGAGATTTTTATTTTATTACTATTATTTTATTGTTTTAAAAATTCACATAATACTATTTTTTTAGTGTGTTTGAAATTTTTTCTATTGCTCATGCTGTTACAAAAACACCTGAGACAGTATACACTGCTGCATATGACGCAATCAAAGAATTTTATGAAGATAATGTAATTTATCTAGAATTAAGAAGTACACCTCGAGCAGAAAAGGAAATGACAAAAAAAGAATATGTTCTTGCTATATTAAAAGCAATTAAGTATGTGTAAATGTTTTATTAACATTTTCTTAAAACTTAACTTTTTTAAAATAATAATTTTCATTTAAATTTTTAAATTTGTACAAAATAGTATTTTTTTTAGTACTATAAGGTGTTTTTAAATAGATTTAAATACATTAATTAACAGGTAGAAATTTTTTGTAATTTGTAGATCATGCCATGCTGATGGAGTTACAACTAATGTTAAATTGTTGGTATCTGTCAATCGTAAGCAAAGTTTCAAAGCTGCAAAGGAAAATATTCACCTAGCAATAGAAATGTGCAAGGAACACCCAGATATAGTTGGCATTGATTTAAGTGGAGATCCAACAAAAGGAGATGCTTTTATTGATTTACTAGATCAAGCAAGAAAAGCTGGTCTAAAAATAGCTGCCCATTGTGCTGAGGTACAAGTTTTTAAATACTTTAATTTACTTTCAATGCTTAATTTTTATGTATTAAAAAATTTCAAATTTATATTTTTCATATTTTTAGGTAGCAAATGAAGTAGAAGCTATGGATATTATAAAATTTAAGCCTGATCGTATTGGTCATGGTACTTGCATACATCCAAATTCAAATGGAACTGAAAAGTTGTACGAAGCTTTATTGAAATCTAATATACCAGTTGGTAAATATTCTGTTTAAATGTCGATTACTTTGACAAAATTAAAATTTTAATAAACAAATTTTTTGCAGAGCTGTGTTTAACATCAAATATCAAGTGTAAAACTACCTCAAGCTATGACGAACATCATTTTAAATACCTTTATGATTCAAAACATCCTCTATGTATTTGTGTAAGATGTCGAATTTTATATGTAATTAATAAGTTCACATAATTTAATTTTATAAATAATTACTAAAACATGATTGCTTTACAGACTGATGATAAAGGTGTTTTTGATACAACATTGTCAAAGGAATTAATATTAGCTGCTGAATACTTTAATTTAAGTAAAGTTGATCTTCTAAATTTAATGAAATCTACTGTAAATTATACTTTTGCCAATAACGACGAAAAAAGTAATTTAACAGAAATTATTGAAAATTTTCACAGAAATTGTTAATAATTAATGCATTACTAATGCAATTTTGTAAACATACTTTTACAAGCCACTGTACATAAAGGAAAAGGATTAAAAAATAAAACAAGATTTAAAAGTAATCATTTTTATTTATGATCGAAGGATACGTTTACATAGATTTACAGAGAAGTATTAAGCTGCTACATTTGAGGAGAGTCTACAGTATATTTAAAGGTCAACGGTGTTCTATGTTTTCTTTTTCTCATCGTTCGATATCATATATATATACACATTCATCATTACAATATTGCATTATACGATTGAAAATTTACGGTGCAGTTATTACGAAGTTAAAAAATAATAGTTGTATATTCATATATATATTTATATATTTATACTGTATCCTAAATAATAGCCGGCTGGCACTCGCGCACAGGATGGCTTTAACAGTTAACGAATGCCTCACGAGCTTTTAGCCGAATCACAAATGAGTGTGACAAATTTAAAAAAAAAAGTAATATATTTATATTATATTTATACGTATTGCGTGACATAATGAGATTTCGAGAGAGAAAAAAGAAAAACACCTAACAAGGAACCAGCTAACGCTCCCCCGTTGTTTCTATTATTTTGCAGTAAGTTTCTAATTCTTTAAAAACTACTTTCATCCCTAAAATTAGGGGGAACATACTATACTTTTTAACTAGGCAAAGAAGCCTTATCAAAACTTAACTGCCTGTAAAATTTTCTTAAAACAAAAATTGCAATTATTCTTTTAGCAAGACTCTGCAAATATGTTTTTCACAAAGGAACAAAACGATCCCCTAATACATGTTTGTTAATTAAAAATGGATTAACAAAAACTTTTTGACGTTTCAAACCAAAAAAGCCTCCCGCATCTCGCGTGCCAACATCAAAGAAATGCTGTGACAACTTTTTTCATTCAATTATCGCTAATAATAAATGTAGGCAAAATGATTTAAGGGGTGCGAGGTACCAACATGGCAGTTTGTCAAATCTTTCAATTTTATATTAAAAATTTTTAAATAAAACTGAAAAACTTACACTGCAATATTGGTAACAATTCGTACCTATCTATACAATTGTATCTATCACATCCCCTTATTAGAAATGACGTGATAATAATATCGTTAATAGTTAAATCGTAGTAAAAATTAATTTCTAGAATTATATTTGTCTTATGTAAGAACAGTCTTTTTGGCTAATCGTCAATCTATGAACTTTAATATTTGCCTTTCCATTTTAAGCGCATTAACCTTTCATTCTAAAATAAAAAAAGAACATTCGCAAGAGCTTAGTACTTTTTCTCTTTTAACCATAGGCGAAACCAGTATTTGTTTTGTTTACGTTTATAATACCTTAATTCTATTCTAGATGTAATATATCCTAGAACTATGACTAAAAAACGGTTGCTACTTTTAATGGTAAAATTTAATACAACTTTACAAAAAAAGTTCTAATTTGTCAATGACAGTGTAATATAATGTTGTGTTAAATTTTTCCATTTCCTTCGTTAGGCTTCGTTTTCTGCTTTTCCTACAGTTAAATGGTGATTAAAACAAAATTTTAAATCGGCTTAGTATATTATTTTACATAACACATTTTCTTTGTCAATAACAAAGTGATTTTTCTATTCAAATATGAAAAGTTAATCGTAACTTGAATTTTAATCAAACAGTATTGATTTTCGCTGGTTCTAAGAAATAATTTTAGACCTAAAAAGAAATAATAATATTTTGGTGCATTCACAAAAAAATAAATAAAAATTATCTTTAAACTAATCTGTAAATTTATAATAATAAATTAAATAAAAACAAAAATAAATTTTAAGAAACAAAGATGACAAGCATTTTTTATACTTGCAATATTTGTAAACAGATAACATTAATTAAAGATAATAGAAATATTAGTCTTTAAATAAATGAATTGCACCTTTTTTAAACGAAAATTTTGAAAATTTTGTATAAAATCTAATTTTTTTATTTCTGATGTGATTAAAATTCAAAGTGTTATTTCTTATTTTTATAGTGTATAGTGACCTTATTGGTGAATCTGACCATGTGTATATGCGTGCTTTTTTAAGATTTTCAGTGGAATAAAAAAATTGTAGTTATAAAAACTATAATAAACAATTTTTAAAAGCAATGAAAAAATATTTTATTAATCAAGTGACGTTGTTTGAAATACTATTTTTTTAATATAAAATAATTAAACGGTACCACAAATACGGACTGTTGTCTTTTCAGGGGATGCTAAGAACAACGACTGTCGGTGTAGTGGTTTTTAAATTATTAAGTACAGAACCTGGGCATTTTCATATACGCCTGTCTTAAAAATAAAACTTCATTAATTTTCAAAACTTTTCTATATTAAAAAAGTCTAAGTCAAACACAAATATAATAAAATCTCGATAACCTTAGCTACACTTCATGAATATAAAAAAAGTTGATTTTATCAAATACTCAGTTTTCTCTCAGCTCTCAAAACATTCTCATTCTTTTATCAGATCGTTGACGCTACTTATTTACTTGCAGTATCGCAATAATATGTACAAACTTAAAAAAAGTAATAAGTATGAAAATGATTTCTACTTATTTCATTTTAAGACAATAATATGTACATACTTAAAGAAAAAAAGAGCAAAAATCAAGGAATTGTTTAGTCCCTCGAACGGCGTCAGATACGAGCGTTAACGTTTGTAACAGTTTGACAGACGATCGTATTGTACAATTTATTTCAATTAGCACGTTTTAAAACTTAAATTACACTATTTGCATCGTCATTTAATTGTGAAATGAAAAACGTAAATAAATTGTAAAATGCGTTACGTCTATAAATCACAAACAAATCACAAAACGGCAGTATCCGCTAGTTTGCTCTAACACTATACTCACAAAGAAGTTAATTAATAGTTTGTCTGCCATAAAAAATAAAACGAATGTACAAACGTTAATAAAATGCTTATAAAATCTATGGAGTTCATGATAAGATGTTAATTGCATACGCTCTCTAAATTGATTATACATCATGAAAAAGTATCTGCGTACGTTGAAGATCGTTATAAAATTATCGTCAAGCGATGCAATTATTAATAGTTGATTTAGGTAAAGAAAAATATAACACAAAAGAAGTGAGACTTCGAGACAATAAATAAATTAGGTAGTTTTGATTAAGCAAAGTATACGATTATCAGGTGTATATATAAAAAGGAAAATCAAGTTCATTGTAACTCTGATAATCCGACTAAAACTATATATAATGCAATTATCTCTAACCGTATGAGACTCTTTTGCGTCGAAATGTCTCCGTGATGCATTTCGTTAGCACTTTGTCTAAAATCAATACGTATTTATACATCTTAAAAGTGCTTCTATACATACTGAATTGTAAAAGAAATCAAATTTTGTTAAAAATTATCTTATTTTACTGTACATGCGTTTTTGTTCATTTTTCGAGTTAAAACAAAAAGAATTTATTTTTACTACTCATATTGCATACCATGAATTAATTTGGATTATCGAGTTTAATTCAAATTAAAACATTATCTTAGTTATGCCGCTCCACGCGAATCGTAACATCTAATTAAATTAAATAGCTTATGGATTTCTTGCTTGAAACGGCAGATATGAGGGGACATAAAATAGTCGATTCTTGAAATTTTTCGATTCGCAAATTACGTCTTGCCATGTCCCCTAAAATCTTATCCTTTATAAATCACTAATAAAATTAAATTCTCTTTATTTACAGAGAGAACCAATTCATTCCTATATAATCGCGCCAAATTGAATAATAACGGCTTTTGTTTTTGTTTTGTGATTTGTTCTTTTTTGTTTTCTTTTTTTGCTGTTGTAAAAATCTCGAATGCTTTATCTGATTGGTCATATATATTAAAACTCTAAAATATCGCATTAATAAAAGAAATCGGTAAACCGACAGAAATGTTGCCAGAAAAATAATTGTCGAACGATCGGTAAAAATGTCAAATAACAAGGGCGCGATCTTTTGTATTATACACTCGTTACATTCAAAAATCACCTCGCACGAATTTCGGCTCCTTCAACAACTCCCTCCCCAAGATCGTCTCGATCTATGCATCATTTAGTTACCTTAACAAATGTGAAAAAATAAGACGAAATCAGATGCGAAAGTATATGTCATATACAATGTATCCGTCTACGAATAAATCGGGCGTGCGCATACCAACGCTTATAAATATACGTACTTAAAGCTAAATTATCGCATAGACAATCAATCAAAAATCATTACATTAATAAAACGTACTTAGAAGCGGCGAAATCGTCGAATATCATCTAGAAGTAAATACCTGCTAGCTACATATACTTAATCAGCGCTTAGACCCCCTCGTTTTACGCAACCCTTGCATTTTTATTATAGAAACGGGTTGGAATTTATACTATTATCAACCACTACAGTTGCACTTTTTTCATGCATTGTTACTACTATCGGCCGCTACCATTGCATCTTCCTCAGGTTGAACGTGCCGACCTCCCTAAAACCATCAACAGCCATTACCGATACATCCGCTCAAAGGGTAAATGTATCGGTCGACGCCACATCTTCAGCGACAATCTACTACTCTCGTCGGCGAAGGCATTCTGACGACGCCTCCGTACGCTGCTCACGAGTTTAACGAACGGACTTAACTTAGGGTCGAGGGGGGTTACTCAGGATGCGCGCAGCCTATTCACGAGACGACGTTGCGAGTCGAGGCCTTGTTCTCGTTGTTGTTAGCAGCAACGCTGCCGTCTGTCTGGGCGAAGAGCACACCTTGGTACATGACTCCGTTGAGTTCCATACTGACTACGAGCGAGTTATCGCGACCGTCGCCTGTTGGATGAAAAAGACATTTTAGCAAAGCGCTCTCTTGCCTCTTTGAGAGCTGAATTTCAATGCTGCGACTCGTTCGAGCTGCAAACCCGAGACCGAAAACTTGGCTCTTACCTCTGTTTGCGATCTTGATGTGTGTGCCCGGGAGAGCGGAAGGAACAGTGTCTCTCGGGGGACTGTCCTCGTCCCTGCAGAGCCTCTTGTTGGCGGTGGAAGTGTGGGGAGAGACGACGGTGTCCATCTCGCGCTTGATGTTCATGCTGCCGTTGGATGACGGCGGACTGTGGCGAGTCGACGATGAGCTCGGGGAAGATCTGTAAAATTGTTGCTCCGTACTACCCAGAATGTAACTTTTATTGCACACCAAAAAAAAAAAAAACAAAGTATAAAAAAATTTTCAAATGTTGTTAAAAAAAAAATAAAAAAAAAATAAACAGTGCAGTGTACGCAATCGACACGAGTTTTCCGGAAAAAATCAAGCATCCAGGTTTGAAGAAAAGCGAGCCTCGAACTTACCTCAATCCAAGGTCCAGGGCCTCCTTCTGCGGCTCGGGGCTCATCGGCTGCGGCGGCGGCGAGTGCGATCCGTGGGGCGGCGAGGCGGCCTGAGCGTAGCCGAGGCCGGGGTGAATGTTGTTGTTGTACATGTTCCAGAGGGTGAGGCGCGACATCTCGAGGAAGGCGGCCTGCTCGCGGGACGTGGGCGGCGGCGAGCGCACCGCCGAGGCCTGGGGCGGCGGCGAGGGGCTCAGGTTGCTCGGGAGGTGGTGCTGGACCGGCGAGCCCGTCGCCTTGCGGCCCATCTCCCGCTGGAGCTGCTTCATGTACTCGGCCACGCGCACCTCGATCTCCGGCGCCATGCCTGGAAAGAGAGCTGGTGAGTGTGAGCAGCGCTCTTGCGCAAAGGACGGCGGCAGCGACGAGCCTGCACTCTGCTCCGGCGGGGGTGCGAGCGATAGATTGAAAAGATGAGCTGCCACGCTACTGTGAGCTGGGGTGAAACAGTTCGTTTAGTGCGACGACGGTTAAATCGACTTTCTTTCAAGCATGGAGTCAAAGGGGGGACAGTTCCGAGTTAGTTTAGTAGAAAAATCTAAGTGTTTCTCGGTGCTTTTTCCTATATATTTACACAAAATTCAAGTCAAGAAGCTGAAGAATCTCAATTGCAATTTCTTGCACTCTATATCCAAAGAAAGTACATTGATTTTGAAAAAGCACCTTTTGGAAACAGGAGCATTAACCGCTTACCATTTCGAGCACAGCGCGGAGGCGAAAATTGTACAAGGCAAGAAAAGCAGCGAAGCAAAGAACCCGCGAGCCGGCATCCGAACGTAAGCCGGAAGGCTCGTTCTCCAAAGCGACAAGAAAAGCCTCCGAATTTCAGCAAAACTTCCCCCCCGCGCGCTCCGGAATAGCGGAGGAAGCGTCAGAAGCTCGAGTAAGCGGGAGAGAATCGGAATGCTCGTTAGCGGGAGTCATCCGTTAACGCCTGTCTCCCGCGAAATCGCACAATCAATTACGCGCCGCCCTCTCCGTCTTCCTCGAGCGCTCCTCTATTTTTTCTCCATCCGCTTTTCTAGCCCTTCGGCTTGCCGATCATCGGGCCTTCCTCGTCCCGCCTCGGACGTACTAAATACCGATTTAAAATAAAGCGAGCCCGCAGCTTGATTGATAGAGAAGAAAAGCAAAAGCCACCGACGCTGCAGATTGACATTAACAAGCGAATGAATGCGCGCGCGCGTCGAGAGCAGGACAGAATCGAGCAGCGGCGAAAAGAAGCGTATACATAGGAGGGAAAAGCAAAGTACCTGCTAAGCGAAGCGAGTCCATCAACTCACCTGCATTGAGCGGCTGGCCGAGGCCGCCGCCCTGCTGGTGCTGCGGATGGTGCGGATGGTGGGGCATCGGCGTGTGGGCGGCGCTGCCGTTGACGAGGCCCTGCGGGCCGACCTGGTGCTGGCCGCTGGCCGCCGCCGCGACCAGCGAGAGCGGGTGGAGGGAGGCGAGGGAGCCCGGGGTGTGCGGACTGCGCACGAGGCCGTCGACGGAGCCGCCGCCGCCGCCGTAGTTGCCGTAGTTGCTGCGGCGACCCTCGCGCCGGTTGCCGTCGATCGCCGCCTGCAGCTCCGCCGGCGAGGACAGGTGCTTCTTCTCGCACTCGTACGGGTACAGGTATTTCATGTATCTGCGAAGAACGGAATGAATTAGAGGGGAGAATTTGAAGCGGGTACGGGTGAGTCGATGGGCATCGCGCTCCGGCGCGCTGAGCTCGTTAGCGAAGCCTTGCCGAGTGCGCTCGGCGAAACTGAGCGGAGCAGCGCTTGTAAGAGCCTCCGAATCTCGAAGGCTGCTCGAGAGAGAGAGAGATCGCATTAGATTAGCCGCTCCGTGAAAAATTCGTCGAGAAAGAAAAGGGAGGAGGACGTCCGAGGCAATTTCGCGGCGAGAGGAGAGGGAGACGGAAAGGAGCCGTAAAGAATCGCAGCTTTCTCGGATCGACAGATCGGCTATCGAGGAAGGACTGCAGTCGGTCAGTCAGTCGGACAGACATACGTGCAGACGGCGGCGAGAAGCTAAGCAAAGGGCTTAATTAAAGTCTGCCCCGTCCCCTCTCTCCCGCTAAGGGACATAAAAAGATACACACTTTCGTATAATAATCCCGACGTCTCTCGATACTTCGACCTCAACCGCCTTGCGTATCTCCCCTCTGGTCAGAAAGTCCAGGCCAGACAATCGTAAAAAACGAAACGACGCTCGGGCGAATTATAGGCCTGCGGTATTATGTATATATACGCTCTCAGTCGAGCACGAAACTCTGCGACTGCTGACTGACGCCGAGTCCGAGGCGCGCGAGTGCCTTTTTATGTGTGGGCGTCGAACGGACGGGGGGGAAAAATTATTCGACGATTGAAAATACCTCGTGAAAAACTCAATGTCGGCGCGAAGCCCTTTGCCGCTCATTTGCCCAGGCTGAAATTTACAGCGCGGAGTTAAGATTCTATTATACATTCCCCGCGCGAGGCGTGTCGCGTCAAATCTACAAAGTATACATAGATTAAAAGTCCGACGGGAGATTCGCCCCGAGATCGCCGATTCGTATACAAAGGAGTCGGGAAGGAGCTTCCTCGCCCGGCCCGCGCGCGATCGACGCGCCGCACGTCGAAATAAATAACATTTGCGAATTATCTTGCCTCGTTGCGGCTGCTTGCAATTTCGCGAGGCGGGAGGATCCGCCGACGCGGAGGACGGAATTTCGGAGGAGCTTTTACTCGCCCGAGAGAGAGAGAGAGAGAGAGAGAGCTCGAATTTACGACGGCTTTCTTTTTTCGACTCTTTTTTCGCGCACTAAATCAAGAGGTTCTCGAATCGCGCGGCCAGAGTTTTAAAGAAAGCGGCGGCACACTTTTTCGATTGTTTTACCTAGGAGGGCAAAGAGGCTTTTGGATAAAAGCCTCAAAAGCGGCGATTCTCGGAAGCGCTCCACACACAAAGCGGAAAAAATCCAGTCCGCGGAAGAGCCTCGCCGCGATCAAAAGCCGCATCGGGCGCGTAGGAGAACAAACGCCGCGCGACACGAGGAACGTTTACACGAGGGAGAGAGAGAAAGAGACCGAGATGAAAGCCGAAATAGCCAGGCCTGCACTCGCGCGGCCCTCCGGAAAAAAAGGCCTCCTCCGGCGATCGAGTGTTTGCCTAACCTTATCGCTTAGTCGCGGAGATTCTCGCCTAATATTGCGAGGAGGAGGGGGGGGGGCTACGAAAATACACGGCCGGCGCGGCTACAAAGGCCGGCCGAGTATACAGGATGGAACGATAAAATAGATGCCGGTTGATTCACGAGCTTTCCGGGAACGGCCTGGAAGTCGCTCTCGCGGATTCTTCTCGTTCCGTTGGCTTTTGAAAATGACGCGAGCTTCGCGCGGCGATCGCGTTTCGATCGAGGGAGACAGGACGTGGCTGGGGAACGATGTTAACTGACACTTCGTAATCATTACAATTTGAGTAAATCATACCGGGATTTTCTGCGGCTTTGGGATTGAATTACGACTTCCATTTCTTGTCGAATGCGTTAATAAATACTTTCATTTCAATACTCGTAAAAAACGTCATTTTTACCTCAAGCGTCAATCCGGCATCTAATTACGTTTATACCTATGCCGCGGGGCATAAATCAAGCGGAAAAAAGTTTCATTAAAGCCGCGCGCGGCTTCGTATTTTCGAAGGCAATTAACCTTCTGTCAATCCAAGACGGTGATAACGATAAATAAAGGCATCGTCCTCCCCGCGTCCGATAAAGCATTTTTATCCCCGACAGATGTGTACAAGCTCGTCGAGAGATGGACCCGCGCCGACAAAAGGGAGGAGACGTTGACGCATTTCGAATCTGACTTGCGCGCATCGACGGTACTTCTTTGTTTTTTTAATTTCACGGCTCGCGCCCGACGCCCCGTGAAATTGAAGCCGAGTATTTTTAGAATCCCGATTTTCGGGCCGCAAGTAATATCGACGCCTCGCTTTTGAAGTCGCGCGGCGGCGGCGGCCGATCTTTTTTCGGAGATATCGATTTTGCCTTTCGGAATTGGATCGAGAGCGGTCTGCTTATTTTGGTGCGGCTATTCCCGGGGCGAAAAACTGTGCCGAGACAGAAGCCTGTAAACGGTAAACCGCGCGGTTTTCCATTTCCTCGGCGGCGCCGAGCAAAAAGCTCCTTAGCCCCAGAGCCCCGAGAGTCGTCGCTGACAAGAGCGGAATATTAAAAACTCCGGGAGAGAGAGAGAGAGAAAATCATCCGTTTCGGGGCAAAAAGCGACGGTCGCTCGCGGCTGCGGCGGCGGCCGCCGACAGAGAGACGCGATGAAATTGAAGATCGATCTCGCGCGCGGTAATGGAGAGGGGTGGGGAAAAAAAAATTGGCCATCGGCGTAATTGGCCGACGGTGGACCACTTGCTCGCGATTGGCCGATCAAACGGAGCGGAGAGGGATCTGGAAGCGGAGTGAAACTTACTGGGTGCGCAGTGTGAAGGCGGCGGAGGTTATGCTCGACGGGAGGTGCAGTCCCTTGATGATTTCCTGCCAGAGCTTCTTGTTGATGACGTCGACGAGGCCACCGCGAGCGATGACCAGATTGTAGAGCTCGAACAGGTCGAGCACCGATTTGGCCATTATCGGCAGTCGGTTGATCGGCGTGCCTGAAAAATAAAACAGTTTTTTTCATTAAGGTCTCAACGTGCGCGGGAGGAAACGGGAGTATTACAGTTTTCCCATTAAAATTACGGCAATTATCCGGGATCTCGAGGAGACAAAAGCTACCGCAGCTCAGCGTAAGGAGATTCAGCGCGATATCTTCAACGCGACGATTGCGAAATCACCTCTCGCGCGAGAATCGAAGCCAATACGAGCTCATATGCCTACAACTAGTACTTCCCTCCCTTCCCATGCAAATAGACGGCCTTCCGCAAAAAGGAGCTCGCGTGATAGTCGCGAATTCTTTACCGACCTCGTTAACGCTCCCACTCCTCCACGGGCGAACCTCGTAAAGTCCGGCGTCGGCGCACAGTACGCGGCTTAAAAAGCTGCCGGCGCCGATGCCTCCGCCCGATACACCGACCCCTTCGCGGAATCGAAGGGTGCGATATGTCGTAAGTAGCTTTAATTACGGCACTTTTTACTGCGCGGAATCGAGCTCGCCTCCTTCTTGGGATCGAGCGAGGAGCGCAGGGGATATTTTTTGGCAAACCTGGCCCGAAGCCGCCATAAAGGCCGGCCGGTCGGTCGGGAGGGGAAAAAAATCAGGCACGTACGGGCTCTCTCTCTCGTCGCGCAATTTGCCTCCGTAAGGTAATAACCAGTCCGAGGGCATTGCGCGTCGCGCGCACGGCTCGCCCGTCAAGTGCATAAAATATACCTCCTCCTCTGGGCTCGCATCTGCTTAAAGCTCAGCTCTAACCCACACACGGGCGCGCGGACGCCGGCTCGCGGATCGTTTATCCGCCATCGACGGCCGCCGCTCTCCGCGCGGAGGAAGGGTTGCTGGCTCTCGCCATTTTTCTGCCGCTCCGCCGCGCGTGGGGGAACCTACAATTTCGGGCTATATCGAGAGTCGACGTTGGCCCCCTCGGGCTTTATTATTGGCCCCGCAATTATTCCTGATGTATATACGCGCTTTTTTTAATGCCTCCCCCGTAACGCCGGGGATATAAAGACCGGAGAGCGATAAGCGGCGGCGGCGGCGGCCGGGGAAAATGGCGCCGCGTCGATACGAGAGAGCTGCACCTACGTACGAACGTAATATATCACGGGCCGGTTGTTAAGGCCTGCGGAGCTTTTTCTGCGATTCTTCCTTTTTGCGGGCGGCGCGGCTCACCGGGCGGGATGATGATGAAAAAGCCCCTGCCACGGGGGCCGGAGTCTATAGAGATGTTTAGGGACGAGGGGGGGATAGATAATTATACGGTACCCCGGGAATATTTTGCTGCGAACGAGACAATGTAGGACCGTATGGCTTTTATTATTTTATGCCCGAGCCGAGGAGGGGACGCGCTTTTTTTTTCCTTCTCTTTTTACCGAGACCCAGAGCGTACGGGCGCCTGACGTGCCCGAGCTGTAACGTACGCTTCTTTATTGTTTAATTAGACTCGCGCCGCGGCCCCGCGCTGAAATGTAAATACTCTCCAAAGTTATGCGCGGCTCCGCCCCGACGCGCGAGGTCGCTCTCCGCGTCTTGCGCAATCTCCCTTTTCCGCGGGCGAGGGAGCGCGCGACTTTGGCCTCCAAGTGTCCCGATCGACGAGCCCCGCGGCCGAGATGAAAGAGAGGCCGGGAGGACATGCAGCGGCAGCCGCCATCGGAGACTGAAGATGAAGGGCGAGCGCGGGGATGAAATTATATGTAGGGACGGGAAATTGGCGGATCCGGCGGAGCCAATCGGGCGAATCGGCCGAAGGTCGCGGCGTCGGCGGTCGGGAGACAATGAGGCGGGGAATGAGAGAGGCTCTCGTCCGATCGAGGAGGCGAAGGGGAGAGCCTCGGGTTTGCGCATCGAGCGGAGGCGCCGACGCCGATCGGCTGTACAGTCCCGATTCCTCGCCGGGAGAGGCGTTACGTAAGCGGCCGCGATGCGCGCTTGTCTGATCTTCTCCCGGTCGACGGAGAGTTATAGCGGCTGGTCGGGAAAGTGCTGCGGCTGAAAAGGCGATTTTTCCGCGAAAGCCTTGTGAAATGGGGTGCTATTGTTTTTGGAGGATGCTAAGTAGCTCCGTATCGCCTGCTATCGTTCGCTATAACAATACGTCATAATCTTCGAATCGCGACTGTACAGCCGTGAAAGAGAAAATAAGAGAAGCAGAGAGAGAGAGAGAGAGAGACGGCTTTGCGAAGGAGCGGCGTTTCAGGATGCGATTATGACTTTTCTTGGTAGGGCGTCCAATCAGCAGTTATTTTTATAATGGCCGGCGAGCTTCGTCTCTGTCTTTCTCCTTCGGGGACGGTGGCCAACCGATTTCGTTCTCGCGCGGCGGCGGCGGCGTTCGATCGCAATGACGCCCTTTGCTCCCGTCGCCGTCCCTTTCTTTCGCTTGAATGAAACCCGCTCGTCCTCTCCATTCACCTTCCTTTTTACGCGCTCTCCGCCGCCTTCCCGGGAATCGCTCCTTTTACAATCGACGTGCCACGTACATTCCCCCTCCTCGTCGACTCGAGCTCGAGTCTCGATAATCGCGAGGCTGGAGGAAAAGAAGAGCTCGAGCCGAGAGCGATAAACTCTTCATTTCATCGAGCAAACAAGCGCAAATGAAATCCCGCGGCGCGTCCGTATCGGCGAGGCTGGAAAAGCGGCACCGCTTGAAAAACAAGTCCAATGGCCCCATTACCCGCGGCTGAACGCCGATCGCCGGCCGACAATTACATTATATATACATATATCGGCAAAACCAAGCGAGCCCCTCTCTAATAACAACAATTAGGCGATAAATCGCTTTGGCGAGCATCGCCGGCCGATCGCTAGGGGCCTCATTAAGGCCCCGAGCACGCGAGAGAGAGAGAGAGAGAGCGAGAGGAGAGAATATGGGTGGAGCCTCGCGAGGAGCACAATGTGGGACGGGGTAATTGCTATAGGAAACAAAACGCTGCACTTTATGGGGTATTGTGACAGGAGGGTGGAAGAGATGCGGGTGGGGGAGAAACGCGGCGGCCGAGAGCTTTCTCTCTCTCTCTCTCTCTCTCTCCGCGAGATGCAGCTCGGCGAACTTGTTCCTTTTGCGCGAGGACTGAGTTATGCCGGTATTGTTTTGCGCCGGGAGTGAGGAGACGTGTCGTTCCCAATGAGATTCCCGCGAGAATTATTGGGCTTTGAGAAGCAGTGTGCAGCAAGCCTCGGACAAGTGGAATTTTCGAAAATTATCGGAAAATCAAAGGTACATATTTGCACTTCCCGACTGCCTGGATTTTCCGGCGCGGAGGAAGAAAAGCTCGAACCTTCCACGACCGCTCGAGCGGTGCATCGATCAAAAAAAAAAAAAAATCCTCGCCAACTTTACCGCTCGTTCCGGCTCTCTCTCTTTTTTCTCTCCACCTCGCCCCCGTCGGCGGCGCGCGTAAAAAGCCCAAAGAGGTGTGTCCGATCTAATAACCCGATCGGCTATGCCCGGCCGGAGGCCTTTATTAAACCGCGCATGGAAAAAGGCGAGGGAGAGAGAGAGAGCGGGGGCAGGGAAGGGGGAGGGGGGCAGCCACGATGCTTAGGAGAGAGGAGAGGCTTTCGGCGCGCGAAACGACTTTTCCCAGAATCTCGCGTGGCGGCCCTGGAATATCTATCGGACGCACACACGAGCGAGCGTTTACGAGGTGTGCGCGGGAGAGCCGCCGATGTGAGTGAGATATGATTCTGTTCGCGGCGCGATGATTTGCGACGCTTTTTTTTTGCAGCTCGGAGGCGGATTCACTGTGAGAAACTTTGTTTCGTCGGGGCGGCGTTTTATTGATTTCTCCCCGTATATATATATATATATATATCCGGAGGATCGATAAATTCATCCGACGAGTATCGAGAAAAGGTGTGCGATTCGAATCGATAGTACACAAAAGCCCGGTTTATTACCCGGCGATCGAAGCGGAGAGGCTCGTGCTAAACTTTGGCGAATAAAGCCTTTTACGAGAGAGAGAGAGAGAGAGAGGGAGAGAAGCGAAACTAGTTCCGCGCCTCAATCACGGGCGCATTGCGGAATACATCCGGGCACGAACTCCGCGCACTATTCGCAGCCAATGCGGAGCAGGGCTGGCGGGTGCACGCTGCCCGGCGAATAATCGTACCAGGCTCCGATGCTATATATCCTCGCGCGCCCCCTTCCTCCCCGAGACAATAACCCCGCACGTCCGCGCGCGCCTCAGCTGTTCCACATTCCGGCTTTCCAATTTCCGAGCCAATTTCTCCGAAAATTGGATTAGAGGCGCGTACGGCGATGCAGTTTTTTCTCCTTTTCTTTATTGCCGCTACGCGCGCGAGAGCAATCGCCGCGGACGATCGGCGCTCGAGAGGAGGGACGCGACATTGTTTCGTAACGTCGTTTATAGCGCGGAGCCGCGCGACGATCGATTGTTTCTGTTCGGCTGTAGAAACGAGGCAGTTAAGAGGTCATTTGCGAGTCCGAGGCGCAGTTAAAACTGTCCGCGAGAAGCGTCTCGCCGCTCCTCGCAGATCGATTGTCATAAGCGAGGAGAGGAAGAATTCGACGCGCTCTGATTGAGCGTTCGTCTCAGCCGGATTTCTCGGCGCGGCGTCAGAATTCTAAAACAGCCTTTGTAATAATATAATTTTCGCCGGGAGAGAGGCCTTGCTAACTCTGTTAAAGCACGCATACATTGTAGCGGGAGGGGGTTAAAGGAGCGAAATTGGCATCGCGGCACTCGTGAGGGTGGAGTTTCATATGAAATACACGCGACGTTTACTGCCCCGCATGCCGAGACGCGAGAAGGAGGAGAACCGAAAGAGAGAGAGAGAGAGAGAGAGCAAGAGGACCGACGGGAAAGAAAGAGATTTTTGAATTATTGAGAGTTTTGCATTTAGTCCGATGGCGTACAGATGCCAGGAATGTTAAGCACTGCTAAAAGCTTTAATGCGCCGGGACAAGAGAGCAAAGAGAGCGCGCTCCGTTTACGAAATCCGTCATTTCTCGCTATCGAGCGCTCGCGAGTCCCTTTATATAGAAGCGAGATAAAGGAACTCATCGGAGAGGAGGCTCGCGGAGGGAGCCGCAGCATCTGTCCGTCATATAAATAGATTTTGCCGCGGCAGTCGGCATATAAACCCGCGGCACTCCGGCTTTGGGGAGGAGGGGTGGGGGCGGCGGGAGAGACGGCGAAAAAAGGAGGAGGGAAGCGACGCGAATATAACAGAGCGCCGCGTCTCTCTCTCTCTCTCCCTCGCGAGAGCGCAGCTACAATGTGCTTTATAATCTCGTTAGGATTTCGCGGAAATATTGAAGTAATTTACGATCCGTCGCGAGTTAAACTGTTTGTCTATTCCGAAAGGAAGTCTTTTAAACTTTTACACCTCCCAAGCTCTCCGCGAGAGAGAGAGAGAGGGAGCTTTCTTCTCTCTTTCTCGAGCGCGCGGAGGATGAGGAACGAGGAATTCCAAAGCGTTTTACGACCCACGGAATTGTCGTGCGCGCGCGAGAGATGAGCTACCTGTTTTTTCCCCGTGCCTTTTGCCCCGCTGAGTTTCCGATGTGTCAGACGGCTCGTCGGGATCAATTTTTTATAATGAATAAATAAATTTTCTTCGTCGCGGAACGAGCTGCCGTGATTCATTGATAAAACTCTGGATGTAAAATCGTAATCTCCTCGATAAAGGCGGGATCGAAAGGAATGCACTAAAATTAGCATGACAATGCATCCGCGATACATCGAAATCGGCAGAAAGAGTTCCTCCTCCTCCTCCTTAGCGGGCGACAAAGGGCTCCGCGGCCGAGAAATAAAAGCAGCCCGCGTCAGCTGGAACGGGGTGGTTCGCTCGGTGTTCCCTCTCCTCTCCTCGCAGCTGCCCCATAAAAGTCTTCAACGCCGACGCCTTTCGCGAAATTTGTGGCTCGCCTTTGGATTAATTTTAACGCGAACGACGAAAAGGGAGATTGAGTGCATCGTTAAACGCGAAAAAGAACTCTCCCGATGCTCCGGCCCGGCTCCTCGGTAGAATAGGAAGGAGGAAAAAGATATACTTAGTAGCCGCTCGATCGCGCGCTCCTCGATTATCATAAAGATGAGATATGCGCGCCTCTTCTCTCCCTCCCGCCCGGAAGAGAAGAAGAAGCGGGGGGCTTATTTTATTGGGACGACTTTGTTTTACGAGAGTGAGGAAGGATGAAACAGCGCCGAAACTTTTATTGGCTTGTAATACCCGGCCTTCGGGCGTTTGATTACAAATTTCGGGGATACTAAGTGTGCTCCCGTGATAGATTCACGATCGTATATTAGCGACTTTAATGCGACGAGGCCGCGCGCGATTGTCGCTGCGGAGAGCCAGACACGTACACACTGTGTGCGGCGCGCCGCCGCCGCCCCTCCGCGCCCCGGAGTCGTAAAAACGCGTTATCCGATTTCCAGACGCGCGTCACCTAGTTTCTTATAGATCCCGCCGGGGCTAATTTTATGCATTAAAAGATCCGGCAAAGGAGGAATATAATCGGGGCCCACCCAGGCTCAATCTCAATCTCTCTCTCTCTCTCTCTCTCTCTCTCGCGTATATCTGGCATCGAAATCTCCGCCGTGTCCCATAAGTCAAAGGTGCACGCGTC
>JAWWEM010000027.1:10106427-10134546 GCA_035582935.1 Ormyrus thymus
TCTCTCTCTCTCTCTCTCTCGCGTATATCTGGCATCGAAATCTCCGCCGTGTCCCATAAGTCAAAGGTGCACGCGTCGTCGTCGTCCCCACCTCGTTCGCGCGCGGCCTACCCCTCGCCGGGAGAGTCGACACTTGTTGCGCGCGGCTCGGCACCGCACGAATAATCGAGTCGAGCCGAGCGGCCAACCCTCGGCGAGTGGCTTATCAAGATTCCAGGAGTGGGGGTATGGACTGGCATCCGCCTATTTTTCGCTTTCTTTCTCTCTCTCTCTCTCCGCGGGGGACTGCGATCTCGAGCGAGCTTTTCCTTCGCCGTTTCGACGAGATTGCGTTAATGGCGCTTCGTCTTGCGCTCGATTTATATATAATTTTGTTTGCGAGCGAGACGGAAGCGGCGTCTAATCGCCTCTGCATCGTCACGATCGAGCAGCCGAGATCGGCGGCTCTCCTCCTTGGGTGTGGCTTTTCTAATCCACTCTCGTCCTCCTTGCTCTCCCGCCGGTGCCCGCGGGATTCTCGTCGGCCTGGGTGGCCTCTTTATTCAAAGGAGCCCCCTCCCCTCGCGTAATTACTCCGCAATCATCGGCAGGTAACCCCGGCGCGAGTGAGTAAATAAACGGAGGCGCAGAAATCGGCGAGATCGCGTCGTAAAAGCGACGGGGGCCTCGATGTATAAATTCCCCGAGGCTTCCCCCCCGCCCGAATAAAGCCGCGATCGGCACTTAAATTAAGCTCGCGCCTGGAACAAGTTATAAAGGCCTCGCGACTTTAAAGGCCGCTTTTATAAGGGAATATATGGCCCGGGGAACGGCTTTGAGCTCGGGAGAGAGAGAGAGAGAGGCGTCGCATTACGCGCTGTGCGCGCGCGCGACTCGTGCACGTGCGCCGCATGCCCCAGACGACAATAAAATCTTCAAATAATATCGCGAGCGATTAACCGCGCCGGAGACGCGTCGCGCTCATTTTTGCAGCCGACGCGCCTTTTTAATGGCGCACTTTTTCGGCCGGGAGAGTGCCGGGCTCGTCTCGTTACTTCGCGGAACCTGCTAACGCTCCCTTGGATCTCTATTTATATAGAATCTGATAATTATAACCCCCCCCCCTTGTCGTTCGGTCGATTAAAAAAAATTGTTTCCCATTAAAGTTACAATACGGCCGTAATTCCACTGACAGTCGCGCGGCAAGAAATAACGACGAATATTCAAGCAGATCTTTATCCTCGAACCGAAGAACCGCCCCGGGGCAGCGAGTCCTTTGATAGATTTTACGAGCAGGTTTGATTCGCTTGACCGCTCGCACGTGTGACGATCCGCATTAAACCCCCTCCCCCCCCCCGTCTCTCCGTCCCTCTCTCTCCCACCCACGCGCCTCCTCGGCTTTGTTCGTTATCGTGGAAGAGAGGACGAAGTTATTAAGGGACGTAAGAAGCGCGCAATTAAACTTTACGGCCGCTCCGGCGAGCGCGGCGAGCTTTATTGAATGGAAATGGGATCGCGTTACACCGCGGAAACTTTATAATGAGCGCGCAGGAAAAATCGGATATCATTTATGGATATTGGCTCGGCGTCGCGTTACTCCTTCCCCTCCCTCCCGACAATTGCCTCACGGTGCATGTGTAAGTTATGCCCGAGCGATTTTCAGAATTAACAATCGAAAGCCCGGGCAAGATGACGCCCTTTAGTCGAACAGATCGTCCCTCGCGAGCTCGCCGGTGATTTACGAGCGAAAAACTATTAACAGCCGCGGCGGAGAACCGCGGTAATTACATCAAAAACTCGGGCGCCGCGTGTTTTTTTCCTCTCTCCCCTCGCTGCCGCTGCCGCCGCCGCTGGCCCGAAAGCACTTGTCGACAATGTGGCTCCGAGCTTTGATGTGACGCGAGGCGCACGAGAGCTTTATATTGCCCGCGCGCGCGCGCAAAAAGCCGCCCGGAATCGCAGTAGCTTCAAAGCAGCGGACCTTTGATGCTGCTATCGTAAATCCTCGGCTACCGCGAAAAACGGCCCGCTGGGGCGAGGGCCCTTTTTACAATCCGCGATGATTGACAGGCGGCGATTATTGCTATCTGGGTCAACGGTCCGATATCCGAGTGAATAAGAGCCGGTAATGAAGCGAGTCGAGCGCGCGGCGGGCGGCTATAAATTTCGCGCGCGCATTTGTCAAGCGTGCGCGCGGCTCTCCGCCGAAAAAGCATCAGGGCGATCTCTCAGCGCGGATAATCGTCGCGCGTCTCGGGTAACGAAATTCGCTCGATCTTCGTTGGCTGCTGCTGCTGCTGCCGCCGCCGCCGCCGCTCTCTGTAACGTTCTGGCAAACGATCGCGCGCGCGCGCGAGAGGGAGAGAGAGACCGAACTTAAGTAAATACATAGATCTTCCGGCGCTGCGGAGCCCCGAGAGGAGGAGGGAGAGACACCCGAGAAAATGAAGCAAAACAAGCGGCGTTAGCGCCGAAAGACGGATGGGAAAGCGGGAGACAAATTCGAGGGCCGTAATGGAACATTTGTTTTCCGACCCGAGGAACAAAGTCGTTTCGTTTTATTGCCTCGGAGTGTATATTTTACTAGTCAGTTTTTTTGCTACACACTGGAATAATTGAAAACGCATTAGAGTCTTCCAACGATCGAGCTTACAGCGGAATCAAGTCCGAAGCGAGCGCTCGAAATTTCGCGCAAAAGCATGTATAATAATCGAGCGTCCCGGCCGATTAGCATAATTCGGGGCGTCAGGCGAGAAGCCCCCGGAGAGGAGGCACGAAGCCTAGATATATATCACGAAGCCCCAAAGCGATCGGCAGCGTTGTGAAATATTAATAAGCAAATTAGCCGGGACTGCCGCTCCGCTCTTCCCCCGGCCGCAGACGTCGGCGCTCGTAATTCATTCCTTCCCACGCCGCGATTTTTCCGCCCAGTTTCGCCAGAGAGAGACTAGAGCGGACAATAAGTAATGGCGCTCTCGGCTCCGCGGCGTGATAAATTTCCAGGAGTCGATTAGCCGCCTAATGCGACTGAGAATGAGACGTGCGCGCTCTTGTCTCGCGACGCGGCTCTCGACTCTCGATGGTTATCGACTCGCAGCGTCTCGGTTCGTCCCGGCTGCCTGGGTTTAATAAAACAAGAGCTCATCGATTCCGGCGCTCGAAATACCGAGAGGCAGCTGCCCCCCCCCCCCCCGAAACTCGGCGGCGATTAATCGCAGCGGTTCGTCGACAGCTAAGCGAGCCGGCAGTACACCCTTGGAAAGGGGGCGACGATCCACCGCAGAGCGAGATCTCGCAAGAATTTCGACAATTACGAGAAAGCCTGGCGCCTCGTAACTGATGATGCTCCTTTTCGCCCCGGCCGCCCTTTTTCCCCGGCGCCCGAAACAGCGCGTCACTGAGGAACTTGCAGACGTCATTCTGCTAAATGCTCCTGCAGCGCGAGCGAGGAGAACGTGCCGGGAATTGGAGCCGCTGCCGCTGCAGGCGTGATGTTGACCCGAGGGACGGGGGGAATAGACGGATGGGTAATTGGCCTTCCGAGGAGGCGAGAGCTGCACTACCGTTTCTCTCCGAGGGGCAACTGTTCGCCCCGCGCTTTCGCTCGCGCATCCAAAGGCTTCTCTCTCCAAATTTAGCGCGGACCATTAAATTCACCGTCTATCAAGCTGAAATTCCCGAATAATCAGCGGACACGCGACGTCGGGCAGCTCGATCGCGGAGGCCTTATAAAATTCGAAGCTATATAAGCCGCGCGTCGCACGAATTCCCGCCGGGAGCGGAGATTCCCCGCTACCGGTGCCCCTAATCGCCGGTAAATTAGAGCCGAGCCGAGAGCTACCGCCCGATATCCCCCGCGCGCACGTCAAACGCGTAATGGCGTCGGCCGGGGCTCCGGGGTAGCTCCTGCGCATTTTTCGATGATCGCCCGCCGCTCTTTCGGGCCCTCGCGTGACGCGTCTCGTCGGCGGGAAAGAGGGAGAGAGGAATTTGGAAAATTCGCAGACTCGCCGTAATTGGGATATCTCTGCGTGCCTTCGGCCGGGCAATAATAAAAGTGCTTTTAATAAATTTATTAGAGCCCGCGGCCGTAACGAGACCGTAAAGCATGAAAGTCGCCGGGCACGGCGAGAGCTGCGCCGAGGACTCCGGCTCTCGGCATCGGGCGCCTCGTTTACGGATGAGCGCTCGGATTTCTCGGCTATCAAGAGCGGCGACGCTCGCGACCGTAGAGGCGCCAGAGCGCGCTCCGCGGTGGCAGTCCACTTAGCGGCCATTATCTTTTATTCCCGCTTAGCCGTCGGCTTTTCCATAAATTCCTTTCTCGTCGCCTCTCGTCGCCGCGATGTAGCCAGGCGAGTTTAATGCCCCGTTTTTATTGTGCCGGCGCCGCGAGCCTCGCGAAATTTCGATCGTCCCCCCCGTCGTTTTTACGCGCGTGCGCGAGCACTTCCGCGTCGGGGGACGGTGAAAGCCACCGAAAATGCGACCCTCGAGCTTGTCGTCTGCACCGGAAGATCGAGAGCGGAAAAAAATCGGCTTTCTTCGACGATCGCGCGCGGGAAAAGGGAGACGACACCGTCTCCGCGGCGCTCGTAAAAGGCCGCCAGCCTTCTCGGAAGCCCGGGGAGCGCGCGCGCGAGAGAGAGAGAGAGAGAGAAAGCGGAGCCGAGAGCCCGCCCCCGTAGGGTGTCCCCGCCTGCGAGGGATTAGCGTCCTCCGCAGGCCCGGAGGATCGCGGCAGATTTTACGAGCGCTGCCGATGAACGCCCGATGACCGACGCTTTCGAATTTTCACGGGGCTCTCTCGCCGAGGTGCGGGATTTTCCGCGACTCTCCGCCCGGGGGGGTCTGACTGATCGCCCGGCGCGGGAGATCGAGCCTGTAGGCGGCGCTCGACCTTGACGTGACGGACCGTTTTCGCCTCGATGAGGGATTTATAGTACGCTCGTAAATCCAAGGTTCATATTATTTTGAATCCGATGCATTATTTCATTCGGTGCTTGTAAATTGATTTGGACGCGAGTCGCGCTCGCCTTGCCAACGGTTCGTCGAAACAATCGCCTCTCTCATTTTTCACATCCCTCGCTCGGCGCGCGGGAGCCCAAGCACGAGCCGGCCATCAATCCCTCCTGCCGTCGCGAAATATCAATTGAGCGCGCAAGAGGCTCTCGCGCTCGGCGTCGGTCTAATTAATCCCGCTCGCTCTCGGGGGGAGAGAGAGCTCGAGCCAAAGCGGGAGGAAGATTTAATGCGTCGGCCGATGGGAGCGGACTCGGGAGGAGCGGCGGGGACCACCGCTGAGTTAGCGAGACGCCGAGTGTGACGCAACCCGCGAGCCGACCGTAAAGTGTATTCCTAGATGCGCGCTTTAACGCCCCGCGCGCGGCGCCTAAAGGGCCAAGAAGAATGGCGAGCTCGTTATATATTTTTAGGCGTAAGCGAGCGCGTCGCGCGAATATTTTAACCGACGTTACGCGTCCCGCTTTGTATGCGCTCGCAGCTTCTCCTTTTACCGCGGACGAATTTTCCCGGCGGGCGAGGGGATGCCTGGCGCGCGGAATCGACGCGAGGCAGAATCGTTTCGCGTTCAAAGCGCTCGATAAACACGATTACGGGAATGCCATGGCTCATGAGCGATAAAAGTGCCACTTGCCCGTAAAAATGCATTATTCATTCGGAATAATAAAGCGTCGCTACACATTTCGCAAATAATGCACGCGCAGTTAAAAAGAGGGAGAGAGAGAGAGAGAGAGAAAATCAACGCAGCCGCGGCCTCCTGGAAAAAAACCAAACAAGTATAACCGTTCCACTTCTTTCGATTTAGAGCGTACGGCAATTGAACGGGTTTATGATCGCGCGGCCTGCGCGCGCGCCTAGCTCGCGAACGCGAAAATAAAAAGCCTCCGCCGCGCACAAAGTTTGCGCTGGCCGCGTGCTTTGATGTGCAATTTAACGAGTCGATACGGGCACACGGCGCGCGCGCGCGCGGCACCGGGGGATTAATTAGCCCCGTCAATGCCGAACTTAATTGCTCTTCGATATTACCGGCAATTATCGCCGCATAAAACCGGCGAAACAATTTTAACCGATGGAAACCTCTCGCGCGCGGCACCGACGAGCCGCTCTTTTTTCTCTGCCCCCCTCCTCGTCGTCGTCGCCGAGCTCGCGGTATGCATATAGCTGGGCTGCGGCGTCGCGCGTTTGTTTGTTCTCGAATGCCGAGTCGATGCGCTCGCTGTGCGTGCGCGCGCGGCGGCGACGGCGGCGACGGCGGCGGGGCTTTTATTGCACGGAGAATTTACGGTGTGTTTTATAAGAAAATTACAGGCGCGCGGCGAGCCGCTCGAAAGAGGAATATGTACGCGCGCGCGCGCGAGTCTCGGAACCGTTCCGCCGAGAGTGCGGACTTTTATCAATTGAACGCTTTGAGAAGCCGCGCGATAGGCGAACGAATTTTCCCCCGAGTTATTACCCTACTTTTGACGAAGCAATTAGCGGCAGCGGCGAAACAACCGCCCAGAGTCTCCAAGAGTTTCCTCGCTCGGAGTGTCGCGGATCGAATTATGCGGCGCAGGCAGTCAGGCAGCAGCAGCAGCGAGACGGCCGCGCGTGTGCCTCGCGAATTCATTACGAGCCTGACAAGTTAATTCGGCACAGCGGAGCGCGCGGCGGAGGCGCGAACGTGCCCGAGGCGCAAAACACGCCGTAAACACGAGAAAAATCAGCGCCTTTTCCAGCCGCCCCCGACGTCTCGCGCGCGGCTTTGTTCCCCGGCGTAGGGAAGTATCGCGCGCCCGTGCGATTCGGGCTGCAGAGCCCGCGGCTTTTTAATTAAGAATCGCCGTTATTAATTCTCGAGGGATTTTGTTGCGAGAAAGAATCGCGCGCGCGCGGTCGACTTTGTGCCCGGCGCGAACGTCGGCCCTTACAAGTGTGTATGAGCAAAAGGCACGCGCGGGAACGTGTCGACGACAAGCTCGAGTGCTGCGGCCGTTTTTTGCCTGCCATTCTCGCAGGCTCTTTTCGTCCCTTTTTCCTTCCTCCTCCGAGTGTGTAAAACTGAGGGGCTCGAATTCGAGGCACGACGCAAAGGCGAGTGCGTAAAACAATTCGGCATATAAATTTGATCGACCGATTCGGCGAAGCACCTTTCAGGCGTTTTTTTTTACGAGGGCGCGCGGCGGCGGACAAATTCATTAGAAAATTTGTTTACGAAACGGATCGATTTGGCAATCGAGCCATCGTAAAAAAAGACAAGCGCTTGCACGCGCGTATAATGGACGGCGGCGGATCGTTTACGAGTAGAAATTCGCGGCGCCGTTGCTTTACGCCTCGTCGTAAAGCAGCCTGCGAAATTTCGGCTCGGCGCCACGGAATCGCCGTCCTCCTAGACGAGACGAAGAGAGGGAGCGAGCGTATAAATAATGTCCGCGCGCACGCGCCTTACCGCATTACCGGCCTAATGACATAATCGAATTATGCGCCGATCCATCGATCTCTCCGGCACCTTCCCCCCCCCCCCCTCTCTCTCTCCTTCTCTCCCGGCCCGTCCGCGAGAGACGGCAAAAGGAGCAGCGGGAAGCGAGCCGGATTTGCATATTAAACGGCTTGAGATTTATAACCGGTGCGCAGAGAGGCTCGAAATGGTCCCGGAGGTGCGAGCAGCCGCATAAACGATAAATAAGTGCTGAACGCTCGAGAGGGAGAGAGACCCGTGGAACGCAACAGGCACCCAAAGAGAGATCAAGGATCGATGGATCTCGACCGGATTTCTCGGAACGATCTCTTTTTATCGAGTAATTCGATCCCGATCCGAGCTTTCCCGAGAGCGATCGAGCGGTCGCGTGTTTTATTATAAGCATTTCGCCATCCGCTGTATCGATTTCTCGTGAAAAAAAGGGTCAGTTTTCGAGAGGCCGAGGCGGCGATTAAATTGTCAGCCCAGATCAAGAACGTCCACGCGGGGCCAGGCGTTTGCGGGGCGCGGCGCTGGGATCGAGGCTTGCGGTTAATTTGACGGGATATCTGCCTCGGAAAAGTGGGACCGGAAACCGAGAGTCGCGCGAGGCCTCTAATTATAAACATGGCGACTCCTCCATCAATCAGCCGCTTGAAGATGTGTTTCCTCTCTCTTTCTCTTTCTCTCTCTATCTCGCTCTATCTCAGCGGGCAGCTATTATTGTAACGTCGCGTCCGACGCGCACTCCGGCAATAATTAGGGGGAATTGGATCGCGGATTATGTTTCTCGCCTCGTCTCATTTTTGCCTCCTAGACTCTTTACGGAAGCTCGCTTTCGGCCGGAGTTTAAATTTATTGCAATTTCCCCAGAGCTGCGCGGACGTTCGAAAAGAAGAAAACAAAAATACTGAAATAGTGACTGAACGTCCAATCTGGATTAGCTACGCCCTCATCGAGATAATCACTCATAACCAGGAAAATAAATTCAGCCTCGCGAGGATTCAGTGAACCCGCGACGTACAATTTTAAAGACAATTCTCTTCTTCTATATTTATTGGCCCCGAGAGTTATTTTTCCGAGACTCTGCTCCCTCCTCCCTCCGAGGCCTCTCCGATTTCCCTCATTTATTTATAAGAAAACGTCAAAAACTTGACGAATCATTCGTTTACTCAACGCGGGCCTCCGCGAAGACGCGGAAGAGGAGAACGAGAGGGAACAGAGGCGGCGGCCGGGCCGGCAGGCTTCGATCGCTCTCTTATATTTATCTTTGCTCGAAAAAAGTCGAATGGAGCCGCGGGATTTTATGGCTTTTTGAAGTCGGACCGCGCTGGCTGCTCGGATCGAAAAAAAAAAACACGTGGACGCGGGGCCGCTTCTTCACACACGATAATATTTGACGAAATCCCCGATTTTCTAATTGCCGTTATTTCAGCCGTTCAATTATTTGACGACGAAGTAATATGCGTCCTCCCCGAGAGCTTTACTCGGAATCCAACCGTACAGGCTAGCGGGCGCTCGTTTGATTTATGGAACGCCTTTCAATTAGTTCAAATTTACTCAATCTGTTTGCCTTACGTCTCTCTCTCTCTCTCTCTCTCTAAGCCTTTTTCCGCGCTCAAATTAATAATCTCTCGCGGGCCTCAGTCAATACAGCTCCGGTAATTATCTAATAACGCGGCGCACCACTCAATGCGTCCTCGCGCGTTTACATATTCGCGCGATTCTTCATCTCTCCGGAGGCCGATGATGAACGGCGCTCTCTCTCTCGCCGCGATATTTATTTGAAATCCGCGCTCCCCGGATCGTGGGTGAGTTCGCCGCGTTTATTTACGGCCGCCGAGAGAGAGAGAGAGAGAGAGAGAGGCGCATCGCGTAATGTACGACGCACTGCGTGTGTGCTTTGCCGAGGCTTATTGAAATTCAATAACCCGGGCTCGCCGTGGATTCCGCGTAATTGACGTCGAGTCCATATCGACGCTTCGTATCGGGCTGCTACGGACGCTCGTCGTTATCGATCCTCCGCGGCTCGGCGAATAAACTCCAGGACGGGCCGAGCCGTAAATTCGAAGAGCACACGTGCGCCTCCTCTTCCTGCATCCCCGGCGAGTTTCCTAATCCAATTACGGCCACGTGCGCTTCCGCGAGGCCCGCATATCCGCGCTCGCTCGTCCCGGCCGCTTTGGGGCCGCGTGAGAAATAGAAGGACGCCTGTCCTTTATTTCCGCCGGCATCGCGATCCGGGAATAATTAAACGACGCAACGGCTGAAAGGCATTCCTTGTAGCGGACGGATCGGAAGGGAGTCGCGCCGCGTGACGAATTCGGCGCGTCCCCGTGAGGTGAGATAAGGCCGAGCGACTCTTCGCTTATATCGCCGGGTAATTTTGCAATCCGCGAGCGAGTTTGAATTGCTAATGAAGCCGGAGATAACGAGTACGTTGCGTCGCGCCGCTCGAGAGCTTTGTCGAATTGGGTAATGCCTTCGCGCGCGGATTGAACTTTTTTTTCTTTCTCTTCTCTGTAATTCTACTAGTATTATAAAGCAACTTACCTCGCTTCTGCATGAAGCTGAAGAGATCGTCGAGGAACTCCTTCCTCTTGGGATCGTCGTTAACCTCGTAGAGCTGCAACAGAGACGAAAAGAAAAAGAGGATCAGCGCACATCTCCGATATCAGGTCTCGAGAGCGAGCGATCTTCATTACTCGCGCCTTGCAATATAAAGCAGGGCAGAAAATTAGTGCGCTCATAGCGACAGGCAGATTAGTTAGGCCCGATTATTAATGATACCGTTTAACCTGCCCCTCGTCGCTCGTTCACTCTCGCTCCTCGGCGCGTATATATATGCGCGACTTAAGAAGGGCCCGAAAATGCCCCGGAGGATACGGCGGAGAGCCGGTATTATCGTATTTGTTATGTACGAGGTGCCGTATCTAATCCGAAAGAGTCTAATTGCTTTTATAATGGCGATTGTCGGCCCCACCCGAACCCACTGCAACACGAGCCGACCGGAGAGGAGATCTTTCACCTCTCGGACTGTTGCTCGCTTTATACCTCTCTTGCCTGGCGATCAACTTATAATCGCATTATTACACGAGGAATAATGCACTTCGGAATCCCCGATCGAGAACCGATCGGACGCTGCGCATTGAGCGCCGAGCCAGAAAAACGATCGGGCCCCGCGTATTACATACAAGTTTTCGTATGGCTACGCCCCCGCGCGTTTTCTTCGCCGCTCGAGAGCTCGTTAGGCCCGAGGGATCAGGGACTTATTGAGACCTTTGCCCGGGAGAAAAGTTCGGCCCCTTGACTGATGAGTCCGGATTTAGAAGAATTTTATACTCACGATCGAGCGTGGCTAGAACGCTTCGAAGGTGGCTCTCTCTCGTCTTTGTCAAGTTTTCTTCTTTTTTTCTTTTTTTTTTTTTTTCGTTCGACGGAGACCGAGAAATTGTGCAAATAAGAAAAATACTTCGAGAGTCGCGTTGACTTCAGAACCCGTTGCAAATTTGCAGAAAGTGCATTAAGTGCGTAAACACATACTTATATTAATGTGAGTAGGCTTAGGCCTGCCTCGAAAAGGCGAAATAAAGCATCGCATCCCGAGAGATGCATCTATCAAATTCCCGTTTAATTGCCGGAAAAAAAGGGCCGCGGTTTTTTGCCGCGGCGCACCTGCTTCCACGCGGACCCCGACTCTCGAGCGGCCGATAGACCATTAAGAGGGTCTAAGAGGCGAGGAAGAGGGTCCGGGTGAAGGAACCGGCGCATATTGATTGATCTACCGTTGAGGAGCTCGCTGACGAGGGCGGGAAATGAGAGGTAAATACGCGCGAGAGCGCGTATTATAAAGCCCCGACGGAATTCGCCCGAGACGCTCTCGCTTATTTCGCGCTCCGCTCCGCCCCGCCTCTCCTGTTCCGCTTCTTTTTTTTTTTGTTACGCGGCTTTGCGCACTATCGATGCGCGCTGGCCTTTTATTCGCTCCACTTTTTTTCCTTAATAATTACAGTGCCGGATCGCGCCGACGTTCCAGAGGGCTCTCTCTCTCTTAAAGATTATTTCCGAATTTCGCGCGAAGCTGTGTCGACGAGTGCAGTCGATTGATAATCGCTTGGAACGGAGCGGAATTTTCAAAAACGGCCGAGATTCTCCGCTCGACGCTCGAAACGAAAGAGCAAGAGCTGCGCGGCACTGCAACCTCGGCCAAGAATGTATAACGCATGCAAAGAACCTCTCTCTCTCTTTCCCCCTTTTTCTGAAAACTAAAAAGAAGTAGTAGCTAATATGCATCCGAGGGAAAATTGAAAAGAAAGAGAGAAACACTTGCGCTCGACTACGTGCCCGAGCCGTTAAACAAAAGCTTCCCCCTCCACCCGGGAGCACGATGATATTAGCTCGGCTAAGAAACCTCCGCTTATTATTCGTTATTCCGCGTTCCTTCCTCCTTTTTCTTTCGGGCCGCGCGCGCGCACCGAGAGAAAAAGCGCGCGCAGCGATAAGAGAGCCGCCGCGCCGCCGCCGCAATCGTAAATATGCAAAGCAGCGCGAATTGATATTTTTCGAGCCCGGGAGAGAGGAGAGAGAACCGCACGTACGCTAATAAGCCGGCAATAAAGGGGCGCCTTTTTTCTTTTTCCGCGCCCGAGATTGCTTTTGATAAACTCGGCCGCGAGCCGCGCTTTCTTTCCATTCAGCTGCTCCTCCGTGTGCGCGTGTGTGTGTGGAAATGCAAATTCCAGACCGACTGGAATTCCGTGAAAGTCCGCGCCTGTGTTTAAGGGAGCTCGGCCGAAACGGAAAAATGCATGCCGTTTCTTCCAGCGGCTCCGAGAGCAGTCTTTTAATGCTCAGATAAGCCTGCGAAAAAGGCGACGAGTCGACGCGTGTGTCGCGCTTAAGAAAGCGCGCCGCTTTATCGCTCGCGGTTTATTGCGTACGAAAACTCGTGACTTATACGGAGCCTTACTCATGTTTGTCTAATAGCGTTTTAAGCATTTTCAGGATCGAGAACAAACGGGCTTTTTGAATCATCCCCTAATTAAGCCGTCGTTAAGTCGAATCGGCCCGCTCCTGCGTAGGGGGGGGGGGGCATTGTTCTTTATCCAACGTAAATCTGCCGATGTAAAAGCGAGCAAAAGTGAACGGTTTCAGGTCACGAGTGCCGTTAAACCCGAAAATATTTCCATACCCGGCCGTAAAAAATCGGCGGTTTCGTACGTCGGTCCGACGCCGGATTCAATGTTAAGTCAAAGCTGAAAGGTCAGTATCGCGCGGCGCGCATTATCGAGTTAAAGACCGCGGCAGGCCGCCGATGTTGCAAGCCGAGCAATTTCGCTAATTTTCCAGTTAATTTGCCGCGTTTAGGGCGATTAAGCCCGGACGGAGAATCAAGTCGGTATCGGGGAGTAATTGCCGCCGTGAGTTAAATGCCGATCGCTGCTCGGGAAAATATATAATCGACTTTCCCGTTTACCGCCCGAAAACAAATAGAGTGAGGTAAACGACCTGGTTTTGGGGCCGTTAAAATTTTCTCATCATAAAGGTCAATACTTTATTTATCGGGTGCATTAAAATTAATTTACGGCGGTCATTCGCGAACAATGAAACTATTAATATTCGCGGCGATGATTAATGCTGAAATTATAATATTTTTACCGAGCCATGACTCAGAGACCATTTCCTCGAAGAGGCAATAACTTTTATCAAAATCTCGCATTATCCACGCGGCGGAGGCGAGAAGTCCCGGCTCGCGAGAGAGCGACTAAAAAGCCTCAGAATTTCCGAGCCAATTCGCCGGCTTTAGCATCTTCGCAGAAAACGCAAAAAAAGAAAAAAGAAAAGAAAAAACGAGGCGGCAAAAAGCGGGCAGCCGCACCGGCGCGGTGAAAATCGGCGCGCGCAGCTCACCTGCGCGCACACTTTTTTACGAGCAATAATTATCGATGCGCGTATCTCAATCTGCTCGGCGAGCTCTCTTCCGGCTGATAACGAGTGCCGATAGCCGGGGAGGACTCGGAAGCATCGCAAATTGCTCAGCGAGCATGCACCGGTGACCGCGCGAACCGTGTAGATCCCGCGGCGCAGATAACTCCGCCGCCACCGCCGCCGATTCGTCCCGGTGAAATAATGCCGGGCGCTCGGCGCTGTGTATTTATCGGGGGGGGGGGGGGGGCGGGGGGGGGTGGTTTTTGCCGCGCCCGCCGAGAGTGATTAACCGGCGCTCGGCAGATTCTTCGGCAGCTCGGAAATTTCTATAAGCCGCGGAAGAGCGAGGAGCGGCGCGTATATAATTTCCCGGGGCTCGAATTTGCAATGCAAAGGGCCGCGGGACGGCGGGCCAACGGTCGACGAGAGCACCGCCCGCCGAAAACTGCGGGCTCGTGAAACTCGGCGGCCAGGCGTGCAATTACCCGGGGCGCGCGCACACCGTAATCCAGAATTTCTGGGAGAATCCAGGCCGCGCGGCGCAAAGTCGAAATCTCGGATCTCGAGAAAGCTCGAGAGAGAGAGAGCCGCGCGCGGGCTTCCATTATGTATCCTCGACGCGCGTAATGCGCCGCGAGGCGTGAGCAGCTCGCGCGCGACTTTACGACCGGAAGTCGGCGGCAACCCCCTCGCCGAGTAAAAGTGCGCAGCCACGCCGACGATATTGGTGTAATTAGGGCGGCCGATAAAACGAGCATCCGACGCCGCGGCCGCGTCGGGAGCCGCGTATGCTATATCTTTTTCCTTTTGCAAATTAATCCTTGTCCAACTTTTTTGATAAATAAAAGCAGCTTCTCCATTTTTCATTCGGCGCGAGGCTGAATTTATTCATAGAGCGGGGATTATCTATTTTTAAAGCCAGGAGCGAGGCTAGGCGAAAGATTCTCTTTATCGAGCGGCGGAGTTCGTCGACATCGGAAGTCCTGCGGCTTTCTCCGGCAATTACACTCGCAGGCCATTTGCCTATCTCGCCGATAGGCTGCACCAACACGCTCTCGCTCGGCTCTCCTCCGTAACCCCGCCGAGACCTCGTCAACCCTCCGAAGCCGGACTGAAATACAGCCTTAGCCGACGACACACACACACACACACACACACACTCCTCGAGAGAGAAAGAGAGAGAGAGAGAGAGCAGAAAATCACAGCTCTCGTCGAGCCAACCGCAAAGCGGCTACGGCGCGTCGGTGGGCCGAGCGCATAAAACCTCCGGTGCATGTGCATATAACCCCCGGGTGGGGATATCAAGATCGCGCCGGGGTTATACGAGCGGCCATAATAGCGGCCCCGCGCCATTATACGGCCCGGACGAGTCGAGCGGGAGAGAGAGAGAGAGAGCTGCTTCCAGCGGCATTAAAGATAGCGAGCCGAGAGAGCCCCGCGAGCCTCCCGTAATTATCATCATGTGAGAGGGAGAGGAGAGCGAAGGTGCTTTTTTCTTCCCCCCGCCGCTTTTTTTCTTTTTTTTCGCCGAGTTCGAGGCGAGTCGATGGATATTGTGCTGTGGGTTTTTCGACCTGGTTCTCGCTTCCGACCGGGAAAGCGGAGAGGAAATTCCGAGGGAAACGTCTTGGTTACTTTGCCTTACAGTTTGGTATGACGAGATCGAGTTTTTCTTTTAGACTTCAACTAGTTTTACTTCTCGAGAAGATTTAGCTCGATGCACGGAAATTGTGCGTTTTACTAAAATAACATCCAATTGTACGCCTGCTTTTATTGAAAGATTCAGGTGAGCCGTTCCTTCGCGCATTAAACGTACCTTTAACGATTCTCAAAAGCTTTTATAGGCGAAAGAATGCAAGGCCCTTATTACGAAGCTTTAAAGGCGAGTCCTCGGAAATTCCTATAAATTAATAATGAAATATAGCAGAGAGCAAATACAACCCGTCAGTAAAATAATTCGCCTCGCCTGCCAGGCCGAGGCGCTCGACTCGTAATCGCGCTTTTCGAGAGAGCGCGCGCGCGCGCACACACGGGCGCGCGGGGAGACGGCGGCGCTCGGACGTATTATTTAGCATTGGTAATTGTGGAAAAATACGAGCGAGCGAGATAATGCGAGCGAGGCCTGTTCTTTCCGAGCCCTTATATGCTCGCTCTCGCAGGCAGATTTTCGCCCGATGCCGGGAGAGCCGCGGCGTTATTCATCATGCAAATTTTATTCCCGCCCGTATATACATGTATGCGCGTCGCGCCGTGTTTGCTCTCTCTCTCTCTCTCTCTCTCCTCGGCGAGGACGCGGGGTTTACTGGCTTTTTACGGGGCTCCACTTTTTCGCCGACTTTGTTCCTCAAGCGCAAGCTCCGAGCTTTGCATAATTACTGTAATAAGCCTGATTTGGGCGAGAGATACATATGCGCCGCTGCCTTCGCTTTGATAAGCGCGTTGGCCCGCTGGGAGACAAAGGGCTCTCTCGGCTTCCATGGGAATCGAGGCGGGGGGGAAGGGAATCGAGGCGATTAAGACGTCTAATTATACGAGGGGAGGAGGGTGGAACCTTCCTAAAAAACGTATAAAACGCTCGACGCTTTTATAATTGCAGGACGGCGGTCTCCGGTACCGTTCGCTGCGCTGTTATTGGTTTTTACTTTGAATTGCCGGCGTTTTTTCCTTAACCGTTCACCTTTGTTCTTAGATTCGCACAGTGCTTCAAAGAATACAATATATATCATTACTCGATAAACGAATGCAACGAGAGCCTCAAGAGCTTTCTAATTAGATTGTCATTCGGTATACTTTAAGGCTCTTCCTGCTGACGTAATAATAATTCTCGGAACCGTAAGGCGGTCTATTTCAAGAGCGCAACCCCTATCATCCGGCACGAGAGAGAGAGAGAGAGAGAGAGAGAGTAAATAAACCCGTAACGGTAAAAGCATTACCACCAAAAGACTCGGATCCCCAGTGTCGCGCAGGATAATGATAGTAGTTGCCGGTAAAAAGGCTCCCCCTCCCGTCGAATCGCGCAAGAAGCAAGTACCCCATTGAGAGCATCGGCGCGTTCATTCATCGCTCGCTTCAGCGAAGGTATATACAAGAGAGCCTCGGCTCTCGCTCAGTGCCACCGAAACGCTCCGTGTCCTCGAAAAGCCGTAAAAACACAGCCGGGACTCCTCCGTCGAAGGAGGATTTCCAGCGGCGGCGGCGGCGGCGGCAAGGACGAGCGTCTTTACCCGGTAATGATCCGGCCCGAGCGCGATCGCCGATAATTGCGACTCGCTCCTCGACGAGCTCAAGCGACGGACAATGAACGAAAAAGCTGCCCGGGGAAAGTCCCTCGTTTCTCTCTTTCCGCGGAAATCAATCGGCTTTATATCCAAGCCCGCCCGATGTCCCTCGCTAAGCTGCCCGGGCTAATCCCCGGATGAGGTGGAGATGGAGGAATTGCGAGAGCCGTGCTCCCCGAGGGACTGCTTCTGTGCCCGTAGCCGGGTGTCCGTCCGGCGAGCGGAGCTCATTGTTCCAAGATTGGACGGAGATTTTCACCTGCAGCCGATATTGGAGATACACTTGTTCGCCCGCCGAACGGCCAGCGCCCAGCCGTCCCTTTATTTTTCGAGATATCTAATTCAACGGGCGGGCGATTCTAAAAGCAAACAGCCCGGGGAAGCATCTCTCTCCCTATCGCTCTCCGTCTCTCCGCCGAAGCGGCATTCCCAGCTCGCCGAGGTGCAATAAACGCGCGCGTCAAAATAGTGGAGTGCGCCGTCGAAACACTTTGTAAGCGGCGCGAGGGTATACAAAGCAGCGCCGCGGCGGCCGATCTAACAAGGACATGCGTTATTGCCTCCGCGCGGAAAACGAGCCTGGCGCCCGGCCAACCCCAACAGCTCTCTCTCTCTCTCTCGGGTGGCCGGCCGCTTATAAAGTCGCACTGCCGAGCGGTGATTTTTCGCCGACGGCACCGAGCTCGCCGCGGTTCCCGACTGACGGATTGCCGAGGCTGATTCGCTGCGACACTCTTTTTCTCTCCGCCTGGACTACTTTGTGGAATTTTCAATTATTTTCTCTTCTTTTTTTTTTATAATATTCAGGCGACGCTTGACAATTGCGAGCTTGCTCGAGAGTCCAGCTAAATTACGATCGGCGCTTCCCCGAAGGAAAAAGGGAGCGGCGGCCGTCAGAATCCGCATCTCGCGAGCCACCGGCGCATAAGCAACGAGGGTTAAAATCTCGCCCAAGCGCAGAAACACGATCCGGCGCGAGCGACAGGCCTCGTAACGGCTTGTAATTAACGCGAGATTAAGAGACAACAGTCGCGGCGCGGCGGAGAATAATGCTTCGCAAAAGGACCGAGGAGAGCTTTATACACGCGACATGACAAATCGAATCTAGGCGGCCGGCATTCCGGCCTTTATATCCGACGGCCCCGGAGTTCGCGGAACCGGGAGGGGGTCTATTTTCGCGCCCGCGGAGAATCAAAATTGCGAGCGGCGCGGGTGTCGTCGCCCTCGACACATTTTCGGCCGCTATTGTCGCGAGCTTAATAAGCCAGCCGGAAGCTCCGAGGCTGGACCGCTCTTGCTCTGGACGGCGCCGTCTCCGCGCGGGGGCTGCCCGCTCGTCGAGGCACTTCAGCGGCGGTCGTTCGGGGGTCGGGAGCGTTTTCGAGGTCATAAATGGCTGCTCGCAGGTGCTCGCCGTGAGTAATGTACGAGGCCGCGGCTGGAAAATTGCATCGGGATGGCGATTGAAGAAGGCGAGCGTTTCCCCAACAAAAAATTAATTATAAAGTCTGCTTCTCGATCGAAACTATTTATTTCCCACTTGCCCCTTTTCGATCCTTCTTTTCCGCGGGCTATCGCAATTAATTAATCATACGGCACTCGGCTCATGAGATCTAATCGAATCATGAAATCGATTATAGAACCGCTCCGGTACAAAGAAAATACACAGGAGGGGATCTATAAAGCTTTATAAAATGAATACCTGAACACAAAAAACTTGATTAAGAACTGACAGATACAAATCGTCTCTATCATTTCTCCGGGGCAGCTCTGATCCCTTTACATAATACATTTACGAGCGGGACGATTAAAATCGTTCCTACGACTGCCGCGCTCGCCAAACAGCCCGGGCTCTTTCACCGCCACGAAGAAACAAAGCCACGCGCGGATAATTAACATTCTGCTTAAAGATTGCGCCGGGCAGTAAAAACTTTATTTTTAGAAAGTAGAGCTGCGCGCCACGCTCCGAAATTCCGTATCATCGGGGGGATTTCGCGCGGTGCATTTCCCCGTCGATCCCTCAAATTGCCCGCGAGGAGCTTCAGGGAACGGAGCGCCGGCTAATATTCAATCGTCGTCGTCGTCGGGCCTTTGCGGGAATCGATAAAGGCTGCCTATAAAAGCGGACGGGACGGAGCGCGGCTAAAGGGCGACCTACTGACTTGCCTGCCGGTCGGATTTAACGCCCGTAGCTGGAAATATTAAATCACACCTAAAACGCGCCGCGGCCAACGAGGCTCAGCAATCCGCGGGAAGGTCGCCGCTTTTTTGGGCTCTTTTTGCTGCCGGGGATCGCTGCCAAGCGCGAGCCGAGTGGATTTATCGAATGCTTTATAGTGTGGATATTGTTCCTTTTTTGCTCGCGCTCCCTTTCCCTTTATTAGCCCGCGGCTCTTTGCAATTTCGTCGTCGCAGCCCCGACTTTGATATTCGTGATTCTCTGCTTTGTAATGGGAAAATTTAACGCAATTCCGCGCGTAAATAACTCCTGGCGAAAATAGAGCAAGCTTGTACAATGCTCAAAGGCCTGAAAACCAGCGGATTCCCTCTCGGCTCGCTCGCAATCTAGCGATTTTATATCTTACCTCGCGATCGCGGTGGGCGGGCCGCTTACATTACCCCCGGTGTACGCTCAATCTCTTTCAATTAGCACGTTTCCAAAAATACCCCGCTAACTCGCCTCCCCCTCTCTCTCTTTCTCGGGCGGTCGGCTCGACGGGTCTGTTTACCTCTTCTTTTACGCGGCCGCCGCGAAGTAACGGCCTCGAGGCGCTACAAAGTCCCGAGCTAATTGATCCACCTTCCGGATGGATTTCCTTTTGAGCGGCGCTCGATTCGACATTATATGTGTAAAGGAAAGCTGCTCGTAAAGCGAAATTCTAATGAAAAAAAAAAAAAAAAAAATACTGGTGGAAAAAAGAAGGCGAGGTATAAAAATTATCTGCGGTAATAGCCTATTGGACGCTCGGTGCGGGCGCGTTTCCGCGATTGTGCGCATATCGGGCCGTCGCGCGGAGCGTAAAATTTACTTATCAACGTAAACCGCGAGCGTTATTGCTTGTTACACCTAGTCGGCGAATTATGCGCCTGTCCGTTTTCTCTCCCGATGCCTTTCTCCGTCTGTCTCTCTCTCTCTCGCTCCCGAGACCCCTACTCTGTTCTTTACGACTCGCGCGGAGCCAACGCCACGGATATATACATGTGGGACATTTTAAATATTCATTCGAACTACCTGCTGAAAAACGAGTCGCGCGGATATTTCGATAGCTCGTGGTTTTTATCGTTTTGGATTGACTGCGAATCGGTAGCACCTCGGAGCTTTTAATCATTCAAATTGCACGCTGCAAAAGATGCCGCGGCGAGCGGCCGATCGAATGAAAACCTCAAGTCCGCGAGCAAAGGCAGCCCCGGCAGCGCGCAAATAAACAGCGAGCCGCGGCTCGGCCAAGTGCTCGTTTCGCGCGCGTCCGAGAGCCTGGGCGTTTGAAATCGCGCTTTCTCCACTCTGCTCGTTTTGGTGTCATCGCGCGGGCATTCGAAAACAAATCGCATATTTTATACCGCCTATAATTCACTCGGACGGTTAGCGCCTCGGCTCGCGCGCGCGTGCGCGTGTGTGTTCTCCGGCCGTCGCCGCCGCCGCCGCCGCGCGCGCCGGGAGAGAGATCTCCCAAAGTGGTTTCTCGCCTCCTCGTCGGCCGGGGCGAGGAAATTTGAATTTTGAACGAGTTCCCCCGGACGAGCGAGCCGCCGCGGCGAGCTCGAGCTCCTCTCCGGTTATCGATACAGATTCTTTTGCAGAAGGAATCCAGTCGAGATTCCTCGATGACGCGGGAAGGGGCTTTTGAATAAACGCACTCTCGCCGATCGATTCTCTCGATAAACTGAAGTGTTTATTGGGCATAAATTGCACTCTGGATTTATTCCACGAAAAAAAAAACCTGTATGCTCTACTCACGCGATCCTCGGTAGCCCTTACTTACGACACTAATTGAAAGTCCATCGTACGTACCTGCATCGGAAAGCGAAGAAAATCATTAGCAAAAGAAAAACGGAAAGGACAATGTCCGAAGGAAGCTCATTCCACGCCGTCTCGCACGTCTGTCACCGCGGACGATTTTCAATTTCCCTTTTTGCGGGGAGGCTCCCCTTTTCCCGCCGCTCCGCTGGAAAGTGGCCTCGGCGGGGCACTCTCAAGACGCGGAAAATAATCGCGCCGTCGACGGAGGGAAGGGGACGAGGACCAGAAGAAGAACAATGAGCGCAGCGGAGACAGAGCGGAAGCGGCGCGCAGTCTACTGCGACGGACTTATTCAATCTCGCCGGCGGCCATTCTATTGTTCCGCCGCTCTTTTTTCCTCCGCGGAACGATTTGATAATGCGATTAGAAGAGGCTCCGCCGCCGCCGCGGTTCAGTTATGCGCGGGCCGAGGATGATGAACTCTTTTTCGCATTGTGCCCGCTGATGGGCTTTTCAATGGAAGCGCCGCGGCGGTCGTAATGGCTTTTCTTTTAATATCGGGCCGCCCGACCAGCGCGCTCCGCGCGTATAATACACGTGTATGTATCGCGGCGCATAAACTTGTGCAATCGGCCGAGGAGGCCGACATTTCGAGCCGCTCCGCTCCTCCGACTACCGCGCTTCGATATTCGATTAATCCTGCAGCGCCGCGCGCGAAAAAGAAGAGCCGCGACAGAAGGGAGCCGGGGGATCGATGAAATTACAAGCGCGATTATCGCGCAGTCAGTATATCTCGGGAGCAAATTAATATCCACACCTTCCGAGAGAGAGAGAGAGAGAGGCCCCGACCCGCGTTATATATCAGCGCGTCCGCGCGGGGCTGCCTCGAGAGATCGTCCTTTTGCGCTCTCGCGATAATTGATGAAACGAACGCTCCTCGCGCGCGCCCGGTGCCAAGAAAAAAGGACGCGAGGCCTGGCGTTAACTCATCGCGCCGGAGCATCCGATTAAAACCAGCTGCTCTCCCTCCCCGCGCCTGCTTTTATATTAACGATTTGATTTCCCCCCTCGGCGCTCTCGCGAGGAACAATAAAGCGCTCGCGCCAAAAACTATACTAGCAGCTTGTTAGCGGATGTAGGGACTCGCGTCCCGCTCTCACATTTATCAACACGATCGGCGCGCTCTGGAGCCCGGATTTTTCTGGCTCCCCGCGCGAATCAAATGTCCCTCTCCCTCTCTCGCCTCGTCCTCTTCCTCTCTCTCTCTCCATCCCTCTCGAAGGGCCTCTCGATCGTAATAAATCAAGGCATAAATAACCGCGAGTGGTTATATCTCTCGGGCGCGAGAGAGCAGGACGACGAGATGCAATCGAATCTCGCGGGGCTATAAACTATTGTGAGCTCATCGTCTTGGTGTGTGTGTGTGTGTGTGCGCGCGCGTCTCGGGTATTAATGTCCCGCGCCTAAGGAGGATTCGGACCGGGCGCAAAAAATCCGCCCGCGATTGTAAATTAAATTTGTGAATATCATTACGCGAGTCGAGTGCATATCGCGCGGCTCGGTGCAAAACGGCCTGCTCGTCGCGCCGTTTGTGTCCCCGCTTTTCCCACGAGCGGCGCGCACCGCGTCTGTATCTACTGCGCCTTTCCGCAGATAATTCGCGAGCGCGGCTCTCTCTCTCTCCCACGCAGCCGCTCACAGCGACGTCGTTGTTCTGCTATCGGCTGGGAAAGAGCCGATCGGAGAAATCGGCGGGAGGGGCATCCCTTATTAACGAGGAAGCGAAACAAGTCGCACTCCTTCGCTAATCGGCTCCTCACACACACGCACACGTGCGCGCTCACCTTCTCCTCTTTCTCTTTCCTCGAATCATCAGCCGGCGTGTTTGCGGGCCGATCGGTGAAAATCGAATCGGCAAACAGCGGGTACGCCGGCCGGGGTTTAGCGCGGCGATTCCGAAATCGGCGTCGCTTAATTAAAATACGGCCGGGCGCGCGCATCGCCGGGAGGGAAAGCTCTCTCTCTCTCTCTCTCTCTCTCTCTCTCTTTCTCTCTCGCAGGCACGAAGACGGACGGAGTCGCGGAGCGAAGCAAAGTGGAAGAGGAGAGGCAGTTAGCGCGTGTTTACACGACAGCGTTATGTTGCCGGCGACCTCTGAAACGGCGGAGGCTCCGCTGCCTGCGCCGGGGAAGAGAGCCGAACGTTTCTATTTGTCCGAATGCCTTCCTCCTTCTTCTTCTTCGAGCCCTTTCCACGGACGGGACTTCTTTTCCCGGCGTCTGCTTTTAAGGTGAAGCTTAAATGGAATCTGATTTATGTCGGCGCTCCGCGGCAGATTGATTTAACTTTCGTTTTCGCCTCGATTTCTTTGAGTCGAATTGGCGGTTAAGAAATTAAATGTAATTAATCATTGCGTAAAACGAGACCGGAAAACTTCTACACTGAGAAAAACCTTGCAGTAGGATTTACAAAGTTTTTTTTCAAATTTGTTTAAAAAATTTTTTATTTGGATTAGAGGAGCTATTAGCTAATTGCAAATTAGCCACGAGTTTATTTAGCAAGTGTCAAAACGTTTCCTTCTTCACGTCCTAATTTTAATAATACACTATTTTTACATTTGCTAATAACCTATAAATCTACTGGCTTAATTGTTAAATTAATCACGCGCGTGCTCGCATTTTATCTTTCGTAAAAATTTACCGAAGTATTATTATTATTCTTATTATTATCGTCCTCCAAGTACTGTAAAAAAAATAGCAATTTGTAAAAGCAAAATAAACCAGCAACACGCAAAACGGACGATTCCGCGGCTGCATCCGCAAGCGCATCCTTAACGACTCGCCGTCGGTTTTGCGCGCGTGACTGGCCGATCCTCGCGCGTATAGGCAAATGAAAAGAGACGAGCGCCAGGCGGGAGTTCATCTCGGCAGCGAACCCTCCGACGCGCTCCGGTAATGACCCTCGCAAGGCGCCGTCCAGCCAGCCGGAGACGAGCGGGGAAGGAGTCTCTCTCTCTCTCTCGCTTGCCCTCGCAGATTGATATTTAAATGTGACCAATTACCCAGAAACGCGCCTGACTAATCTCCTTTTCGCTTCTTATCCCTTTTCTCCTGACTGATAGGGGCACGCGAACCGATGTTCCGATCTGTTTTTTTTTCAGTCCTTCTTTTCTGACTCATCTTTCGTAGGTAGAAGGTAGTAACTGAATCTGAAGGCGGTTTTAAGCACGTTTATTAAGAACCCGGCATTCATTTCCGCGAGGCTACAGTTGGCTTTAGCAATGTAATCAACAGCTCCGGGGCAATTAATGTAACGGCGCGACTCATTTTGATTCCCACAGCGTCTCGCGGTCTTTCGTCAAAGTCTAAGCACGCAGGCTGTTTGCACAGTAAAAGTCGCTACTCTCCTCGTCCCTCTCTCTCTCTCTGCATATCTTAACCCTCGGCGCTCCTCGGCGAGCTCTATAATCAAAGCAATTGGCGGCGGTAAACGCGGCGGCGGCGGCGGCGGCGCGCATAAAAAAGGCCCCCGATAGAGCAGCAAGGCAGAATCGAATTCGCGTGGGAATGCGCCTCCGTATATTTTTCAAATTCTTAACGACGATAGCAATACGGCGTAACGGATATCGCGTTCGGCACGCGAGAATCTTTAAATACCCCGCGCGCGCGGACGACTCTTGGCCTCGAGCCTGCGCATACGCTCAGCGCGGAGCCCGAATGTAAGCCGCGAGGCCCGATAAAGCTGGATTTAGACCGGCGGCCGTGTAATTGGGGGGGGGGGGCCCGTTACGCCTGACGAATCGGCCGCTCAATTCGCGATGCAAGCCGGCGCGACGATCGTCGCAGCCGCGCGATGGAGCTGTAACAGCTGTAATTGTCCGATAGCGGTAAATTCGGTTAAATTTAACCCAACCCGCTTGGCAAGCGAGACTTTGGCCCTAGACCCGATCGTAAATTTTCCCTAATTCAAATCGTCAGTTATTTCAACCGCGCCGCCGCGTCTTAATCGCCGATATACCTCGCGATTCTCGGCTCGCACGGCGCATTGAGTTTTTAGCGTCGATTACTGCCTCTCCCTCCGGCGGAGGTGTGCGCCGCGGGTGAATTAATAAAGCGATTGCTTAAAACGAACGATAATTATAGCCGGTTTGTCAGAGGACAGGCGTCGCCGCCGCGACTAAAAGCATTCTGCGATGTTTACTGTAATGCGCGTCAAATCACTCACGGATTTAATAACGGCCGGCGGCCGCGGCGAGACTTTGTGTCGCTAAAAATATTATTTACATTAAACCGAGCGATAAAAAGATTATAAATAAAGGCTCTAGAGCGTCTCGCGGCTGATTTACGACGATAGGAGCTAGACGACGGCGCGCGCGGCATTTTTCGCAATTGGAGTCGCGTTTTGGTCTCGCTCCAAGACTCCGGGATCGTTCGATCACGCGCGGAAGCGCACCGAGGCGCATTCCGGGAGATCGTCTGCATATCTTTGGATTTCAGGGGACAATGCGGTCGAAAACTTTTGAAAAGCGCATTTTTTTCGTTTATAATATTCTGGTTGATTTTCTTTTTTTTACAGATGAAAATGTGGGCTACGGAAATGGATCGTGTTCCCCTTAAGAAACTTCCCAACATAGTCCCTTTTCAATCGCGAGACTTTTCCGAGAGCAAGAGAATCACCATAAAAATTTGACACTCGACGGCCTCGTAAAATGGGGGAAGGAGGAGGCTGGAAAAGTTTACGATCTCTCCGGGGCCACCTATTAAACTCGGGTGTTTACACGATGGACGACAGAGGCACCGGGGGGATAATCACATTTTAATAGCCGAGAATCAGCAAGCGGAAATCGTGCCCTGTGCTGGCAAATATTTGCTTTAGATTCTCCTGCGATTTATTGTGATAAATTTTTAATCGATGCTTCGTTCGCGGGCTTTGTTTTATTCAAGTTTTTCAAGGCCGAAATCGACTGCTCGAAATGTTTGAGCCGCGCCAACGGGCGCTACGACGAAGGAGAAAAATTTCAGCAGGGTAAAAAACTTTTTTAAATAGTCGACAAATTAATACCTTGAGTAGGCTAAAAATGAGAATAAAAGAACACCACATCTGTGCTTTACATGTACGCGCAAGATAATGTAACCACGAATTTAATTTTCAAAAAGTTAAAATCTTGGGTAAAGAATGAAGCGACCGTAAAAAACTATATTTTCTAAGCTGCTATGTATATATACACTCAGAAAATATAATCTCAATGGGCAATTTGACAAATGTAAACTGAGAGAGAAGTATGAATCTTTCAAAGCTTGTAAACTACGAAATTTAAAAAGTAACGTTTCAAATATTTACACAACATTATCACCGTCTTGTACTTGTATCAGGTTTGAGCGTAAGTATCATTTTATCCAGTATTTGACTATTAATAATAAATGAATTAATTTCTAATTGATCGCTAATTAATGATTATTAATTTATAAACTATTTAAAAAAGCTTTCAAAAGTGCATTCATCAAATTAGCGTAAATCTTTCTCCTTCGCCGTGGCGCCCATTGGCGCGGCTTAAAAGTCTCTCGAGCGGCCGTTTCCGCGTAGACGAGCCCCCCCGTTGGGAAGAGGAAGGAGACGGGACTAATCCTCTCTCCTCGAACCAATATCACTTGGAAATGCGCACTTGGACGTAAACTAATGCGCCCCCTTGCCGACGCGCCGAGCGCCTTTCCCTGCAGCGGGGATTTTTCGGATTTTCGGCAACGGAAAGTTTTCTCCTCGAGGACGGCAAAGAGGCCGCGGCCGTTAATTTTTTGAAATTTCGAATTTTAAGCTCCTATAAAATAATTTCACGGCTCGCTAAACGAGGCGATAATAAGAAAGCGCAGTAAAAGCGGATTTCGGACGACGGGGACGTCTTAATACGTCGCCCGGATTCCCAGAAAAATATGACAAATCTATATAACTTTTATATCGATCGTTAAGCCTCACCTCTTTCGGGGACACATTAAAGAAAGCTCCATTCGGCCGAAACGTCTCTATTTATCCGGGCTCGTAATATAAAAACTTTTAATAGACGAAAAAACGAATAATTGCAATATTCGGCGGGCTCTCAAGAGCCGCGCCGCCACTTAACATATAAATGAAGCCGGAGGAGGGGGGAGGGGGGCGGCTCTGCGTAAAAATTTTTATACGCGCCCTCAGCCGTCGTTCCTTCTCGCTTCTTTCGACGCGGCGCCGCTGCACTTCGCTCCCGGGGACCGGATTCTATTTCGACCGGCGCACGAGGCGCGTCGCGCTGTCATTTTTCATTAAGCCTCACGCCAGATTAAGGACGGGAGAGCGAGATAAAAACTGGCGTCGCTTTATCTCGCTCGGCTTCGGAAGAACGTATTATCGCAGCTGTCCTCTCGATTTTCCGTTCTTCCAGCAACCGAGAATACGCTATTATTTACTAAAATGAAATTTTCGAGATTGTTTCATCCACTTCAGCCTCCTGCTTTACACAGCCAAAACGTCGACGATATAAGCTTATCTCCAGACGCAACCGCCAATCGCCGTTATTCGTAAACAAGGCTTCAAATTATACCTTGATTAGCATGCTAGTGGTGCTCTCGTTCAAACCGGCGGCAATTTTCGGCGGCGACGTCTCGTCCATGCCAGCCTTGCCGTCCGTGTCGCCTCTGCCGTCCAGGCCGTTTCTGTTCTCCGCGCCGCTCTTGCCGCTCGAGTCGTCCTCCTGCCAGCTGCCGGGCGCAACGGCAGGCGCCCCGTTGCCGTTCTCGTGCGGCACCGGGGCCAGACTCGGCTCCGAGCCACCGCTCGTCCGCAGATCCACGCTGCCGACGGCGGCGTCCTCGCCGGAAGCCAGCATCGGGCTCTCCTCCAGCTTCATCCTGTGGCAGATCGGCGCCGCACCGATCGCGCTCTCGCACTGGACGGTAAACATTCGGCCGCCGTCCCGACGACGCACTACAACACGAGGACACTGCACGCCGAAGCCGCTGCGCGTAAACCGAGCGGTCAGCGCTCGAATCGAGGGACGATATTAAACTGAGAATGAAGAGTTTTTTGCGGTCTGCTTTAAAATGTACAGCGTTGCATTCGGAGGGCAGGGTGCTGCTGGCGCATGCGTGCGCGCCGGGGGGATGGGGAAGGAGAGACGAGAGCGCCAGAGGGAAGAGGAAGAAGGGATCGGGGAGGGAAAGATCGTAGGGAAGAGACTGCGTTATGTCATAGACCGGAGCCACTCGGCACTGCCACGCCGGGGTTCACTCCTCGGTTTGGGGTGCGTAGAATCCCCACCTCCGCTGCGATTTATCCCCACCGCCGGTCGCCCCTCCCCCCCTCCCTCCGCCTCTCTCCGCTTTAGCCCGGCACGGGTGCTTTCGATATTTAGGAAGCAGAGACACGCCTGCTCGTGCTATAAGATTCCTCGTGGCGCGCCGCCGGATCTCGGAAGGCACCCCGCGCAGTCGGTCCAGCTCGCTCTTATGGTTCCTTCGGCGCGACGGGGGGGGGGGGGGGGGGGGGG
>JAWWEM010000027.1:10134556-10204606 GCA_035582935.1 Ormyrus thymus
CCCCCCCCCCCCCCCCCCCCCCCCCCCCCCCCCCCCCCCCGAGAGACTGGCGGAGGATATATATGCGCAAGGTCGCTTATCGACGCTCCGCGCGGTCCTCCCTTCGGGAGACGAAGATTTATTTCCGATTCTGGCGGTTGACGCTTTTCACCAGATGTTGTCTGCGCCGGGGGTTTTTGCTCTTCAGGTGCCGCGGCCAGTTTTTCCGGGCCGCGGAAGATTGTTCCGTGCGACGAGGGCTCGACGGTCGGTTGCGGGAGAGGAATGAATCTGACTTGTAGTTTTATTTATTTGTGCATTAAGTGGCAATTGTAAATTGATGATTGATATTGTTTTCAGATTAAATCATCTTGGGATAATTGAAAACTAATTTCCTTCGGTCGTTCAAGATCGTTTAATGTAACGAGGTACGTCGTAAATATAAAATGCATAATTCCTTTTTAATTAATGTGATGGGAAAACCCAAAATTTTGAAACATTGTGCAAAACAATTTGGAGAAAGCTGATAATTCGACTGATTAAATCACTTCGGAAAAGGTCCCAAAGAAACTCTCTTATTCGTGGGAAGGTGGCTTTTTAGCCATCCGAAGCTTAGAAAAATATAGTTGATCACGATTATGCGAGTAACTGTGCTCATCTGCTTAGAATTATGAATTTGTCTGGGAAGAATAAATACTAATCATCAGCCCGACAAATCTTTGAACAAAGATGTCCTTAAGGATTACCTTAAGCCTCTAAATCCTATATTTAAGAAATCAGATAATTCTAAATCGATGAACAATTTTATTTTTCACCATAAACAGATAGAAAATGAGTTTTAAGCGAAACAGCAGAAACGTAATGAAACTCGAATTTTATTTGATAATATTGCAAGAAGAAAATGTTCGTGGTTTATTCAAATTGACTAACATTTTGTTTTTATTTAGTTATTTAATGTCGTATCCCCCTTAGTAAACAAACCGATGCCTTGACCGCCTGAGCCAAGGACTGCTCGAAAATATATTTCTTCTGTGTAAAAGAAAGATAACGTATACAATATTTGTCAAAAAATTATTAGTATTTCATTACATTTTAAAAGTTTGTTAACAAAATAACTAGAGCAATGATAACAAAAATTACTGTCGAGTAAAACAACTTGATAAAAAAGTTGAATAATCCTGAAACATATTTTAAAACATTGTTTTAGCGTCAAAACATAAAATAAAAAAGCTAGAACTGTTGCAGCTATTTCTGGTAGAACTAATTCATTTTCGTCCCACTTTGAAAACGATTCCTCTGACATTTCCCACCCATTTACTGCAGACTATTTTTAATTAAATTTACAACGCTGCTCAATAAAACTCTCCCGTCAGTTTTGTTTTAATTTTCTATGAACATCAATTCTCTACTCGTACCATTCAAATCTGCTCGTACAAATATATATACTATATAAATATATATATTTGAACGCACGCAAAGTGAAATTTTTACCACCAAGGTAGAAGTTAGCAGAATGCACGGGATTAGAACACACCTGCCAATGCCTGTGCCCAAGCGCCTGCCAAGGGGCGTTTTCTGCCACTGGGCCTCACGAAAAAGGACCGAAGGAATACTGACACAGGTTCAAAACTCCGAACAAAAAGCGATGGCTTAAACGGATCAGATGGACATTGCTTTGTTTATGCACGTAAGGAATGGCATTAGACATTTTAATTGTGCACAATTTCGCATAGCCCAATTATATATCTATTTGTAAATGTTACCAATGCTGAATTGTGCAAACTGTTCAAGTGTATAAGGATTCTTATGTGCCCGAACAACACGTCGGTCAGGTATAATTAATCGACTCCAAGCTGAATGCTGATAGATACTTTTTCAATTTTGATCAGGAACACATTAAAAAAGATGAGAAAGACAACATGTATAAAGATTATTTACTCGTTCCTAATACTCATCGGGCTTTCCTCCAGGCGGCCGGGGCCAACTATACAGAACTGCAGCCTCCTAAAGGTAAAGGTAAAGGCAGTGCCCAAGCTGAATGGAAAATCCCAGGTGAGTCCAGCTTAATGGGTTTTCAATGGGAATATGAAAATTCAAAAATACCTGCTCGAATATCTTTTGTAAATAATAATAAATTTATAAAATTTTGGGCTTAAGTAGCTGCATCTGTAGATCCAGAATGAATCACCAGATGGTGAAAATGCGAGGAAAACGAGAACCGTAAATATAAGCTCTTAAAGGTGGAGTCTGCCTACGTTATTAAACGTTTCTTACGTATAGTCGTGCCAAATTTTCATTCTGCGAGATTAATCGTTTATACGACCGAAGAAAGAAGAAAAAATAGTTAAGTATTCAAAGTGACTTCAAATAAATAAAAAATATTAATTTGCTGGCTCAAAACCATTAGACCAGTAAATTTCAGCAATTCATTGGTTCTGCCGTTTCCTTACTGAAGAATTTTGAACTATACTATACTTCAGGGTCACACTTTATATTTTTGGGTTTAAAAAGAAGCAGGCCAAAACTTACTCTCTGGTTTCGTTAGCATTGTCGAAGTCGAACGTAATATTTTCTTCAGCTGCCCTATTTGCTTTAGGATTTCAAGATTGGGCATACCTTTGAAATAAGGTTAAGCTCCAACCTAATCCATTCCAATTGAAATCTATCGATGCACTTTCAATATCCCTTACTTTCCAGATTATATTACTGTAAACAAGAGTTTCATTATCTTTATATTTCCATTCACATATCTCGAGACTCCCGAGACCCAGCTTTTAAAACCCAGAAATTGAAAGAGTCACGAACTCGTACTTCAAAATAAATAGACCTACACCTCGAGCGTTTGCAAACTCGGGCGTAAGCGCACGTTTATTTACGCTCCCAAAAGAAAGAGGTGGAACTCAGCAGCAGAGAGAGAGAGGGAGGGGAGGGGGAGAAGAAGCTACTTAAGGTGCCTGTTTAAAAATTCGCCCGAAGCGCGAACGAGCCACCCTTTAGTGGAATGCGCGGACTCTCCTCTCCTCTCTTCTCATCTCTCTCTCTCTCTGCCGTTCGATTCGAGTGCATCGCCGGCCGTAACTTATGAATTTTAATGACCCGCGCGCCGATGAAAAGTCCGTTTCAAATTAAATTTAGCTAAGGCGCGATATCCCGGCCGATGCAATTATACGCGCCGCGCGCTTGTGTTTTATGTCCCTCGCTTTTTCTTCCCTTTGATTTTGTGTATTGATTGATTTGTTGATGCGGCAGTTTGGCTCTCGAACGCTGCAAATAAAACTTCCCTCTTCGAAGGATCGCGCGAGGATTCGATCGAAATGCTTGAGTAAAACAGGCATTGAATATATCGAATCGCACCGTTTAACGTCAATTTAATTGAATCTGCTCTTATCGTTAATAAAAAAATCGCAGGATCAGTTTAATCTATTATCCGATATCCGATCGCTGCGCGAACAATTCACCCCCGCAATCTGACTGATGATCTTTAAATTTAACGAGGGCTCAAAGCAGCACGTTTACATTTTTGTCGAACCTCAATAAATAACAAGCTTCCAGGTAAAGAAATATTTCCGAATGCGCGAAAGCTCTCTCTCCCTTAGTTTCCTTTTCCACCTCCTAAAAGATCGCGAGTAATTTACAAGGTGCACAGGGTAGATGGCAATGCCCGTTACAGTCCGGAGAGTCGTTGGGAATCGTAAAAATGTCGTCGCCTCCGCACGAAATTGACAAATTTCTTCGGCAATTTCTGGCTTTTTGCATTATTCTCGGCCATTGTTATGACTTTCCCTTTATTGGCGTCTTATCTCGAGCTGATCGACGCTCGGCCGACGGCTTCCAATTTATTTCCACGGAAATTTTTACGATTTTTCCGCGTCCCCCCTGCACTTTTCCGAGCGGCCGTCGCTTTTTTCCCTTTGCTTTTCGGTGCGCGCGGCCGCCTTTTTAGTGCCGAAATTACCGCTTCGCGGCAGTACAATTTTGCCGGACGCTTTTCGCCGCCGCGGGAAGGGCGAAAATTGAGCAATTTCGCGCGTTAAATTAAGCGAACATCGCGCCCAACAAAGCGCAGTTACATTTCATGGCGATTTTTATATTCTATTTTCGAAAAGGAAACGCGTCTTGCGAAAATTTGCGCGCAATTTTCTAGGATAATTTCGCCTCCGGCTTTGTGATGCTATCAATTTTTGTTGAAGCGAGGCGTAATATACGAAAGCTGCGTTTTCTTCGTATAGTGGCGGGAGAAAATATTGTTTTACGACCGAGGGAGCTGATTATTGTCGGATAATTTTTAAACTGACGTTATACTTTCAGTGATGGAGTTGCTAGATTATACGTCGTACGGAATACACGTCAATATTTAGTTTAAGTTTGAAAAAAAAAAAAATAAAGAAAAGCAGTAACCAAAACGTTGTTTTGACAAATCGATTATTCGGGGAAATCTTCATCGTCTATGTAAATTTTGAACCTTCGAAGATCTTCCAAGGGCCGCCTTACCCGACTGACCGGAATAGATGAATTTTCCGCACTAAAATCCAAAATCCCAATCCAGCTCACGAGCGCATTTATTTACCCAGCCGGGTGACGGAACTTTCCTCTCGCTCCGAAAACAATCCCCGTCCCCGTAAGCTAAACAATTCCTCGGCGGAAAAAGTCGTTCCTCCCATCGGATCCGAGGGCCGAATCGTCCTCTGCGCGCGTCACCGCGTCACGCCGTGCGCTCATCCTGGCCTCATATCGTAAATCTCCGAGATATTTTCTGCTCGAGGCCCATAAAGGCTCGTGGGTCGCGCCCTCGCCTTCCGGCGACTTTAATCCCGGTCAGGTAGTAAATTCTCAATTACGTTATTGACCTCTCTCTCTCTCGACGTCTCGTCGACGTCTGCTTTGCGACGCAGCGCTTGTTATACCTGGCAGGAGGATGCTCCTCGATCCTCCTGCCCGCCGGGAAAACGCTTCCCGGAATTTTGAATTCGTTGGCAAAAAATCGGTGAGGAATTCCGGTGGAAAGTTTTCGCCCCACCGGCCTGACTCGACCTTTCGAAGGGCTTTTGGTTTGATTTTTTGCCGATGAGAGACAATGATGAATTCGAGAAAAGGGAAATCTTACGGCCGTTGAATTTTTACGACCGATTCTTTATTGTTTCTTTTGAGTGAATTATGGCCTACTTGTCGAAAGTGGATAATTGAATTTCCGGATTCGAAATTCCGTCCTGTAGGGGAAATAGATTTTATTTCTCGTCGCGCGCAACAGTTTTATAATAAATACTCAGTAAATCTGAATTATCGACTAACCTCCGAGTGCAACGATTGCCAAGATTCTAATGCGCGCCCAAGTCCACGCAAAAATAATTATCTCTCTCCGCGAATTCTTTGCCTCCGCAAATTATAACCCATAAGTCGATGGGTCCGCAGCAACGCCTTCATGAGATCTGTCGCTTCTGCACTTTTTACGACAGCCGCGGCCGGCGGAGCTTGATTTATCGAATTCCCCCGCGGAACGCCGCGCGCGCGCGCGCACGAAAATCACGCTTGCGCGTCGCGGGAAACAAGTGCACGCGCGCACTTCATTACGTCGGCAGCAGCCTCGGAGCACAATGCCGCCGCAACTCAAGAAGGCGGCGTTTCCACGTCTGCTCGGGGTTTATTCCGACGGGTGATGGAAGGGCGACGAGAACAGCTTAGGACGCTTGAAATGCAATTATTAATAAGTTTGGAAGTGTGACTGCACTATGGGGAGAAAATGATTTTCCGCAGGCGCGAAAGTCTATTCGTCAGGTGGCTTTTTCAGGTTGGGAATCGCGAGGCTTAATAGCTTTTTACGCTTTGAATGATTTAGCGGCGATTTGAATGCTTCTGTAAAGAAGGATTACGTTTTTGTTGACAGATTTATTGAGCTTGGGAAAAAGTGTAATCAGCGCTGAAATCTAATGAAATATGTTGATACATAAACATCATCAATTGGATTAGAAATTAATCAAATATGCATAAACAAAGTGATTACTTTACGTTTCTCTAAAAAAAAAAAAAAAACAAAAAAAACAAACAAACAAGCGAAACTTGGGCAATTCGAAGTCTCGTAGTATTTTCTAAGCTCGCACGAAAGATCCCCGGATCGACTTGGATGATAAAAAGGTGAAAATCATTGAAGAGCCAGAGCAAGCCGAGGGAGGTACTCGGCCGGCTCGGAAAAAGAGGCCCGCAAGGAAAGACGGCGAGAGGAGGGATAGAAGGAGAAGAAGAAGAAGCGACGGAGTGATAAATGATCGAGTATTTAACACTCTTTACGGATTAGCATATAAACTACGGTCAGTCCATAGATCTTGCCTGGCACAAGGCATTAAGCCGAGAGAGCGCGCCGCGCGGTTCTGCGGGTGTAAACGATCCCTCTCTCTCTCTCTCCCTCTTTCACTTTATCTCGCCTCCTTGTTTAGCGGAGCGCGCGTGCGCGCGAGAGAGAGAGAGAGAGAGCGAGAGAGTCGGAGGAGGCGCTCTGCGCGCTGCTTTTATTCTTTCGCCCGGAACGCGAGGGCTTTTGTCTTTCGATAATGCATCGCCGTCCCCTTTTATTGCGCTGCTCGCGATCCTGTTAATGCTGGGCTTATTCGGATTCAAAGTCGGAGACGAGAGACTCAAGTTATTTGCGCTCGATAATCGTTTAATTAATGGTTTGGTTGTACAGTGTCAATTGAATAAGGTGGAATGGCCAATACCGCGGGACACTGCGGTGTTTTTTAAAGGAAAAAGTAAAATTTGCTTAAAACTTTGTATTTACTAATGGATATAGTACATTTATTATTGATTTATAAATTGAAACAAATATTTACCTATTCGTTTTTCCATTAAATAAATAAATTGAAAAAATATGATACTTTCCCCTAATTAGGGACAGTATAATTGAGCTAAATCCAATACCTGAGCACTGTCAAGAATCGATACCTGAACAATGTAATTTAGATGACCTTGAATATAAAGGTGGGCAAGACTACATTTACCTAAATAAATTTTCATTTATTATCAAGATGAACTTTTGATCAAAACTCACAATGTTTTAGTATTATAAAAGAAGTTAATACCCTAAATAAAGCCGACGAATGAATAAACAACTTCAAAAAACCTTTTTTAATTAACTGCACTAAATACTTAGTTATTAGAAAAGTGAATTTCACGTGCCAAGGAAACGCTCTGAGAGCAATAATTCCAGCCAGGCTGTGCGGCCGCGCGAGTCTGTTAAAATTTAAAAACATTCAGGTCATGCCCTTTAGTAATACGTTCAAGAATTCAAACCCAGCCATCAGCCTACCCAAATAGAGAATCAATAACACCCGGCCGACTAAAACAAACGAAAATCCGATTCGAGCCTTACGACCGGAGAAGAAACGAGGGCTTCACCTTGCATTCTAATACTCTTGCAGGCGCTCGCCTCGGATATAGAAAGGAGATTCGCTGATTAATTGATTAGGGAGGCGCCCCGATCCCGCCCCGCGCATTATGCCCGTATACGAGCCCGGTCATTAAGCAGTCCTCTCTCTCTCTCTCTCTACTACCACCACTCCCCGCGTGCGCATGCGCGGGTAGGCGTATTATGCGCGTATGCAGCTGTCTCGCTTTTTTGCGAGCCCGAGAGACGGAGGGAGGGAGAGATCGATCGATTCGCGCGGCCCTAATGACTTTGTTAAGGGGGCTTGATCGCTCGGGGTTTTTGGACCCTTGATTGATTTGAGGAGCCGAGGATGGGGAGGCTTGTTGTATTCAATGTTGCTGTTGTTGTTGCTGCTGTCGCTCATCTCGTGCTAGTTGCTTTTTGACCGCCGTAATTACTCTGTTAATCTGGCCGAGTGAATGATCGCTCGCTTTTCTGGTGGAGGATCAGTTTGCGCTGAGAGAGAGAGAGACTCGAGCTGCTTGATTGTGCTGAGGTGTATCACTTAAGCGTGATAAGTAGAAGGGTTGCAGTGGGTTTATTTGGCTCTTTTCTGGCGAGTAAGTGAAATGCTTTCTTAAATGTAAGTCACCTTTTTTTATACAGTTTTAACTGTAACTGAAAAAAAGTATTATTTTTTGTTCTCTAAACGTCCACTTGCATTCACAAAACAGGTTAATCTAGCCAATTAGAAATGTTACCAAATTTTTAAAATAAATAAATAAATAAATAAATAAATTTCCAATCCACTAAAACTACCGTGTACACGATCAATACCCGAAATAAATCTAATTCCCAGCTTTATTCGGCTATCAAGTTGAATTAGCAATTACGCGTCCCGATCAAAGCCTAACGCCTGTTCACACGTGGCCCGCGGCCGTTTACAGCCGGAGTTCGGCCGCCCCCGCCCGAGTCCGGGGCCGTAAAATAGTGATGTACGCCGAGCCGAGCGGTTCTCTCTCTCTCGGCTAAGAAGCGAAGAGGGGAGGGGAGAGAAAGACCCCCGGGAGATCAAAGCCGCGGCTTTCAAACAATGTTAGCCGGACCGGCGAGAGGCTTCTCTCTCTCTCTCCTCCGCTTCCTTCCGTCCTTCGGTACTCCCATTTGTCTTGGAACTTTTCTGGGACGAGTAAGCAAATGGAATTCTACTGGATTTTCGGAATCGGCTTCTTTTTTCTTCCATTTCTGGGAGGGGGGGGGGGGATTGACGAGTTAATTACCGCCGTTTTCAGGCTTAAAAACAGCTGCGATTCTCGCGCTACGCGGCCAACTAAACATTGTGCATCGTTCGTTTATCTCGAATGGGTTCTCGAAGCTTAAACAGGCCTTAAAGTAGGTTCCGCAAATAATTCGTCCGAGTCCGCAAACTACTTCTGCCGAAAGCGCCGAAAGCGCCGAAAGCAGCGACTTACCCGGAACGGCAATTCGGATCTCGAGCTTGCCCCAAACACGCCGTCGAGCGCCGAGGCTGAAAACAATGGCAGCAGGCCGAACGTCGGCTCTTCCTCGCGGAGCTTCCGAGAAAATTCGTTATACGAGCTTGCAGCCGCGCGCGCGCGCACGTGCTGCGGAAGGAAGGAGCGAAAAGAGGAGAGAGAGAGAGAGAGAGGAGGCCCGACTGCTAACCAGCCGGATAATAGCTTCCAGGTGCGGCGGCGGCGGCGGTTCTGCTCCTTTTTACGCCCGTCGCGCGTATACATACACGTGTTGCGTCACTCGATATCGCGCTCTTTTTTTCGCTCTCGTCCTTAGGCGCAGGGGGTTTGTATATAGATTCGTATCGGCCACCGGGATCATGAATAATGCAGGAGGCGCGAGTAACGGATCCCACTCCCGGAGAGCTTTTCATTATTATTTAACTTCGTCCGGCGGGGCCCCGCGGGAAGACGAATGGCGAGTGGTGGCATTGTTAATTGAAGTTCAATTTGCGAGGCGGAGAGCGGAGAGGGGCTGCGCCGGTAATTGACGAGGACGTGTTTCGATAATGGGAGGGAGATAGCGTTAATTGCGATTAATTGCGCGCTCGGGTTCGAAAGCGCGGAGCTTTCGCACCTCGGTTCGGGTTTAAAGCCGATTTTTTCGTCGAGTTTTTCAGTCGGCGCCGTAATTGTTTAGAACGACGCAAACTCGCGGTCGAGCGTCCGTTCGATTCTCGCGCTAATTATTTTGAACTGTACAACGAGAGCGGCGCGCGGCTGAGCAGCGCCGCTGATTTTTCGAGTCGGAGAGCTCAGCCGCCGGGATAAGGGAGCAATCACAATGTAAATCAGCCTTTCAATCGGCCTCTCGTCATCGTCGCGTTCAATCAGCAATATATTCCTTGGCCGGCTCGTTATTTTAGCATCGAATTTGATTTATCTCGATTGCGATTCGTCAAAAGGCCAAAAAAGGAGGACGCTCGAAGGGGGGTGGGGGGGGGGGACCGGTTGCTGCACTGCGCGCGGCTCGACGAGGTGAAGATTGAGCGTTCTCCAGCCGTTTCTAAGATAATCAATATCCCCTCGTTCTTATTATTCTTCTTTCTTCCTCGCTCCTCGCGCCTCCTTGCGCACGCAGCCACTGGAAAAAGGTGTACTGCCGATGCAGCCCCGCTTACGCTGCCGTCTACTCCTCGTATCGTCATTCTGCACTATAAACGTTTACGCGTCGACTTTCTACTCGTGGATTGAATTAAAAAATTGACAATTTAAAAATAAAACCTCAATATCTTTTCTCTCGTTCGCCGCTCAAGTTTTAAATCTCAAAACTTTGGCCATTGCGTTCCCTTATCACGCATCGCAGCCAGAGAGCGAGTGCGCAAGTTCGCGATGCTATTCCAAAAAAAAATATACAGCCAACTCCTCGAGCGTAAAAGGGTCGGGCCGTCGTCGCGGTCTTGGGGGCGCTTATAGTCCGTGTGCACAAGGAAGGCTCCTCGCTTCTCGGCGAGGATCATCGCTTTTAATAAACGCCCGGGGATCATCAATCACGGGTCACTTATTTAAGCGCTCGCGCACCTTCTCGTTACGGTCCGTCCGAGCGGACGTTGTATTCGCACCTTCGCGAGCTTCATTACGCGGCGGGCCGGCTTTCGCTCTCTCGGCTCCTCGCTTTTTAATGTAAATATCGGCCGTTTTCGCGAGAGACGCGGCTGCGGAATGAGCTCTGTTCTGTACTCACTCGCTCGATGCGTTCGGCAAATGAGACTGCCGAGGCGGTACATACCTGTAACAGAAACGTAAAGCAATCGTTAGAAAAGCGTGTAATAATGAATGGTTTATTGTAGCGTCGACGCAAGAAAACATACAATAATTCTGGTAGCGATTAGCCGCGCGGTTCTCTCCAATCAAGAAAGCGTTAAATCACTCAATCTGCGGGAATAATTGTCGGAAACAATAGAGTTTTTCGATACAAAACGCTTATCCGTACACGCTATAAAAGCCGCATGCCGGCCTCGACTCTCGACGCGATATCGGCGTCCCGCGCGCAATTACATCGAATTACCGCAATCTGAGCGGCCCGCATCACTCCGAGCCTCCATCTCCAATTCAAAATTGCGCGCAGACTTGCAAAAGAGCGGCGGCGGCGGCGGCGGCGGCGGCGGCGCGCTCCCGAGAAAGTCGAGAGCACGCACGACGGGGGCATTAAGCGCCGATGAAACAATATCCTGCACCGAGAGGCGAGAAAAATCGAGCGACGACATTGTTTTGTCGCCGGGAGAGAAGCGGAGAAAGGCCTTTGTCGGCTCCGACGTGTGCTGACCCTTTTGCGAGTCGCGAAGGAGGAATGGAATGGAGGCCGTGCAAGGGAAAAAAGAGTGCTCCCTCAGCGTTTCTTTGAGGAATGGTAAAGTGAATAATATCGCGGCGTTTCGACTGGAAAATCTTCTGCCTTTTCCCGATTTCCAAGGAAAGAGTCGCTCGTAAAAGCGAGAGACGTCTTGCGATAAAAATTCAAAATTGCTCGATCCGAACGATTTCATTTATAAAGACTGATTCGCTCCCGTAATGACTGTCATTAAAGGCCGAATGATCGTAATAAAACTCCCGGAAAGGCTATCAATTAAAGTAGCCTTTTTTCGAAAATCGCGCAAGAATGCGAATTGGCAAAGATTTTTATCGCACTTCATAAGGGAACTCTCGTCGAGTTTCACTTTTACATTTCGTGGATGTGTGTTCCCTCCGCGTCTTCATAAAAGCGAATTACGAAACCCGCCGGCCGAATCGATTCCTTGGGAAAGCAAAAAAAGCTAGCTTCTCACATTGCCTGGCGCGGCGCGCGACTCTTGAAATTATCCGCATTTTCCTAATGACGAGCGGCGCGGCGGCTCGCCGCGTAATTAAATTAGACCGATTCTTAATTGAAAGAAAAGGTGAGCACGCAGCGGCTACCAGCGCTCATAATTCCATTAACATATTAACTCTTTCTCGAAAACAATTTGTGCGCGACACAATGCCGGGCATTGTTTTGTCCCCCGGCGGCGGCCCGGAGGACGTCAAACAGCTTTTAGGGTCAATTTATTTGGCGCGCGCGCGCAAGCCGGAGAGCTCTCGATTTTCATCGGTCTCCGCCAGCGCGCCCCGCTTCTTTTTCCCTCTCGGCGCAGGCGCGCGCCGGCATTTCGCCGCGGTTTCGCCTTTCGGCTCGTAAAATGATTAATACCGCGGCGGGAGGAATTCGCGAGTCGGGACCGATTTCTCCGATGAAGGGGTCTTTCATTCCTCGGCGCGATCGAGCGCGCTCGCCTCTCGGGAGCTCGGGAATTGGGGGAAACTCGGGCGAGCGATGTGACCTTCGGTGTAAAGGAGTTATGTGAGTATTGAAACCATTCTTGGAGTTAGTTCATAGCCGATTGAAGAACAAAGTGCTAAAATGGTACGATTTGAGTTTAAATGAAAAAAAAATGATTAAAAATCAAGTACAAAAACACTTGCGTTTGCAATGGATTATTATATTACTTATTCTTCGTTTACTGCTCGAAAAGTACCATAAAGACCCGAGAAAGTTTTGTAATAAAAAATGCCTAGTCTTCCTATAAGCCAGTAACTTCCTTCCCCCTCATCTTACACGTTCCAGCCAGGACAAAATCCCCGTTTTCAAAAAAGAGAAATACCGCGAAAGGGCAAAAGCGTAGCGAGAAAAGGTGTCCGTTATTTAATTTCCATGACCGCCTCGATCGCACGCGCGAGCCCGAAATTGCAGCTCTCGCACGCCGCGACAATTCTCTCTTTATTATCCCCCTCCAAGCGTCGACTCCCGCGTCGCGTGTCGCCGCCCGAATCTCTTCCAGCGATCTAAGCCCGCCGTCCACCTTGCGCTGGCTCCGCGCTACAAAGGGCCCCGACGCGACTTGCGGGAAAAGGGGAAAACCGAGAGAGAGGCACTCGGATCGGGAGAAATGCAGGCCGGCTCCCCCTTTTATTTCGCCTCTTACTTTTATCTCTCAGTCGAGGGGCGAGCGAATTAGCGACTTAATTAGAGGGTCAATCGAGCGGATTCGACGCGGCTGGCTGGAAACGAGCGCGGCGGCGGTGGCGGCGGCTCTCTCTCTCCTCTTCCCACGTGTGCGATCTTTTTTCCCCGGCTGTATGCGAATTAGGGGCAGAATTTTTCAGCCCCGGAAGATTGATCGAGTCCACCTCTCGGCAAATAAAAGGCGCAATTCATCGCGCGCAAACCCGCCGGTGATTTATAGCGCGGGCAAGAAATATAGCGCGTAATGCGAAATGTCGGCGAAGGAATGTACAGTGTTTATTGTTGGAAAGAGGAAAAAAAGAACGGTTGGGCAAGAAGCGTTTCTCGTATTACAATTCGATTTTACATAACGATCGTAAATGCACTTTTACGAGATTTTCATCTTCATTCAGACCATCCGACTATCAATCCTTTCTCTCTCTCTCCTTCTCCTCCGGCCCGTATAACGTATATATCCGTTAAAGTTTTACGGGCATTCTGCGCGTCTGCAATTACACAATAAAAAAGCGCGCTAAAAATTGTTATTTTTTCGTAACGGCGTGCAACTAATTACACGTCGCGTGCATCGAAAGTATTTTTAAAGGAGGCAGCTTCAATTTCGCCGAGATATCCGACGCAATAAACTAGTTTTATAAACGAAAGTAACGAAACTCCGCCGCCGTCTCGCGTCCTTTTTTACGAGTCGCCGCCAATTGGGACGCGGATGGAGAAAATATTGCGACACCGCATCGCGCGCGAGTCGAATCGTCCGAGTACACACACACACATATATATATATTGTCACGGACGCGGATTGTGCGGCGCTATATATCTATATAGCGTCTGCGCGTTTTTCCGAAAATCGCCGAATCGCGTACCTGTACGCGACAGATCGATCCGCTAATTAACTTTCACCCGCGATAATCGTCGCTTCCCCCTCCCCGCCGCACTTCGCAACGTAGATCGTGCATTGCCGCGGTGTGCGTACGCAATCGTCATTCTCGCCGATGCACAATTTGTAATACACACCGTGTCTCGCGTGCGCGACGCTTCGATCACGTGAGCCGAGCCGCCGCTTCGCTTCTCGGGCGTGATTCGAAGGCGTGATTTTTTTTTTTTAAACTGGTTAGGTCAAATTTTATTTATATCGGGCGAAGGATCAATGCCGTTTCCGTTTTAAAAGTGAAAAAGTCATTACTCTGCTAACTTGTCGAGTTTAAGCGTGTTTTTTTTAATAGAATAAAGAATGAATTTTCATAATTATTCAATAAATCTTACTCAATGCTTCTGCTGGTTCGCGTGTTCTTTTACGAAAAGAAAAAGACAGTTGCCCGAAAGTTTAATTGGCAATAATATTTATAGCCGAAACGTGTTTCAAAGTAATGCATTCTAAACATCCACGAAAAAACGCCTCTAAATACCCGCTATCGCCGAATCTCTAATAGCCCCGACCAAAAACACTAATTTAATCATTAAAAGCGCTGTATTTACCCGATCCTCAGCCTCTCGGCACGGCAGCCCGCGAGCTCGGTACACGAACCCGTAAAGCACGGAATCCGAGCCAGCACGCGACACATTCCTCTTCCTCTCTCTCTCCTCTCGACCTGTCTCGCTCGCTTCCCGCTTTTGAAAAGGAGGCCGCGCTTGTACATGTGGATATAGGCGACGGTGGCAGCGGCGCGCGGAACGAATCCGCGCATAATGCGCGAGAAAAATCCGGGCGACGGGCGCTGAAAGCCCGCGATTACGGATTCAGCCCGCGGCCGCGGAGATTTTTTTCTTTCAATTTGTCTCGATTAGTGCCGCAGGTGGCGGCATCAAAAATGTCGTTGACCCGTCTTTGTTCGGGGAGAGCCGCGCGAGATTTATGCGAGAGCTTCGCTTTCAGCGCGAGATACGGCGTGGGACATATGTATATATATATATATGTATACGGGAATTAGGTGCCGGGCAGCGACACCCTTTGACGAGAATTTCATGAATTATGGAAGCTACGAAAGTCGCTCTCGCGGGAGTTTTGTGTCTCCGAGCGGGACGGCGACGGCTTCGCCGGAAAAATTTCTTACCGCGCGGCTTTTGTCGCTGTGCTTTTCTGTTATGGCGTTATTTTGCCTCTATGGATTTTTGTGAAAAAGTACCCGAGACACCGGTCACCGTGAAAGAAGGCAGGCCTGCTTTTGATTTTTTCGAGTCGGTCCGCGGGATGAATTATTTATGCTCTCGGTGTATTTCGAAAATACTAAAAAAGAATAACCCGCCGTTCTGTAATAGATTCTTGGCGTATATTTCATTTCCTTGCGCATCCCAGGCACTTTAGAAAGTTTCATCTTAATATTTTCATTCAGCGTTCAATTAACACATTAACGACTCGAGGCCGCGCAGTATCACTCAACAGCTTATTAATCCCCGAGGAAAATTTCCCCGAACGTTTTCATTACCTCCCCCCTCCCCCTTGCGCAAGAGCCACCAGAAATAATGTCATTCCCGCTTCGCGTTCTCGTCCGTCCGCGGACTTTACAATCTTTCAACAATTAATTAAAAAAAAGGCCCCTTTCAACCGGGCAAGATTGATTCCCCCATAAATAAAGGCATCGCCGATATATAAATTTCCGTCGTAATCCGCCTGGCGCAGCTTCGCCACTCACACACAGACACACGCGCACGCGAGCGTCTTTCTCGAACGAGCGGCTCATTATAAAATGATTGAAAGTGCAGGAGAGAGAGAGAGAGAGATGGAAAAAAAGCATTATCATAATCGTCGGCTCCGTATAAATAGGAAATAATAAAAGCAAGAGGCCCGAGAGAGAGAGAGCGTTTAATCGCGCGTACGAATGCCGGATGATGAGCGGATCGTCATCATCATTACGGCCGGATTCGTAGGCGGCAATTAATGCGAGAGCAGAGGAACGGCTGAAAAATGATTCCAGATTTATATTGCAGCCCTCTTGCCTTCTTTAGGCGCCTCTCTATTTCTCTCGGGATGCCACGGCTGGAGAACAACAATAATCCTTTTGCTTCGGAAGCCAATGATTTGAAAATAATTAAGCCGAGTGAAAAAAAATAAAAAGACTCGTCGTAATCGTCAAAGATAACGTAAGTTTGGGGTGGAAGCACGGGAGGTTTTATCTCGACGCGGTCTAAGTAATTGCGCTCATTTCTCACGACGCTAATCCCCTTCGCTCGTGTTTATTTTCGAGATGGAGCGATTCCAACGATTCCACGGTTTATCGAAGCTAGGATAAAATTAAGTCAGATAAGGACTAACGATTGAATTCTCGAGCGTTCGATTCGTCGATAATGAAATTCGTGGAGCCAGATTACACTCGAGAAATTCGAATCTCAAAAATAGAATACACCCAGACAGAACTCGCTGTTTACTGTTTTCTAGTCCATTCAAGTAAACTTCCAAGTGTACACCTTTCAACTTTCGTTTGTTTTGCGCCGCGCAACGTAAACAGCTGTTATTCCAAGCAAAGGCCTCTCGAGCGGCGCGCAAATACAAGAGCTGCGGAAAGCCGCCCCGCAGCCGCGTCGCGCCGACTAATCGCCGGGCGAAATCTAAGGCGGCGCGCATCGCTTGGTAAATCCGTATCGCGGCGGGCTCCTAATCACCTTGAATATACATCTTAATCTAACGGCTGACGTAATTTCGCCGGGGGAAATGCGATTTGTCGGACAGATTTCTGGGAGGAGCGTGTATTTTTGGGTAAACACTGTAGTTCTCTGGGATATCGAGCTTTTTTTCGGGAAATCCGTAAGTCTAATCCTTTGGGTCAATTTTGATTAAGAGAAAGTATATTTTGATAAGTGAACGTGATGCTTTATTTATATGAATAGTGTTTGTTGATTAAATTAGAGTACATAATTATATTTCTAATTGTGTAATCGTTGATTTATTAAAATGTGCCTAGTGCATTTACGCAATAACTTGTTAATATATTAGGCTCGATACTAATTAAGTCCGACGAAAAGCACAAGATTTGCATTAAAATGGCAGATGATTCAAAAAGCGCTTTGTCAATCCTAATTACTCGAGCTCGGTGCCAATCAGCGAATTCAATAGCCAAATAAAATAAATCGAAGTCTCCCTGAAAAGGCTGAAAAAACATCTAATATTCCGCGGAGACGCAAAAGATCTCTCGCTTATTCAAACAGCTTCTGCAGTATCGTTCCGGATAAAAAAAGTCTCGCCTCACAATGCACTCGGGGCTCCTCGCTTTGAATGACAAAGAAAGCTATTTTGCGGCTCGCGATTCTCTAGAAAAAAAAAAAAATTCAAATGTCCCGCGCGATTTCTCTCGAGAGAGGCGTTCGAGCCTCGAGCTGCATTGGAAATCGCGTGCAGAAATTAAAGTGTCCCCGGAAAGAGAGGAGCTCGTCTTCGAGAGTTCTCTCTCTCTCTTTCACCGACGAGTGGCGCATTACACAATCGGTCGCGCGCGCATGAAAGCCGCGGCCGAAGAAAAGCGGAAGCGGAGATTGCCGAGTCCGCGGTCGGGATATATTAGCTGATTTATGCGCGGCTGTGTTTATGTTCGTGTCTTTTTAAATTTGTCGGGCTTTTTACGCGGCCGCCGCTCGTAATGTATTAATTGTTGATTGCTTGCCGAGAGCTGCTGGCGGAGAAAACGATATACTCGAGTGGTGCGCGCAGAAGGGGACACTCGAATTTGTCAGTATTCAATCATATTTTAGAAAACAATTATAAGCGGACGCTGTAGATGTTTTTCGCTTGATCTACAAAAAATTTAAGAATGTGACAAAGGCGCGTAAATCAGGTTTCTTTAAAAATAAAATTGAAAAAGTCATTCGAAGTCTGCAAAAAAACTGGCTCCACCAGTAGAAAAACTCCGGATCTGCGACTCCCGGCCATCCCGTCCGGATCAGCTTAGCTCTCTCGCGGCGTCCAAGTGAATGTAAATCTAAAACTTGTCAATACTCGCCAAGGCACACACGCGCGCGCGAGAGCCCTTCACTTTCGCGCCCGGCGCACACATAGTTCGCGGCGCTCCGGCCCGAGTTATACGGCCGCCACATCCGCTTCCGTCCCGCGGGAGTCCCGCTTTTTGCGCGGTCGCTCGAGAGGCTTTACGGCGCCGCGCGCGACCCCTCGACTCGGGGGCGCCCTTACAGCTCTCTCTTATCGGAGGGCCGCGCTCCGCCATCTTCGACTTTACGTGCAAGAAGGTAAGTATACGGCGCGGGCCTCGTATCTTCCCGGGGCCGGGAGTCCTCGCCGTGGCTCGCGCTGCTTTTTAATGCGGGATAATACGGAGCGCTTTTCGGCCGGATCTAATTGTTCGGCTGATTTATAAACTTTGAGATTTATATCCGTATAGGTTTCGAAATCTGTCGTTATTACTTCGCATGAACCATAAATCTGCGCGGGGCATTAAAGCGATGCTCGAGAAGTAGCGCGCGGTCGGGATTTTTATTTGCCTCGAAAGCTGGATCGGGACGCTTAAAGGATGATCGTCGGCGGAGGTGCGGAAAGGCTCTGGATTTTCACGAGCGGGCCAGCGGAGCGCCGAGGTCCGCCGGCAATGAAGAGCGCAATAACTTAAGCTTCATTAAAAATGTATAATGTCCATTGTCGAGCCGTCATGTCAAATATTAGGATAGCCGGCCGAATGACGACGGCGGGCGTTTATTGGCAGTTCTCATTTTTTTAAATGAAATTGCAGCCGTTACAAAATACAATATAAACGCAGGAATATAAAGTATTTTACAGGCAATATTCGCGAGTGAAATTGCCTCGAGGGTAGAGGGAGAGAGAGTTTCGTGAGAGGGACGGAGAGAGTCGATGGCGCGGAGGGAATAAATTATTGCATCTGCAAGCGTACAATTTGAAAAGTATCAAAGGGTTCGATTTGCGAAAATAATTTATAGGCGATAGGAGCCCGAGCGAGCGAACCTCCGGGGCCCTTCGAGGGATTTTACGATAATGAATTTTTTTCGCCGTGGGTACTTTACGGGCATGAAGATATAAAAATATACGTGTACGAGTCGTAAACTGTCAATCTCGAAACAGGTTTTCAGTTATACGACTTTCGACAAAACCGAGAGTTTTGAGAGGCTGCCCCGCTGCTCTCCTCCGCGCCTCTGTGTCTGCCTGCCCGCGCGCGTGTGCGTGCGTGTGTGCTCGTGCCCGGACACAGGCCTCTCGCATTGTTATTGCATTAGTTTTAAAGGCCGCCCTTGTCAACGTTAATCATCGTCCGCGGCTTATAATTTACTCATTTGCAAAGGGGAACAAAGTGCAAATACGAGCGTACGAATCTCCCGGACAAAGAAACGCTGCCCCGCGCTAAACTGTTACTTGTCGTGCGCGCGCGCGCGCGGACTCGAGAGCGAGATTTTCGCTAAATGCGCGGCCCGCTTTTTGCGCGCCGCCCGACGCAGGCCGTCGCTACCCGGCTTTTCAGATAAGATAGCGGCTGTTTTTATTGGCTCGGGCCTCGAAGCGCCGCGGCTTTTTCGCCGAGAAGTCGTGCGAGCCTCCTGGGTTATTTTCTATTTTTGTGTGGAAGCTCGTTTTGAAACTTTGAATTAAATCTTTTAAAATAGCGATAAGTTCAAAAAAGGTTCACTAATTTATCTACGTCCACGCTGTAATTATTCCAACTCGGGAGAGCGTTTATCGTAAACTATTTAATTTACCATGGCGATTTAAATACGTTTACCAGAAAAAGCATCGTAAATCACTCGGGGAGAAGCAAAAAAAGGCACCACCGAATGCACGTGTACACAGTCGATTTCTCAATAGGCGCATTGATTTAATAATAGAAGCTCCGGCTCGAAATTCAAAAGGCATGAAACGAGCGAAAACAGGATACAAATGAGACGACGAAACGAATGGCTCTCCTCGGGCAAAGCGAGGAAAAAAGCCCGAACGAGGAAGGAAGCTCGCAGCGAGAGTCGGGCTCCGCGCTCTCCCGGCAACCCCGGAAGCTACAAATAGGCGTTCGAAATCCGAGAATCGGGCTCTCTCTCGCCCTCGCCCCGTTTTTCGAGAATATATCAAAAAGCGGCGCGCGTCGGCGAATGCATTCGTCCGGAGGACCTCTTAAAAACTGGATTCTAAATTTATATCCGCCCCCCCCTCTTTTAATGCTCCTTCGCGCGGGGGAAAATAAAACTGGGCGAGCATTGTTGATGAATGTACGTTATCGGGTCATTAATCAATTTATTTCATTAGTGGAAGGCCTGTCGCCTTTTTCTCTCGCTCTTCGGGGTGATTAACAAGGCCTGTTAATTATGGAGACGAGAGCGCGACGTTTGATAGTAATTATTTCCCGCTGCTAAAAATAAAGAGAGCGGATTGATGAATTTCTGGGATGCGGTTTTTTTTAGATGAAAGAGAGCCTGGATTTGGGAGGAACGGAAAGTTAATTAGAAACTGACGCCGCTTTAGTTTTATTTATTAATTAACCCTTCCTTGGGAAGTACGAGGAGGGCATCGTGGTTTTTGAAAGTTTTCTTCTTGAAGACCCTTTCTTACGATTTCATTACTTCGTAACCAACGACTAAACGAATTACGTTCCTTCACGAGAAGAAAGGGTTTTAAAAGCTTCGCTACTCCGCACTTTCCTCGCTGATTAGTTCTCGAAAACGGCTATTTTAACTTGTTCGAGAAAAGTAAAGATTAAAAAAAAAGAGTCGTATTATCCACCTTTATTTCGCAGAACCAAAGGAAACCCAAACAATCCCACTTCCCCCGCACAAAAAAAAGGCACTTAAAACGGCGCTAATTCATCAAAATCAACACGGCGCGTATCAAGAAAAAGGGTACGAAGCTGCCCCGGAGCACAGACGCAAACCGTTTAAAAGCCTCGAGACATAGAAACGACTTCGCCCCACGCGCAAAAAATAAAGGAAATCTATTTATACGTAATACCATCAGACGGAGAGAGGAGCAAGAAAGCCGACCGGGCGACTCTGAAAGAATGGGGTCGAAGCAATTACGGGGGCCTCGACAATGGCATCGGGGATGTGTCCACGAGCGCTAATGGAACTCTCGCGCGCATTTCCTCCTTCCCCCTCCCCCCCGCGTGCGGATGTCTTTATTTCTCTTGGAGGCAGCTTTCAATTCCTTCTTACGAGCTGGATAATAAAGCTTGCTTTCTATTCCGCCTTTTTTTCCTCTCCCGAACAAACACGGAAAAATGTTAATATTATTGTATCGAGGCTCGAAAAGAGGACGCAATCGTCGATGCGAGTTCGCGTCGCGATCCCCGCCGAGCGAGCACTCGGAGCTCGCTCTAAAAACAGCCGCGATGTCCCTCTCCCGCCTCTCTCCGCGGCGATTCCGTGCGTTCGATAACGATCATCCCCGCGGGCCTCCTCTCGCTGAAAAAAGCCTCGTGACGCGTGCCGACTGTTTTCTTTTCCGCGCGCGCGCGCGCCTATCGCGGCCGAGAAATCGCTGACAGCCAAAAAACTCACTCTCTCTCCCTCGGCCTCTCGCCTTTCCCCAGATAAGACAGCTTTAAAATTAAACGTTCTATAATTGTGCACCCTGGCGAACCTTATCGGCGCGGCTCTGTTGATTTACGCGCCGGTTTCGTAAAAGAATCGAGGCTCCCCGAGTTTTGACAATCGGGAGCCGCGCTAAGCGGAGTGTTTGTTTTCGAGGGCAGCTCGTTTCGTCGGGGACGGACATTTAAATGTGATTTAACGTTTCGGCGCTTAACGTTTCCGATTATAGTATTTCACTTTCCGATCAGTCGTAATTCTGATTCTTACACCCTTTACGTCGCAAGAGCTCGACTCCCCGTCCGTGAAATATTTACTTCGCAACTAAAAACCTACTACACTCTCGCTCTAAATACTCCGCGGACCAAGAAACTGACAACCCACGACAACTCTATTAAGCCCCCGGAGCTCCCCGGCAAAGAGCCTCCTCCACTCGATGCGCCGCGCGTCCCACAAAACGGCTATATACACTTTGCCGCCGCACTTTGAGCGGCTTCGGCGGCCGCGTCTCTCGGAGCCGTTAAACTTAGGCCAACACAATGGGCCGTCGGCGAGCATCTGGACCGCATGCCCGTCTCGCGCCGAGCTCGCCTTGTCGAAGACGGAGATCGAAGGCCGCGACTCTGCCTGCGTCGGAGAGCAGGCCGATTGGATATTGTATTTTGGACCGCCGGCCTTTTTTTCATCGACGAGACTCGGCGGGGTGGTTTTTGGCGTAAATAGATCGTTCTCGTTTAATAAGGGAGGGAGAGAGAGAGCGGAGAGTCGGTCTGGAAATATATTTGCCCGGGGATAAAGGACGTTAAATTTAAAAGCGAAGTAAGAAGTAAAAGGCAGGGGTTATTAAAAGCGTCCTGAATTAGCCTAATAAACGCGCGATTCCGGCGGAGAGAGAGAGAGAGAGAGAGCAGCGAAAAAGGACGAGGAAAAAACCATGATAAATACGGGTGGCGTTCGGGGAAATCTTCGCGCCGTCATCTCGCGCATCTGTCGAATTATTTTTCGCCGCCCGAGTCAGCCGTCGTCTCTCTGAATATCTTTTTGTCGCTCTTTCTCTCTCTCGGCGTGTGCGACACGCTCTTAATACTCTCTTGCACTTAATTAAAATTCTAAGTAAACAGGGATTTTACGGCGTTTTGAGTTCGCGTAGAAAAACAGTTGAAACGACGGTAGTCGAGGCGACGAGGCGCTCGACAAAACGCCGCTAGAAACAACAATAGCCTCGCAAGGAGAGATCAGCCGATTTTTCCGCGTGCGAGCGCGATTTTCGAAAACGACCAGAGCGGAGACCGTCTCGAAAAGCAAAGGCGGGAAAAAAGAGGCCTCGACTCGCGCGCCTCGGGGAGAGAAAAATGAAGACGCAGGGCGAGAGATGGACCTCCCGGTCCCGGGCCTTCCCGGTATCGTTCGATATTTATAATCGTAAAATCCCCTCCCTCAGGAGCGGCGGCGGCGGCAGCCGGGCGAGTGGCACGTGATGCCTGCATTAAAAGGCTCGATTCTCGGATTAGCGGAAGCTTCTGCGTCTTAGATCTCCTGCCATCTCTCCGACGCGCCTCTTTCTCTCCTCCCCCTTCCTCCTCGCGCGCGCGCGCGCGCGGCTTTCTTTATTTGCTTTGCCGAGGCGCGGCGACCGTCGCTTCCCCAAGGCGATCGCCGACTATTTATAAGCTGATTCGATGCCGATTTTTTGGCGCTTCGCGCGCCGATTGCTCATTGTTTGCTTTTAAATTTATCGCCGCCGCAGCCGCGGAGTTGATGCTCGTTTTTTTTCGACGCGACGAGCGACGTGCGTAAGACACTTAAAGATAGAGTATATGAATCTGTGGACGCAAGACTTGTCCGCCTCCATTTCAACTAGAGCCCAGTCGGTCTGTGCTACTCGATACCCTTCTTCTCCGGTATTCTCGCCTCTGCCTAAATATCTTCTTGTTGTTGAGCTATATGTACACATACTCCATTTACAAGGGATAACGTCGAAAATAGCAAGAACAAAAAAAAAAAAAAAACGACGAATCTTTCCCAATTGACCAGAAAAAAAAACATGCTGCAAGGAGCGCCGACGATTTGCGTGTAGCGGCACATCTTCCCTTAAACGAAGCCGAAGACCTGCGAAGGGAAGAATCGACGAGGGATTACAGATACGCAGTAAAGTGAAAAGGTGCGAGTCCGGCAGTCATCGCCCTCGCACTTGAGCGTGTAAGCGAGCATCGGCATGTATTTAATAAGCGTGCGTTTCATTTCATCCTTTGCCGAGTGAAGAGAGAACCCGCCAAAGGCGCACAATAACCCTTCTCGCTTTGTCGAATGCACGCGCGTACGCGTTTCTTTGCGTTTTAGGGAAGTATTGCGCGCGCACACGGCTCTGCGGCCTTTGTTACGAAAAATTCTCGTGCGCTCGGTCTACTTCCAATTACTCGTCGAGCGAGTAAAGTTCATCTAAAGTCTTTCCGCTTTTTTAAGATCGGAAGGGGGGGGGGGGGGAGGGCTTTCTAGTTTGAATCGTAAACGAGCCTCGGCAAGAAATCTGCTATAACGTAATTACACCCGGTTACGAATTGAAGAGCGCATTAGCATATTTTCACATAACTCAAGATATGCTAACTGACAATAATTTTCAGCGTCCGACAACGGATCGAACGTAGAATTAAAAGCGATTCTCACGCGAATGCCTCTCTCTCTCTCTCTCGGGCGGTTATCTCCGCGCAGCTCCCGCAGGTACTTTTGTTTCCCCCCTCGGTAAGCTCCTCTCTCTCTCTCTCTCTCTCCGGGTGAAGCGAAGCGCGGAAAGTAAGTACGAGTGCCGGTTACCGAGCGGCCGGGTGCGCACTGCAGCGAATTATTTTTTCTCCTATACGTAGATCGTCTCTCTCCGTCTGTCTCTCCGACTGCTTTTCTCTCGGTGCCCCGACTAATTGCAGCCCTCGTTTGCTTAATTCAATTTCAAAGCCCTGTATTTATGCATAGCGCGTGCAAGTTTCTCCGACTGAGCTGCTGCGGCGACTCGGCTCCTTTTTTTTTTTTTTACTCTCTCGAGTCGCTGGAAATTGTGCTTTAATTTCGTCTAATTACCGGAGGAAACGGAGATCTTTCGCGAGGGATCTTGGGGGGTGGCGGACGAGGCTTCTGCTTTTACGGCTGAGATTCGGTCTTGAATATTAGTGGCTTCCGAATGCGGGTTTTTTTTCTTCTTGCTCTGCGCGAAAAACGTATGTAACGAGCGCAAGGAGGCTTGTGGCGAGCGTGGAATTGAGATCGTAAAGAGAAGGACTTGACGATTCCGCGAAAATATGTAGTTATAACATATTTTGGGTAAAATCCAGCGAGTTCGTCAACGTCATTATTTTAATGATACATTTTCAAATGAAGGTCCCCATAACGAAGATAAATCCACAAACCTTAAGAATAATTAAGAAAAAACGTGTTTTCGAGCTTTTATTTTATTTCCAAAGACCTTGCACTTTCTTGCTAGCTGAATCGAATACCGCCTTGCAAATCTTTTCCACTCGGTTCTTTCAATTTCATTCGGCTCGAATTCGCGTCCGTGCCAACCTAAAAAGTTATACAGCATACCCAACGCACTCCTCGATTCCACGTCCGCGCGGCGTTACAAACCGCTACTTGAAAGCTGCGTCGATCATCCGGCGCGTAAAAAAAGCAAAAACTCATGCCAGGCGGGCCGAAAGAAAGCTCTCTCTCACTCTCGCGCGCACGGCGCAGTGGCAACGGCGAGCAAAAATAAAAGATGGCGCAATTTGCGAAGCCGGAGGCGCATCACGCGAGTGTGCACCTCCGAGGCGAATAACGTATGCGTATATCTAGGGGCAGATATCGGCGCGTAATGCAGGAAGAGGAGCAGCCGCCACCGCGCGCGTGCGCGAGTTAATAAAGCTTCTGGGCCCAACGTGCAATTAGACGCGAGAGAGAGAGAGAGAGAGAGAGAGAGAGAGAGAGAGAGCTGCCTCCGTGCATGCGCGCGCGAGCGGTAAGAGGAGCGCCGCGCGCAATCCTGTCAAGTGCTCGACTTTTATAGCCGTCAATTTCAGCGTAATCCAGCGCAATCACGTAACTGCGAAATGAATTACTCGTGTAACCTCTGCCGGGAGACGGACGCCGCATGCGCTGCTTTCCCGCTGCGCTCGCATCGAGCTGCTCGGGAGATCGGGTATAGTCTGAAGACGTAATCGGCTCTCGGGTGTTATTGCTTCGAGTATCGATTGCCGCCTTCGTTTTTTAAATCTTTCTCGCCGCGAGCTTCCGCGACGGGAAATTATTGATTATTGAAGCAGGACGCGGCACTTGACTTTTTTTAAACTTTGTCTCTGAAAATTTGGCGCTGTAGAATGGAAATGGCTTGATCATTTGAAAAGCCAAAGAATATACGACTATAAAATATATTGTCCACTTTCGCGATCCATCAAGTCGCGCAGGGGGAAAAATATAAGGGTTCTCAATGTCTGTTTGCAGAGACTCGAGAGCAGTACAGTAAACAATATTAAAACGAGCAGTAGTGAAAACGAACGTCAGCTAAAAATTTATTATACCTTCGGCGCCCTAACAATAAAAGCCGCCGGGCATTATATTTAGCTTAACTGCGAATCTTTCAAAACTAACTGTGAACTAAATCCTCAACGACACGGCTCGAACTTCAAAGCGCGTCGAGCGCCGCCGCGCCGCGACAGTTTAAAACAAATAAACGCAAATCCATAAAGCGGGAGTATCCGTGTAGGAACATCGGACAGTTTTTGTTAATACCCGGCAATAAAAGCCGCCGCTCATCGCGCTCTAATCGCCGGCGCATAAAATCCCCCCTCCTCGAATAGCGGGTTACGTACGCGGCCCGCGCGACTCGTTGCCATTGAAAACCGCACTGCTCAACGAGGAACCGCAGAGGGGGGGGGGGGGGGGAACGGAAATCCAATTTTCGCCTCGCGCGCGTAATTGATTTCCGAGATGAGCGACGCGGACTCGGTTTGTGTCGGATCTCGTTTTGGGCCGGGAAGTCAAAACTATATGGGTTTGTCGCCGGGGAGTAGGTTGAGAAAATAATTCTTCAGTTTTCGGAGTAATTCATGGTCCCAATATCTTGCATTGTGAAAGACGTTTCTAATTTAATCTTTACATTCTTATACGAAATTGGCAAACAAAAACAATTTACGGCGTCGTTTATATTAGAAAATGAAGCGATAAAATACTAACCGGTCTCCAAATCGATGCCAAAACCGCCATTTTATTTATTACAGCCGAGAGAACGAAATCCCCGCATTTCCCGACGCCTCGTCAACTCGTTCCAACGGACTGCTAGGAAGGCTAAAAAAAAGTCCGTTCCACCGCTGACGCATGCGATCCTCCCAAGGAAGAAGCAGCGCGACAAAAGGAAGAGAGACCCAGAAACGGAGAGTCGGGCAGACGAGCTCTCGTTTGTCATTCAAAATATATACGATCGTAAAGGCGATGCGGCGGCGGCGGACGAGCCCGAAGGTTTATCATATATTTTAGATGTTTAAGGACGTCATTAAAGTAATTCGCCCGTCACGGGGCCCGCGAGGATGCATTCGTATGCGCGCGAGATAGCGTTACGAGTGCGAGAGCAGGACTACACCCGTCAATTATCCTTATTACGCGGTCCCTCGCGAGGCTGCATTGTGATGCCTATCCCGGGCGTATCTGGCTTATCCCTCGCCCTCGCAATTGGGTTACGCCGGTGAATATATTTAAATCTCGAGGAACATTATCCGCAGCGAGGGAAGTGCAGTCGTTTCCTGGTTGGAACAGCATCGAGTCGAGGCGATTTTATAATCATTGCAATTACATAATGGAAATGGAAAATATATCCGCGCTGTTTCGTAAAAGATAAATTCTAGGCGAAAATTGAAAGACTAATTCTTATGAAAGTTGTAAACATCTTCTCATGTTGCACAATGGAATAGTCCTCTAAAAACTTACGACTTTTGCAATTCGTACGTATAAACATTCTTACAATGTTATACAATAACTTTTCAGTAAGCGCGTAAAAACTACCGATCTTGTCTCTGTAGTTTCTATTTTCTAGCGGACACATTTATCAAAATCTTGAATACGTTCTACTCCGTACGTAAAATATTCAATTGTCCGATAGAAGCTCAAAGGATTACATTAGTAGCACAATATATTTATTTCTCAGCGGCCGATCTGCATTACATTCATATAACATGACGTGCAAGAGAACTTTTTCAAAAATACCAGCCGAGCACAATAGCGAAAGGATGCTTGACCTTTTGGTGTCTCTTTGAAAAAAAAAAAAAAAGAAGAAGGGCAGATACATTTATGCGCGACGCGTCGCGGCAGGAAAATGTCGAAAGTATCAATGGGACGGAATGGAAAATCACGGACGATTGGAGATAAATTCTCTCTCCTTTTGTCGGTCATACCTCTTTATATGCGGGCAGACGCTCCGTGGATTGCCTAATGAGCAGCGGCGCCGCGGAGATGGACTCGCGAGCCCCGACACTTTTTCTTCGAGGATCGTCGAGCGCGCCGCGTAATGCCTCGCGGGTAGAGTCCGCTCTCGGATCTGTCGGGGCTTCTTCTTTTTTTTTCATTTCAGAGATTCAAGGATGTCGGGCTGTGAATAGGCCTACTTCGAGTTTACTTAAGAAAATAATTCACGTAGGATCTGATGCGTAATTTTGAAAAGCGCGAGGTATTTCTTTTTTTTTCGTCTTGCGGCTACTTCGGGAGAGCTAAATGATGATAATTAGTATGGCAATCCTTTCATTCGGAATGGATTCTTTTTTTTTTTTTTTTGACAATGTCCGTAATTTATTAAAATGTATGTCTAGTAGTTTGTCTTACTTTCTTCAGTCGAACGTATTCAATTTGAATATTTTATTGAAACTTTTGTCGTGCATTGCATTTAATTTACAAATATATTCATAGACAGGAAACTGTTTAAAATAACCTACTACTTCCCAGATTCAAAAAAATATTAAAAATCTTTTCGAAGCAGATTGCGTAAAAAGCACGAGAGGCTTAAGCGCACTTTCGAAAATTTAATCCAGCGGCCCCATTTGTATTATCTCCCCCCGGAATTTTTCTCACTTAAAATTCCAATCCGCAGAGCGCGGCAAATCGAGCTCGCCGAGTGAAGAATCACTCGCAAACAATCTCATTACAAGCGTGTATACACGAGAGCGAAAGAGAGAGCGAGAGAAAAAAAGAGGAGAGGGCCCGCTCGCGATTCATTCAGAAAAGAAGTCGTCCCCGGGCCTCGTACAAAACTATCAGATTGATCATCGCTGACGGCTTTCGTCTGTTCCGTTCCGGCCTGACAAAAGCTCCGGGGCCCGTGATTAACGCGAGCGCAAGCATTATAAACGCAGGTATTATACGGCGCATGAATGAGACGCGCCGAGGCGACACTTGCACCCACACGCCGAGAGAGTGAGAGAGAGAGGGAGACAGTCATTGAAATTCAAATGCTATCTGTCTCCTCGGCCGGGGAGAGGCTGAAAGAGAGCCGAGAGCGAATCTCGGAACGAGCTAAGGAGGCTGGCTGCCTTTAATTGCCTTGTAAATGTTAGATCTGGGCTGTCATTTATTTTCGGGATGATTCAGACCGCGAGTCCGTTTCCGCCCGGTGAAATTGTCGTCGTTCCAAGGGAGAAGGTGTCGGAGCCTGCAATCTCTACGTTTCGGCGCATCAACTTCTCGCTCCGCAAAACATCTTAGCTAAGGTTGATTTCCTCGTCGTCGTTACCTCGAGATCCCCAACGCTGTATCAAACGTTCGGCATAACTCCTCCGCAAACGACTCGGGGCGAGTGTAAAGGCCAGGAATCGCGACACCTTTATTAACAATAAAAGCCCGGGGCCAATTACACATCGCATTTAAAGCTTATTACACTCGGCGCTCGCGGATTCATTACGGCCGCGCGCAGCTCTCGGCTATTTCTCGGGCGTCTCGCTCTCCTCGTCAGGCTCGTCTCTCGTCATCTCCGTACACCGCACACCACAGAGACACGTTCATTATAATTGCGGCGTCCGTCTCTCTCTCTCTCTCTCTCTCTTTCTCTCTCGCGGCATAATACACGAGTCGCTCTCGCTCTCTCTCTCTGTCTTTCTCGGCCTTTTGCTATGCTAACCGGGGTCAAAATATAACTCGCCTCCGCAACGACGCGACCGACGACCGAGAGCGTCTCTAACAATGCCCCGCAGAATTGAGACGTGCCCCGGGGATTTAGCATTGTATAGGAGTGATAATGACGGAGGAGGAGGTCGCCGATTTTTGGCGCCGAGAGAGAGAGAGAGACTACCTAATGCGAGGTGGAGCTGGGCCTGATTATTCTTTTCTGTATAAGCTGTAGCTTTCGTTCGGATTTTTTGGACGGGTTTTAAACTGATTGGAAAACTACCTGTTGGTTACGGAAGCGAATGAGGATCTAAATTTTTATAATTTTGGTTGTAAAGATAAAAAAAATATTAGCTCGTTACTTTTCAAGAATTCATAAAATTCACTACAAACTCATTGAAGATTAAACAGGCCGTTCCAAAAATTGCAAAATTGTATGTATAAAAAATTCCGACTGTCATAAACTGTCGATATTCAGCGCTAATTCTCGAAAAACACCCTGCCCGCAGCGAATTCAATTCCAGCCGCCTATTTCCCCGCCGCGAAAAATCAATGCCCAGGGCGATCACGAATTTTCCCCGCCAAAAAGCTCCCGGCGCAGGCCCCGCGGCCAGCGTCCGACGCGGCGCACGTGGTGGGAGCCCCGCGAGCGGCGGCAAAGGCGGAGCGACGGGAGGCTCTCACCTTCGCGCGCTCCTCGGCCGAATGTGCCGGACGGCGCGCCGCGAGGAGGAAGAAGGAGCCTCTCCGCGACGCGAGTCGACTCCCGAGGAGTAGGAGGCACGCGGCGCTCTCGGCACTGCGATGGCGTGCACGCGGAAATCCCGATGCGCTCTCCGGACATATAAACACACGCAGCCGCTCGATGCATCGATCCACAGTCCCGCGTCGCGGGAGGGGCTGATAGGTTCATCTTGCCCGGACGCGAGTTAAATTTGCGATCCTTACGGCTGGACGGAACGCGACGGCCCGAGTTTCAGACTTGACCATCCGCCCGTTCTGCACTCGTGCTCGAGCCATTTTAATCGAGTATTTACGCGAATACTCGTAGATTTAACAGTTGCGCGAGTACAAAGAAGTTAATTAGAGCGCATTAAAGCGTTGCGTTCGCCGCGCAAATGATTTTCTCGTTTCGGAAAACGGTCGAGCGCCGGCGAGGCTCTTTTTCACCCCCATCGCTTCCTCGCTCGTGAAACGCGGTCAATTTTGAAAAAAAAAAAAAACGGCTCTTCGACGCGAACATAGAAGCGCTGCTGCTCGCAAAGAAAGCCAAACAGCTCGAACGAGGAAAGATAAAAGCCTGGGCTGCTCCTCTCCTGCGCGGGAGCTGTATACCTATACCGCGCTCGTCGGTCGGACGAGGGGTAATAAAACTTGCAGATAGCGGCCTGAAAAGTATTCCGGTGAATTTTTGCGCTCTCTCTCTCTCTCTCTCTCTCTCTCGCCTCCTCGCCGCGCGTCGACTCCTCGTTCGCGGATGGATTTACGCGACTGCGCGGCTACCACTCGCCGGGCCCGGGTTTATTGTGTTAGGTCGATCGTTAGCTCGGGTACTTGCCCGGATAAAGAGACTCTCGGCGCTTGGCTGATGATTTTATACGAGAGCGAGAGAGAGAGAGAGAGAGAGGAGCCGCCCCGGCTTTTTGCCCCCAACGCGTTACGCTCCGAGGCGCGATCGTTAAGCGAGAGCGATGTGTATGGCGCTTATCTCGCGATCGTTATCTTGTTATCAAATTATCGCCGTTTATCCCCCTTTTTAGAGGGGGGAATTGCGCTGCCAAAGTCTTTTTCGCCTTTGCCGAACGAGATGCGCTGCGTACGTTTGCGTTTACCGGTAACTGCGCGTTCTTGCATACTCGATATAATCATTTTTACTCGGTGTGTTTATAAGGCTACTTATTTCTCTTTGAGAAGTCTTCTGAAAGTCGAAAAACTTTAATTATTTCTCGCAAAAACGCAGCAGAACTTTGATCGTTCCACATTTCAGCCAATATTTATCTTCTTCATTTTGACGAAACGGAGGAATCTCCCTTCTGCTCCCCCTAATAAAAAGGCAGCGGCCAGCCTCCCATTTACAAATTACCGCGGCGGCTTTAACACCTAAGACTCAATAAAAGAAAAACCGAAGCGGCCGTCCCGAGCGATCCCGCGAGTCCGTAAAACAAGTTTACGCGCTTGCGGGAGCCCTCGAAATACCCTTCTCACCGTCGGCGGTAACGCAACACCTCCTCTCCCTGCCGCGCGGCGCATCTCATCACCATCATCGCGCCTCTCCGCCCGACCTTTGTTTCTCCTCTCGCACCTCCGCGATATAAAAGCGAGCTTTTATTGAGGCCCGCTTTTACGAGTAATCGGCGAATGGCGCTCCCTTTTTTCCCCCCCCTCTCTCTCTCTCTGTTGCCGCCGCGAGAGAGAAGAGGGATGTAAGCAAGCATGTATGTATAGGACGGAGAGCCTCGTTACGAGCCTCGCCAGGTATAACGAGCTGCCAAGGACGGAAGGAGCCCGAGCAAATATTTATCCTTTTTTAATAACGCCATTACGAGGTGCGAGCGCCGAGTCGAGGGATATACAGTCGGGGACCTTGGGGTATGATTTTGGTCTTCGAACCGAGTTTCTCCCGAGATATCGATTTTTTTCTCCTCCGTCGTCCTTTCCACGGGAGGTGGATTGGCTCGACAAATATTGAAGATTAACAGCGGACGGATTTTAGTTCTTTTTTTATATATAAAGCTTGCTATTTATAAAAACGAATAGAAGGACAAAAATAACACCTGTAAATCAGGAGATGATAACATTTATCTGTTTTTTTTGTAGAATCGTTCGAGTTTTAAAATTACGAGCTAGTATAATGCACTATTAAAGTAAAGTCTAATTTTACGTGTATCTTTTACAATGAAGTACTTGCGTAAGCGCGAGCACTTTAATGAAACGATGAATAAAACGAGGAAAACGTTAAACAAAATAATCTTTTTTTTCGTAATTAACATTACATTTGTCATTACTCCGCGACACGAATTTTACCTCGAAAAATTAATAGCCCACTACCATAAGCATAATCTCTCTCCCGCCGACTTATTTTCATTTAGCAAAAGTCGCAACGGGCAGTTAAAAAGCGGCAGTTAACTCGGGGAAAAACCTGCGCCGCGTATCATCGCCGCGGCCCCTTTTAATGAAATGAAAATTAATTTAGCCGGCCGGCGCGATAAACGAAAAACCGCCTGCTTTGCAAGTAGATTCGTTTATTTTTCATAGCCGCGCGTGCTAGTACATAAAACGCTTATGCATCGGTGTCGCCGCGATTATTGTTATTATTTTTTTTTTCCCTTTCTCTCTCGCGCACTATGCGTTTCCAGGCGCGATATTCGAGTGTCAGCCTGTAGGCTTCATTGTTACTTTGCGGCCAGATAAACTTGCGCGGCTCTTTAAAAGCGATTTGTGTCACGTTCGAGCGGCGATTTGCCGCGGAAAATCTCCGAGGCGCAGAAATTGAAAATAAGGGGGAGTGATAAGATTATAGAATGCGCCGCTGAAGGATTTTTGCAAAATTAATGTACGAAACTGTTTTTCAAATGGGCGATAAGAGCGCAATAAAACGCCCGCGCAAAATTACGTGCTTTAGCCTCGAAAAAGTAAACCGAGAATTGAGAGTTCCTTTATATTTAATAAACTGCATAAGCCAAAGTATATGTATTCGCGAATCTTTTATTACGGGTTTTACATTTTAAACTCGCCAAATGAGGGGTTAGACAACAGAGAACTCTCTCGACTTAACATAATGCATTCGGCAAAAACAGCTCGAGCTTTAGTTTTAATCGCGAGCACCGTTCCCGCTCTCGCTCTCAGCGGCGCGCATAAACACCCCGCGGGCCGGTTACCCGCGGCAAATTGCGCCCGGCAAAACAAATACAGGAAAAAATAATTAATTCCTCAAAAAAGCAGAACAAGATCGCGTTACCCAACGCTCTTAAAAAAAAGAAAGAAAGAAAGAAAGAAAAGAGACAGACGAAGGAAGGAATCCCGCAAAGGCGCGAAGACAATGCGAGACGGCGCATTATATAAGGCAGCGCGAGGCGCAAAAAAAAAGAGAAAAAAAAAACGGAGTGCTCTTTCCCGGGACGTTTAGCACTGTTCAGGGGGGCCTTTCGACATCTCTCGCGATAAAGCTGCACGGTCCGGGCCGCGATTTCCCAGCTGGAATTACGCCTATCAGCGCGCTTTCATCGTTCCCCGAAGACAATGAGGAGAGCGCGCGCCGCTTATCGCCGGGAGAGCATCTTTACGGGGGAGTTCAAAAATTGCGCCGGCCTCGCATTATATCCGGCCGCGAGCGAGAAAAATATCCCGCCGGAGGAATTTCCTTCACGGCGGACAGAGTCGCGGTCCGATAGTGCGGCTGAGGGCTAACGGAAGACGGAAGCGCGGCCTTATCTGCTCCCGGGTGTGATTTTGCTTTGTTCATTGGAGATTGGCCTGGCTTGTGGAACGAAGAAAGTTACGACTGGATTTTGAGCGAATGTGGATTTTTCCTCGTATAAAAACGGGCGGTGTTGTGTTAATTACCCCTCTGTTTCATTACGGTCCGCATAATCGCAATGATAAACTCGACGCTTTCTCCTGCGCACTTGGGGATCTCGCGCTTTTCGAAGGGAAGTCCTCCGATTTTGCGCACAAGAGCACAATAGATCGGCGATATTAATTAGCCGATGCCCTCGTCCACCGACTCGGCCTCTCCTCTCGGGGGCACAAAAAAAGAGCGCACCCTCGGCTCTTTAAGCCCCGAGAGCTCGTACAAAGTAAGCCAGAGCAGAAACACACACGTATACACACTCTCCGCTGAAACGAGGTAGCCGCGCGGCGCAAATGGCCCGGCACACGTACTCGCACTCTCGCGGAGCGAGAGCAGCGGCGGCGGCGGCGAGTCGAAATAGCCGGCAATTTGCAGCTTTACGAGTTATTTCACAATGGCTGCAAAGTATATAGTGGCTCTCGTCGGCGGCGGCTGTGCGCGCACACACACACACGCGCACGCGCACACACCCACCTATACGAGGCAGACGAAGGATGCGCCGCTGCCTAGACACACCGAGTGTGTCTATCTTCATTCGACCGCTCGAGCCCGAAAACCGATCGAGAGCTCGAGGTGTCCGCTCCTGCTTCGTTTTGCAACCTTCGCCCTTTTTTCTCGGACTCGCGCCGACTTTTACGACGCGGAGCGTTTGGTTTGTCGAAAGTAATTGGATCGGGCTTGATTTCAGCCGTGCATTATAGCCGAACGACGAAGGTAGCATAGACGCGCGGTGTCTCGTATCTACCGAGAAGGGGAACAATGTTATGGCACGCTACAATTTCGTAAGGATACCATCGACGCGCGCACCTTTCACTCAATCTCGGCCGAAACGGCAGCGGCGCGAAATCTATTTTCAATGCTACGCGTATATATATATATATATATATATATATGTGCGTGTGTAAACCGCTCGATAAACGAATTTTCCCAAGGAAAATAATTAGACGGAGGGAGCTGCCTTGAATACATTCCCCGCGGCCGTAAAGAGGATAATACCTCTCCGCGCGTCCTTCTCACCTCGGATCGGCGCGGGGATGAATTTTAGCGAGCATTACGGAGCTGCGCGCTTATACAGAGAGGAAAGAGCAGTCGAGAGCCCAGTACCCTATTTCAAGACAATAACCAACTGGCCGTAAAACTGTCGGGGCTCCTTCTCTCTCTCTCTCTCTCTCTCCCGGCGCTCATCTCCGCGTTAGGCCGCCGAGTCTAGACGTGCGCGCGAGTCCGAAAAACGTGCACTTGGCAAGGACGCGGACCGAGGGACGCCATTTTGGTCACCGGCCGAGCGAGGCGATTTCTTTATTTTTTATATCTTGTATTATTGCGCTTGCCTCGGTCCAACGCGATCTCTGAATTATCCCAACGGCAGAACGACACGCTAATGAATAAAAACCGCGGAAAGGATGCAAATACTTAGTGTAACGACGGGCACAGCATTGAAGAAGCTGAAATATTTCTAGCGGAGGAGATACCGATACATCTTCCTCATCTCCGATCCGGCAAAAAAGGGCGGCGCGATAAACCGAGGCCTGTATAATCAGCGAAACTCTTTGAAAAAAAGAAAGGGGGGCATCGGCCCGCGCGCCGCTTAATTACTTTCGAGCCACATACGCGCGGCGCGGCTCGTCGTTTTAAGATCATAAACGCGACGGTCGATGCTAAAACGCCGGGCAGGCGTCTCGGCGAGCGGAGAGCCCGCGCGCGGCTAGCCGCGCATTCGAATTGGATCATCGTAAACGGACGCGCGAGAGGGAAGGGTGGCAAAAACTAAAATAAGAAGACGCCGCGCGCGCGCACAGACGGAGTAAGATTAAAGACCCCGTAAGTACGCCCCCGCCGGAATGATGGATGCGATATCTGCGCCTCGAGCGCGGGAAGAAAGAAAACGCCGGTGGGTGGAGCTTTTCATTTTTATTTGCCGGGGCTCCGAGCTCTCCTTCCCCTCCCCCGCCCGACGGCCGATATTTTCTCCCGGGGATTGCGGATTTGGCGAAGCTTCGGTATTCCATCGGGGCCTCCGGGAACGTCGGCCGTGTAAATCAATATTCGCCGGACGGGACGGAATGTCTTTTCAACTGCAAAACGAGTCCGATTCCCGAGGTATGCAGGAGGCTCCGTGCTTCGAATCCTTAATACGGACGAGTACACGCCTTTAGGTCGTTAATAGTGCGCGGCTTTCTCTCGCGCGGAGGAGGAAGCGGTTCTCGCGAAAAGGAAGAGGAGCGTTTCTGCCGAGCTAAATCATCGATAGGCAGAACGAGGTGACATCTTTGAGAATCGACGCTCGCGTTTTGAACGGGGAAAGAGACACTCGGCGCTACCTTTTATCCGTTTGCCTCTGGGACGGGGCCGAAATAAAAACTCAATCCCCGGACCGAAGTGCAGGCCGAGCTGCAAAAGCGCGCGAACAATCTAAATGTTAATCCGAGGCCACGCCTCTCCGGGCCGCAAAAAGGGCCGCGCTGTCGCCTTTCCTGCCGGGCGTAAAAAAAGGCCGCCCCGTAACGAGGCCGCGATCGAGTCCGCTTTCGGCGGGGCGGCTTCGATATAATTACGGCTCGCTCGCGGGAGTAAAGCTCCGTAATTAGGAGCGACGCCACCTCGGGCGCCATTAACGAACGCCGGTGAATTATGAATGCGAGGAGATTCGAGGATCGTCGCGCCGAGCGTGAAATTTCGCCGGCAAAAAGCGGACTCGTTACGGACACCTGCTTTACTTTGCATGCGCAGCTTCGTATATACGTCGTAAAGCTGGACTGTATCGAGCTTGCTGCCCGAAGGACGAAGGCTCGCTCGCTTTCTCTTCCATTGATCGTCCGCGTTTTATACTGCTACTTTATTAATGTTCTCCAGCTCGTTCTTCCTCTCGAGGCGAGAGCTCAGCGAAATTACAATTATGAATGAGTTTTCTTGATGTATTGCACTAACAATCTGTACATACTGGTCCGCTCAAAAGCTTGCGATCATCGTAGGAAATTTGAAGAAAAATTGCGGACAGTCGCCAGTGCTTCTGAATTTTCGTTTCAAACGAGCGCAATGCAAACACGCACAGAGCCAAGCGAATTTCGGCCCCCGCGGAAAGCTATGTCGCGGCCGAGCCTCGACCTCCGGCGAAAGAGTCGCCGGGGATAACTTTCCGTCCGGGGGCCCGGGCATCGCTCGCGGGACGTTCACGGACGAGCACGCAAGAAAGAAAGAATAATACACAGAATACTTGCCTGACGCACCTGTTTGAACTGCTCCTCGAAGCTCCAGCTGGTCTGCTGCTGGTGCGCGGACTGCTGGCCCTGGCCGCCGGAGGTGGCGGAGTGACCGCCGCCCGGCAGATTCCCGGGCCCGCCGGCGGACTCCCTCTGGCTGGTGATCTCGAGGCCGTTGCGGCCGCTGCCCTGCGACGACTCGCTCGAGTGCGAGCTCGCCGAGCTCGTGAGGTTGTTGCTGCGCTCGCCGTTGTTGTTGCTGCTCGCGGCGGCGGCGGCGGCGCTGCTCGACTGGCCGTGCAGGCTGCCGGTGGCGGCGGCCGGGTGCCCCGAGTGGCCCGCCTGCTGCTGCGGCTGCTGTCCCGGGGCCAGGAAGGCACCCGGGGCTGTGAAGGAGAAGGGCAGGTTGAAGCCGCTGCTCATCGCCGCCTGCAGCGCCTCCAGCCCGCTTTTGTTGTTCAGCATGTCCATCTCGTTCTGCGCGGGGTAAACGGGGATTAGAGGGTCGGATCGCATCGGCCTCGGCGGGGTCAAGCTTGCGCTTGGCGGCATACCAACCTCGAGCTTGATCTTGGCCAGGAAGTGTGGATTGCTTTGGCTCATCAGGCTGTTTAGGTGTGCGAGGGGTGTCGGCGCCGGCGTGTTGTCGGCCGAGGAGTGATTGTTGGCCTGCATCGGCTGCTGCAGCAGTTCCTCGCCGCTTTCTTCATCCTGGCGATCGGGATCCGATAAGTCTTCCTCTGGATGCGACTGCAACAGACGGGCGACGTTTCGAGTTGTGTTTAAAAGAAACTTTTACGATTGTCATTCCGAGATAAAATGGTAAAATGGTAATTTATTCATTGGCGCGTTTATGTATTCTTTTAAAAGTGAGTGATCATAAATGGTAGAGCCTAAGTAGAACATCTAATCTACGTCTTGAGTAAATGAATGCTGCTCTTTGAGCGACGTGGAAATAACTTTTGTACGAGTTTACAAAAGGAGCACAGGGCAGCGAGCATTTTAATAATTATAATTCCGCATCGAGCTGATTTATAAAAATAAAAAATATACGAGCTGAATTCCGTTGCGAAAGAGACAATTATTCAAAAGACACGCCGTGCTTCCACAATAAACTCTGCTGTTAATCACAAAATTATCAGCTCCAACCATCCATTATTCAGTACAAAAATACCAACATTTAACCCATTTTCTTTATAGCTCCTCGCGGAGTTCGATATTCATACACTCGCGGCTTATCCGCATAAAATCGTAAGGCACGCAAACGTCCATTCGCCTAGAAAAAAAATTCCAGTCAATATTACAAACCCTGCAGCGATGACGCCACGAGGCGGACGGATTGTAGGTCGCTCGATAACCGATATCAACGGAAGGCATTGCGGGACATAAATTAGGAGGAGAACGAGCTTGCGGTAATGACCCCGCGCGAGCTTTCCGCGGAATTTTCAAGCCGCCGCCGAGCGGAAACGAGCTGCACCTTTCCGCGTTCGGGATTCTCGAGCGGCGATTCCAGGAAAGGCCGAGAGAGGTGCGATAAGTGTCGTGAGCGCGGCGAGTTAATACGCCGAGGAGAGAGAGAGAGAGAGAGAGAGAGAGAGATTGCGATGTGGCTGTTGCCGCTGGTGATTTAAGCCCTGGTACTGTTCTGCAATTTTCCGCGATGAGGAGGCTCAGCCTTTTCTGTAATTTCTGGATTTAAATGCATGGAGACACTGTGTGTGCGTTTGCAAATGCCCGCGTACGCGGAAAGGCCGTTGCCGTATTTACTTTTACGCGAGTTACGTTCATTGGCGGAAATGAGAATGTTTAAGCTACGATAATCCGATCCTTTGGAATATTCAACCGAGCCCGAGAGCTCGAAAAATGAACGTTCAACTTGGGATTTTTCAACATCAATCCTCACTCGGAGCGCGGCTTTGTCGCACTCGGCTTTCCGACACCGGCTTTGCGTAGCTGCGACTCCTATATTTGAGTAGGATTTTCCGTGTAAAACCGTCCGGTCCCTCCTCAGGGTCAATATTTTCGCACGTGCTCGAATGCCATCGCGATTGCGCGCGCTCCTCCGCGGCGGAGATTTCCTTCCTCGTCCCGCCATGTGTCGACGCTTCGTCCCGGACCTGCCGCTTTCGTACGGCTCTCTCGGCTTTTCATTTTTCCCCGCGTGTTTGTTATGACAGGCTTGCGGGCTTCGCGACGTGTTTATTGAGAAGCGATTAACTTTATAACGGCAGCTGTTTGCGCATGAATTTAAAAACGTGCTCTCGATTCTGAAACACGTGCTTTCAAAACTGGTCACCGAGACGTTAATATTCTCGCGAGGCAAGGAGGAGCTCCTCCGAAAATACTTGTCTCCCGATTTAACAAGTCCAACGAGGCACTTGGCGCACTTAGCTCTGCCCCCTCGACAAAAGATCGAGCTCATCGTCATTCTTCCGGAGACTCGCTCTACTTGTCATTCGTCGCGATCCGCGGCGCTTGTCGGACTTAATCCACGGCGACACCTACACCGTGCCTCGACACCCTCGCGCCTCGAGCCCAGAACAATGGAGCAGCAGCGGCGGCGGCGGCGGCGGCGACGTCGTCTCCGGATGTTGCCACCCGTCTCGGCCCGTAATTATTCTAATGAGATGGCGCAAGCCGAGAAATACACGCGCGGATAAGCGAGAGAGCGGAATCTAGTTCCGAGAAGCCGATTCGCGGCCTCGTAAAACGCAGTTCCGCAGCCGCCGTCGCCGCCGCCGCCGCGGAGAGTAAGTCCGAAGATTACGTTAATGCGAATAAACGGCGCGCCGCGCGGGAAAGGAAGCGAGGAGAAGGCGCCGCTCTCGAGTGAGACATTAGGCGCTGAACGCTCTTGCGTCGGCTCGCGGTATTGTTGCGTTGACTCTCCGCTTCGCCGGTAATTTCGCGCCATTATTTGGCCGGATTGTGCTCGTGAAACCCTCTCGAATGACTTGATTAGGCGGCTGGCTTATTTACTTAATGCCTGAATTTGCGGAGAGAGCTCCATTCGACGCTCGAGCGCGTCTTCCTGACGAATGAAAAATTCATCGGTAAGGCATCTCATAAGCAATTCATATCAATGCAGCAACGGGGCGGGCTGACCAAAACAAGCCTCGAAATCGTAATCCGATGCACTCGAAAAAAAGGAGACGCATCTCCTCGAATAAATCCCAAAAAAAGCCGTCGAGTCACGCCGTCGGGGTCCGAATCCGGCGGGGGGGGGGATGAGCCGAGGGAACGAACGAAAAAAGGAGCTCTCGGCGCGTGCTCTCGAGTGTCTCTGCGGTGCGTGTCGAGTCACCCCGCGGAGTGAGAGGAGCGCGTTAAACTGGTAAGAATACAGTGTCACCCCGGGCAAACAAGTGGGCGCGGCCCCCGAGGATCCTCCCCTCCTCTGTGGTTTCTCGCTCTGCCGGAGCGCCTCGGAACGACGCCGCGCCGAAAAAAGACGCGTGTGCAGCGAGGCCCTTCTTTTGTTACCTGTCTTGTATCAATCGGTCGGGTAGGCGATAGGTACTCGAGATTTTCTCCGCTCGGGATGTGATTTATCGGGAGAGGCGACGCCCCGCTCGAGAGGCTGCGAACTTTCTTCCGGTGTACGTTTTATTGGTAATCCGTTCGTTTTTTAAACAGACGCATTATGATTTGCAAAATTGCAATCATTCGGGTCTCGAAGCGACGCTTTCGTTAGAAAGACGTGACGACCGCGTTGCGTTATAAAATTATTAAGTCAGGAATTATTCAAGAGTCCTGAATTAAGAAGCGAAAAAAGTGTACCAGCAGCCCGAGCAAAAAGAATCAATCGATCAATTCCGAATGCGCGATCAAGGCCCCCCGAGCCCCGTTCGCATCGCGTACTGCTCGACGCAGAAAAAATGATCCCCGGCTCCTCGGCCGCGTCATTTGTCTTGTATATTTATCGATTCCGGCGAATCAGATCTAATCGTCCTCTCCTCCTTCGATATAACTCATATGGGCAACCGAAATCCATTGTCTGCCCCGCCGAATTCCCCCCCACAGCCAGAGAGCCGATCTATCCGAGCGATCGTTCCCTCTTCTCCCTCCGCCGATCGGCTCTCGATTTTTACGCCGAGCCTCGTGTATATGGGCGAACCACGTGGGTGTTCGAATTCATTGGAATATCTGATGGATAGTTTCGTCCTCTGTGTTTCATCGCGCGTATTTCTTTTTCTCGGCGTTTAATGTCACTCTCGGAGGTACACGGACGTTTAAGGGCCACGAAGTCGGGAAATTACAATAATCTTCGAGCTGAGAGGGGAGGGGGGAGGATGGGTGTTGTGTGTTTCTTAATCTGATAATGCTAATCGAGATTTGATTTCTGTTTGCTGACTCGGGAGAATAGGTGACTTAATGCGCTCGAATCGCTCGTGACACATTATACGACGCGCATAATCACGTCCGTAATATTTATGATTTTATAAACAGCGTGAGCTCGTCCCCCATTGACAGTCACATCCGAGCAATCATCATTCCTTCGTCCTTCCTCGAAGCCCGCGACTTCTGGACGGAGAAAAAAAAGGAATCAAAGCAGACGCCTTCGACTCCTCGATAAATTAACGGAATTAACTCGTAAGCACGAGAAGCCATCAGCATCGATCAAGCCGAGAGACTCCGAGTCCAAACCCACCGCGACTCGTCGAATTAATGTCCTCCGAATCAAGCTCGCATCCTCGGCGAGAAGCTCGTCGTTTAACGAACGCTCGCGAAACGGATACAAAGAGCCTCGGCGATCAATCGGCTCTCCCGCGACTCGTAAAACCGGTTTTTCATGAAGACGTCTTAACGAGATTTGATGTATTAGTCACGACAATCCGGCTAAATTTATACCAGTAGCCGAGGAGGCGAGCGAGCCTCTCCGATATGCCGGCGTCTCTCCCGCTCTCTCTCTCTCTCGGATGGCACACACATGAAGGCGCTCGCGCGCGCCTCCCAGGAGATTTACAGCCGACACTATTCCAGTATTTTTATTGTTTTATATACTTTGTAGTTTTCACGACGCCGTTTCGTCCTCTCTCTCTCTCTCTCTTTCTCTCTCCTCCTCCTGTTTTATCGCCTCGCGGCGTTTCTTCTGCTCGTGTTTTCTCGCTCGAGAGTCCAAAGAGGTTTATACGGCGTCGCGGGGCAATTAGAGGCGAATGAAGCTTTTTATGAACTTAATTAAAAGTGAGTGTGATTAAATTCAGCGGGGGGTATAAATTAGCATACATCGAGCGGCCTGCCATTATCCCTCGATTACCGAACGATCATAATTTATACCATTAACCAGTCGCGAAAGTACGGGGCCCCTTCCCCCGGGACGCGGATTCTATTTGCAAGCGAGAGGAATTTCCTGCGGGTGGAGGAATGCATTTTCAATGTCGTAACACGCCTCTCTTTTCCCCGGACTTTACGGTGGCAGATCAAAGCCCGCTCGGTACGGAAACACAGAGGGAGACCGGCTGAGAAAGTCGCGCGCACGCGCGCCAGCCGCGTAAATCATCGTCTAAGCGGTCTCGTGAATGGCCCCTCTGAAATCTTCTAATTAACGCGGCTGCTTGTACAGCTTCGACCCGCGCCGCGGCATCGAACGTCGCGGGATGCCTTCGTTCCCGGCTGGCTTTGAGGACGGCAAGTGTCAATTCTTGAGCTTGTAGTTAAGCTTCTAAAAAGTTCCTTTCTGGCTTTACTTTGATCAAGAGAACTATTTAATTCCATTACTACGCACTTACGAGTATTGTTTTAGTTCCTTAGTCTAGAACATTTGCTTAACCCGCTTTTTTAATAATTCATAACCAATTTCTCTTTACAAAGCAAAGTAACCGCCTCGCCTTAGAATGACCCACTAACCCTCGGCAAAAATTCTAAACAGTGTACAGCAAGCCGCTGAGAGCCGTCTCCACCCCCCGGCGGCGTTCGTCATCCGCGAGACGGGGACTCTCGCGGCAAAAAGCGCGCCGATCGCGCGCGCGAACAACGGGCCGGATTCGCCTCACAAATCACGGCGGCGCCTGCTCGCGCTCCCGCTTCCCGCGCGCGACGGAGCGCCGAGCCGAGTGCGCGAGCGAGCGAGCGAGCGCGCGGAGAGAGAGGGAGAGAGAGACCCCGTGGCGCAGAGAGGCGCAGTCAGGGGTCCGCCGGGAGGAAGGGAGCCGAGACGCGCGCTTTTCAATACTTTCGAGTTGATGCCCAAGCAGAGAGCTCAGCCAGGGGGGTAATGAGGATTCGATGATGATAGGATGAATTGCTCTTGAGTGTCCGGGAGTTTTTTTCTTCGCACTCTGGGGCAGTGTTAAACGTACTGCTTTCGGTGGGAGAGCTGCCAGTCGCGTTTCAAGCTATCTGGATTGTAATTGTTGGGAATTTCGAGCAATTGAATCGATTCTTTAGAATAACAAGGAAGGCTGGAATTCGAACATTTCCATATTGCGAAATGTATTAGCATAATTTTCGAATGCAATATCCATCGTAAGACGGTAATGCACAGCTGGAAAACAAATGGCTCGGCACGCAAGAAAGCTATTAAACCTCGAATTCCGAAACGAAATTTTTCACCTTAGTTTTTCACAAATTACGATTGAAATTCTCACAATTTGTCCGGTTGCACCCAACCCTACGGCATTTACCGACGCCTGCATTGAAACGTTCGTCTATCCAACGTGAACGCTGGCCGACACAGCTTAATGCCCATCCGAAACCGGTTTTGCAAATAGAATGATAGATGGAAAGTATAAACTTTAATTTGAATGGCCGTAAAGCCGAGTCGGCAGATTTGTTCCAATCACGCGCTTCAAACGCGGCAAAAGAAAAGCGCGCAAACTCATCTCCCCGCCTCGCGATTTAAATTTCTCTCCGCGGTATTCCATTAAACTCGCATTCCAACGGTCGAATAAAGAGCCATCGCGCGCCCGATATTTGCCCAGCCAATTCCTGCCGCTCAGGCGCGAAAAGCCTCTCCCCGTTTTATTGGCAGAGAAACGGCGCGCGGCGTATACGCGTCGGCGCGCAATTTGCTTAATAACTTCACCGCGGCGCTTTTCATTGTTTTAATCACGCTCTCTTTTGTTCCCTCCCCCTCGCGCGTCGTTACGAAACCGCGGCCGCCGCGGCCGAACTTGCGCGCTCTTTTTTCTCGCGTTTCCCAACGAAAATCGCGGCGCGGCAATAAAAGAAAAAAAAAAGAAAAAGAAAAAAAAAACAGGCGCCTTTATGCCAGATAATTACATTAGTAATAAAGATCCCCATGCCCGAGCGAGGCGCGTTATTTATAACATATGCAAATCGGTGGAAGGAACGACACGAGCCCCGCGCCGCTCGGACAATAAATATTTATCACGTCGCAATGATACGGCACCGGCGAGGAGGCCTTGCGCAAGCGCTTATTCAAATATGAGCGGGGGACTATTTGCGCCGCGGGTTTCCGCGCGAAAATGTATCGATGATTCGCGCGGGTGAATTATCGTCCGGGGGAAATCGACGCTTCGTTAGGCAGCTGTCCGGACGGTAGCTTTGCTCTCTGCGTCCGGAGAGATGAGTCGGTTCGTCGGGGATTGCCGCGGAGCTTCTTGCTTATTCCGAGAAGTATATGCATCGTCCCTTATTTGTATCTTAGTTTACGTCTTTATTTCGCTGGGATTCTAAAATTTACCTTGAACGTGAAAGAGTTCAAAAATAAATAAAGAAACTTTTACGTTCAAGGTAAATTTAAAAATGCTCGTGTCCTTTTCTGCTTCAATTTGTAATTTTTCAGAAAATTACTTGGAAATTTAATCAATAATTGCGATTAGAATGAATCGATAAAAATGAGCTGTAATCTTGATTGCGGCAGAAAACTTTCTAGAATATTTGCTGACTGGAATGAGTTTACAAATTGTGGAAATAGTTTAGCGCGAGTAATATTTTCCAAGACATATTGAGAACGTAAAGAAGATATTAATATCGGTAGGAAAGAAGCAAATGTCATGCATACGTGCAAATCAATATTATGCATTTTCCTACGGCTTCATAAGACACGTAATTGTATACCGACTCGAATGAAGCCCGAGACAAGACTGTAAATATATTTTGAAAACAATATACCAAGATTACCTAAGGCAACATCAATATACTTTTATGAATGTTGCCTTACTCCTACCGCAATGCAACTTATTTTGTAAGATTTCTAAAAACACACTTTAAACTTTTGTTTGTATCGATGAATGCTATCGCATGAAAAATTGCCACTTATTTTAAAATGAAAAAACACTCGGCTCTAAATGTAATTTGCAAAGCCAATCGACGCGCTTTCGATGAAAATTATTTAAAAAAATGTTACTTAACTGACAAAATATTCTGTATTCAAATTGCGATAAATGAAGCGCGCAAATTTACTTCCTCAAAACCGAGCCAAATCCCATTGATTTTTAATAAACTTTTTATCAACCTCTCGAATATACATGAAAAATGTGAAAAACAAGATGTTTGCACGTTAAACAGTCGAGTTGAGGTCGAGAGCGATACAAAACCGCGGAGGTCACGAAATTTACGCGTATAAATTAGCGTCTATATACTTCTCCGCTTGGAGAGAAAACGTTTTTCCAGGCTCGGCAACCTGCGATGAAAAGCGAGGAGTGGGGGGCTGAAAAAAGGCGGAGTGAAGCGAACGGCGGAGGAGAGGGAGGAGTAGAAATATTTGGCCATCAGTGTCAAAATGTTAAGTTGGTCCGTCCTTTTTTTTCAGAGCAGTCTGTCCTCTTCTGCGTGCGTAAATAGAAAACGTTCGGCTGGAAATACGTATAAATAGAGGTGTATTTATCTATTTATTGCTGGTTATTCACTTTGACTGGAAGATTTATTGCGTATGGCATCTTGTGCCTCTCTGGGAAATGTACGTAAAATGAGAGATAATTGATTAACTGCTGATTTCTTACCAATAGGCGATTGTTTTGCGGCTTTCTAAAAGTTTTTGCCAACATGAAAGTTGCTCCAGATATTTTCGTCGAAGAGATATGTAAGTGTCATAAATGCTCTATTCCCGGATAATAATATTTTATATATTTAAATAGATACAGGAGCTTTGTACCAGATTTCTCATGTTTTTCGTGTAATTTATATTTTTAATTTTCTAATAATTTTCCTGCCTTAAAAAAATGATCGATATCCTTGAAAAAACGTTGTATTACTTAAAATAAAGTCCCAAATGCCTAACTTTTCCTCCAATTACAGCTGGGCATTTTCTTATTTCGCGGCACAATTAGCCTCCAACCATAAATAATGCGCTGCCTTTATTTTTCCTCATAGGTCGAGACCCCACCCACCTACGATTTCTGCATCCTCTGCTGGCCAGCGGCGGAGCGCGAATACGTCGAATCCATCACTTTCGATCGATAGCGATCGATACATTTATCGAAGTGCCGATAGACTTGGGGGGGATCGGACGCTGGAATTCACGAGTTCGAAGACGACACGAGTTCCGGACGGAACCCCCCGTCGAGTTCCCACGTCTACCTCCTCTGCTAGCCTAATTAATCTGCGGACAATGCAGCTCGGGGATCTGGATGTCAACTGTTGATCTATCATTTTACCGCCGATTAAAAACGAGTTACAACGCTTAGAAGCATATAGCTCTCGATTGTTGGCGAGCGCGGAAGATTTATGTGCGCTTGCTTTTGTTTAATTAACGACACAGATTTAATTGCCGCGTGTGAGCTGATTTCAATGAGATCGAAGTCAGGCTGGTCATTAGTCCCTCGCCGTAATACCCATGAAACGCCAAGCGTTTACGACATTAATAAATTAGGTTCTTATGTATCAGGGACAAATCGCCGCTCCAATACGATATTGAATATACTTCTAATATATACTTGCATATTGAGCACGCTTTATATAATAAGATTAATTTCTAATTCAATGAATATTAAGCAGCTCAGACGGCACGAGAACACGCTCGTGCCCGAACGAGAAACTTAATCAAAGTCATACCGGAAGCGAGTGAATAATACACCTCCGATCGCGGGCTTTAATTTATTAAATCTGGCTTTTCCAACGTCGGCGATGCCTCGCAGGACGATTACGCACACCGAGCAAACCGCTCCAGACAATGTCCTTTAATATCGCGGGGGGGAGAGTGACCGGCGTCCATCCCCTCCGAAAAAGAATCGCAGAAAATAATCGTTTAAGGCTTTGGTAGTCCGTCGATTTAGATGGAGAGATATTGTGCATATCATTGAGCGACGATCCCATTTAACGGTACAGGCTGATTTATGCCGGCGACCCCGGAGGCTTGACAGATATAAATTCATTACGAAGCCGCGCGCGCGCTGCAAGAGCGATCGCTCGATAACTGGCCGCGGAGTGGATATCGCGCGCGGGGCGGCCGGATCCGAGCGGCGTCGGCGAACCTCCGGAGTTATTGAAAATAATGCACCGGGGAGAGATTTGGCTTGTGCACGGTCGAGTTTCCGCGAGAGCGTTGAGAGTGGCGGGTTTGATTTTATTTTGCAGCCGGCGCGCTCAGTGAAATGAGATACGAGTTGATTCTCAGATAATCGCTAAATTAATAGCGGAAAATTAGCATGTCACGGATTGATTATTGCGCGAGTGAAAAACTTGATGTGTAATTGATTTAAATCTGCTTTCATTTATGTCAGTCACTTATACTCTCTAACAAGCAAATTGAATTAAAGAAGTCGATTACGAATGTAATTATACACACCATTTCACGAAGCATTGCTCGAGTCTAAAAAGTAAACAAAAGCAAAAAACCCGCGACAAAATTGATAAGTCCCCCACGCGAGTTTTTTCCAAAGTAATAAAACCGCCTCGACAAGTGCATCGAGCGACTGCATCTCCTTATAAAATCCCCTCGGCCTGCCGGCGGCGCATAAAGCCTCTCGCAGCTGCGGTGTTCCTAATGCGTGCTCGTCACGTGTCCACCAGATTCGAGGCAATAAGGGGACGGAGCCGTCTCCGAAGACGATTTATTTTTATAATGAGAGAGATTCGGCCGCTTATGCAACGCTCTCGGCATGGGGGATACTCGATCCGCGCGCGGACCAACGGATGCGCCTTGCGCTTAGTCCTGGATGTCTCCGCCGCTGCCGACGGAGGAAGGGCTTCTCGACTTTTCGGAGAGAGTCGTTAGGATTTCGAGAGCGGAGAGTTAATGAGGGGTAGTAAGGGACTGACCAAAGGACCGAGATAATATCGGATTTGCAGTGATAACGGTGATTTATTGCTAAATTCGAGATGGTCGCTCTCGCAAAGGGAATAAGCTGATGATTTGAAACATTGTGCGAGGTTAAGATATTGAATTTTGACGAGTTGGAAAATTTTTTTTAATGGGACTAAATTTAGCGTGGAACTAAAGATAGGCAGAACGACCACTTTTACAGTTTACGCGAAGTGTTGTCATGCGTTCTTGGATGATGTAAATTCACAATAACGTTGCCTAAGCTGGAGTGATTGTACCCAATTTTTTAAATTCCAGATTACTCCCTCATATCTGTGAGCCTCAAAAAAAATCAAATATTAATAAAATTACTTAAACAGTGTGCTTCATAGTGAAAAGTGTGAAAAATCCGTTTACTTGCATTGAAATTATTTCCAAGACTGCGCACAGAAATTCATGACTGAAAGCCATATTTACTTTAATTTTATTCCCCTAGCGGTTCTTCTGATATAATCGTAGTAAAAAAAGCATAAATACGCGGGTACTACTGCTTGAAAATATTATTTTCAAGAATTCTCAAGAATATTTCCATTACAAGAAGTTAATTGAATAAGGAATCGTGTATTGTTGTCACGCGATTGTAAAATTTATCTCTCCTTCTGCAGGAAACGAATGATTCGTAATTGTGTATCTACAAGTCCGCGGCGAAAGATTTTCCATTGTTTTTTAAATGGAAATTTATTGTCCAATAAATCTGGCAACAAAGTGCACATTTTAAAAGAAACTCTGGAATATAATTTTGCCATTCAAATCGAAAGTGCAGACCGAGAATCATAAAAATGTGTGCGCGAATGTCAACCGCGTCAAATATTCAACGACTTTTTTTGCGAAGAAAAAAAATTTCGCGATGACACGGAGTTCATACGTCGATTTCTTTTCTCATTCGTACATGTATTTATAAGTTATTCGAGAGTTAAAAATTCTTTTCAAGCCAAATAAGTAATGAAAAGGAATTCCGTTTTTCTGGCATTTGAAATTTTAATTTAAGCGCTATGAAAAATGCAGCGGAACAGATAAAAACACAAATTCCGAATTCTGAATTTATTCGAAAAATTAAACAATTATTATGTCTGAAAATTCAAGCGCTAATTATTCCGAGCAATTTTACTATCTCGTTCCGTTAATAAGCATATTCTTTATATACTACAATCTATTACCGATAAATAAAGGCGAATATTAACAATATCACCTATTACGAAAGAGCAAAAAAAAATAACACAAAACAACAATTTATTTCTAAAAAAAACTACCGCTCGTAATTATAAAACCGAAAAAAAAAATTCCATCCTCCAAGGACGCAGCGGCGCGGCTCCGCGCAAAAGGCGCCGAGGACCGATAATATTCCGGCGCTGCAGCCCCGGAGAACCGCAAGGGGGGGCGGAGAGCAAATCAAGAGCGCTGCGCGCGCCGCCGGATTTAATTAATGACCCGCCGAGTTTGATCTGCCGCTACAAAGCGGCCGGCCGCGTTTACACGGCTGCTTTATTTCCGTACTTCCTTCCTTCCAGCGGCGACGCCGCTGCTTTTCTGCGAGGGAGAGAGAGAGAGCCCGCAGTGTCTCCGATTTCTGGCGCTGACGCGAGACCGGGATGACGCGCTCATTTTTCACTTCTGATTAGAGCCGAGTTCTTGCGGTGCCCGGGGACCGAGCCCGCTGGAGACGCGGATTATTATTACTCCGCTTGTTACGAGCCGCCCGCTAAGGTTTATTGTCGATCGAGTTTTGTTCGTTTTCTAAATTTAGAGGCGCTCCCGGCGGATTTCGCAGAGCAGAGACGGGGAGGGAGCGCGTCGCGAGTCACCTAAATCCAATGATTTCATTGACTTTCCACCCCGCGCGCTCGCAAAAATCTCGCCTCCGCCCGAAAATAGCCGGCGAGCACACGTAGACTCGAGAAAAATTGCCTCGTCCTTGATAGTCCTACGATGCGTGCGAGAACTCCCGAAATATACGCGAGGCGAATTCTGCGCCGGTCGCCCACAAAAAAGCTATAATAACATTTTGCGCATCTCGTCCGCATAGAGAGCCGACTAACTCCCGACGTCACGCTGACCCGCTTTTCTCTCCCCGCAGACATACCGAAAATTCCGCAAATCCGTCACTACTACCCGCGGAGGAGAAAGAAGCTCTCTCTCTCTCTCTCTCTGCGAATAAAAAGCCTCCGCGGATGACGGATGGTCGCGAATAAAAGCCGCTCGAAATAGCGAAATTCACGGTGGTCGCGGGGCTGGAATTATTTTGATTATTTGGACTATTAATCTGCGGGATTTTTCGTCGACCGGTGGCGTCTCCCGAATCGAAAATAAATCTCGGCAGCCCGCGGGGACGACGTGTATTTGTTATTTCGAGCACTTGGTGATGTCGCCGCGGAGCTTTTTACTGCCCGTCGCTCGCCGGTGGATCGGGACTCGGGGGAAAGAGATTGATCGTCGGCGAGGGATGATTACGGCGGCTCGCTTAATTTATGCCGGATTTTGTGTCCGATGTTTTGAGTCGGGAAAGCTGCTGTTATTTGTAAACAGTGGCTTTTTTTTAGACTTCTTTGTCAGCCCGCGTCTTGTAATTCAAAGTTATATCATACCGCTGAGAAAAGAATTGTTTCGTCGATTGGCCGGGGTCGAGAACCCGGGATGATTCGATGATGTAACGATTGTTTTTTTTCTAAATTTAAGCTTGATTAATTAGCGACGGCCAGAGCGGCTACTCCGCCCGAGTCCGCTGCGTTCCCCGGCGGCCGAATTAAAGCAAACAGTAGGCGAAAACACTCGCCCGACAAATTACTCACGGCGCGAGCCGCGCTCAAAAAAGTATCGGGGTAAAAGACACGTTATCTATATCGCGACAGGCCGGAAAGCGTTCGCCGCGCCAGTTCAATCCCCCTTACAATCACAAGCCTCGGCGTCCAAGTTCACCGCGGTGAGTCAAGCAAAGCAAAGCAAAGCAAAGCGGGACGCGGAGAGGCCGAAAAAAGAGAATCGAGGACGACGTCCCCGCGCGGCTCGGGGATCGAGAGAAACCAATGCGATAGTCTCCGCGCGCAAAAGAGGGAGGGAGAGCGAGAGAGAGAGAGAGGGGGAGGCTGCCTAGTGCACAAAATAGTTGTCTAAAATTGTATGACTGACGGACAGCTGGCCGTCATTAAAACCCCATTAGCGAGAGTCGCACCCTCGCCCCTCTCCCTCCTTTATCTCTATATCTGCGCCTCCGCTCCGTCCCTCCCCGACTTCGTCGTCGTCGTCGTCGTCGTCTCGCTTTTTCCCGCCGCGCTCCGCGCCGAGGCTTATAGAGGCTAGAATACGCTAGAGAGCGAGTTCTAACAATATCCAACCACCCACGCTATATCGATGCCGCCGCGAGCGAGGGAGGAGCTGGTTCGCGAGCCGTGATTCTCATTCCGCCGCTGACGTTTATAAAACCGTATGCCCGGCCGATTCGCTCGCCGGCGGTAATTTCAATTATTTCCGTTGTGCCCGAGTCGTTCAAAGTATCCGGAGAAAGCCGAGACCCGCGTTTATATCAACCGCGAGAAGGAACGCGCCCCGGCATTGAATCACCGCTCCAGCTTGTAAAGCCCGAAGCAAAAGCGGAGAGCGCGCTCGCAGATGTGGACGCGTGCATAAAAACCGGGGAATCGAAGACGAGAGGCCATTCGCGCAAAACGAAACGAATAGGTCTCGTTCGGGGGGGAGGGGAGGCTCTCGGCTCGCTCGACTTTATGGTCCATTAAGAGTTCGCGCGACACATACGCACGCGGGGCGAGCGCGCGCGCGCGAGTCGTCAATCACCGCGGGCCCGATATCTCGCGCGCAGAGTCCTCCCGTCAAGCCCGCTGACTTATACGACGAGGCTGCGACCTCGCCCCGCGCGAGATATTTTGCCCCCCCCCCCCCCTCGTAATTGGTCAAATGAAATTGGCCATCAGCATTCTCGACGGCTGTTGCGGATTTGCTGGCCGCGGCTCGTGCGACGGGTGCGTGCCTTCGCGACCGGGGAAGCTTTTGTGTTTCGGAGGCGGTGCTCGGCGCTGAGTTTCGAGGAGATCCGACGATTATTATTATCTCGAGTAACAAGTGGAACGGCAGTCGGTAAAAGGGGGCTCAATCAACGGGTAAGACCTTCTATCGACCGGCCGGTGTAATTCAACACTGGCTTTTTTTCTCTCTCGTTGCCGAAAATCAAGATCGCCGGAGATCTTTGGCTTTCGCGCCTCGCTGACGAAATTGAGGAAGTGGATGATGCAACCGTTGCGCAACTCCAGAAAAATTGGGCCGAATCGCCAAACGAGCGCCGAGTGATTGAGAATCTCATTCGATTGACAAGCGCGACTTTTTCCTCTCGGACTCTCCGAGACTCTCGGATAATCCTTACAAATGGCCGAACTAACTCTGCGGAATCGCAAGACAAAGCGCGGATGGAAATAAATCGCTCTCTCTCAAAAATACAGAAAAAAAATAAAAAAACGCTTTCCCAGTGCGTAACTCCGATTTGTATTCCCAATCCTTGAAACAAAAAACAGGAGCGATCGCCATTTGCATTCGATGATTCAATACCGTTTCGTGCGTTCCTTATCGCCGCGTTTCAGGCTCCGATTTCAGTGAAAGGCAAAAAAACGGGAGGTATAAAGCGGCCGCCGCTGCGTTTATTATCTCGGAATGCACTTCCTCCCGAGAAAAGTGAAAACTACTCATCGATATCCCTTATCGGGGAGGGGGGGCCTCCTTCGGCCCGGTAATTCGATTATCTTATGAATCACTTAAGTAAAAGAGGATGTCCCGGGGATTTACGAGCGTGAATAAAATCCGCCGGTCCGAGAGCTGGAAGTTTACCAAAAATGTACCGAATGGATATTTTCGAGCGAAACGTTGGCAGCCCCCGATTCGGCCGCGCGGATTGATTTACAATTTTATTGCCCCATTATTTATTGCCCGGCCGACATTAATCACTCGGCTGTCCTCCCGACCGAACGAACGAACGAACGACTACGCTTTTCCAAAGCCGCCGCGATTTATTCGGAAAAATACGGAGAGCCTCTCAATTAAGAAAGGCAATAATGACGTTGTGAGCGTCGGCGGGTGCCTTTCTGATTGATGGCTTCGGGATCGGACCACTCGGCAGAGCCAGGCTAAATCCGCGAAACGAATTTAGACGCATATATACGCGCATACACAGTGTAGCGCGAAAGCATTCGGGTTATAAAAGCCGCGGGGAAAGAGGAAAAAGACGAGGGTGCAGTCTCCGCCTCTCTCTCTCTCTCTCACAATGCAATTTAGTACTCGAACTATATAATATAACTTCTAGACTCCGACTGCTACGTTTTAAGTCGTCTTCTCCGCGGAGAGTAATTTACGATAGTCGCCCGAGCGTCGACACGTTCCGGCATGCGCGCGAAATCCGATCGTAAAATTAAATTAAGAACCGGGCAGCGGCAGCGCAGAGCGGAGCCCGGGGCTCCCGCGGCAGCCCCGAAAATCCTCTGGCCGGGCTCCGCGCGCGCACATTCGATTTATCGAAAGACACGCCGGTATGCGCGGCCGCCCCCGCGAGCGGCTCTCTCTCGTAATGTAGTCCGCCTGCCGATTGACGCCGCTTCATCGGCCCTATCTTCCGAGAGGGCGTACAATGGCGACGGTGTTTAGGAGCCGCGGAAAGCCGAGCCGCGATGACAAATGACGACAAGGATTAATGATGAGGTTATATCGTATTTTTACTGTCTTTTCGAGGAACTCGGCTTTTGTGTCGCGGGCTACACGGGAGAGCAAATAAACATGTCAGATTTTCGATCGGTACACAGCTGCGTGGTGCGTCGCGGCTTGTAAATCGGGGGATTCTTGTTTTTTTTTTCTGCATTTTAAAATAATAAATTGATAAACCCTTGCGCGACGACGCGCGGGAAAGAAATGTAAGGCGGAAGTGAAGAGTAAAAGCCGCGGGTTTTATATTGTGGAAAAATAAGCGACGCCGTACATAAAAGAGCTGCCGACGCGTTTGTTATATTAAATAGTCATATACAAAGGAGTGTAGCGAATAATAATTATTTATAATGGAAACGCCGACGAATCGCGTATCGCTAAATTATGCGATAAATAATTCGGTTTTATATTTCTGACATGACTTAATCGCCGGCCTTCTTTCTTATCAAAGTAATTTTCCCGGCGCATTAAAATGTATCTCCCGTATATTAATATTCAGAGGATAATCGAGCTACAACTTAATGCGCGAGTACAACGCTCATTGTTTTATATTCCACTCTGAAGAAAAGAGAAAACATATTGCTCGGCGCAGGCAGCTTTTCAAAACGAATACGTATAATCTCCCAAGAATCCTCAAGGCTAATCGTCGAAGTGCTCGAGCGTGATTCAGTACTCCTCCTGGGCCTCGAGAGAGTCCCAACCCCCCCGGAGAAAGGGACGGATACGCCGCGCGGAGGCCGGAAAACTCTCGGAATACGGAAAAATATCGCCATCTGCTCGGCACGTGAGGCATCCCTGCGGCCTCTATCGATCTTGACTGCGCTCTCCTCGTTAACTGCGCGTACATTGGGGAGCGTCTTGATTTTCTCGGGGGCCCGAGGCCTTAATTCCTTGAAACAATAAGTTTCGGGGGGACTTGGGCACGGGCCGCTGCGCCGCTTGTCTTGGCGATCTGCGGCGCAGTTTTGGGACTCGGCTGAGATTAGCTAAAAATCTGAACGAGGAGAGTTTTGACGACCGCAGAGAGGTTTTTTTTCTCTTCGAAGGCTTTGCGGTGCGATTGAACTTTGAATTAAAGAACGACAAGGATAATAAAATAGTACATTTTTCTGATGGGGAAAAACAGTGTCGGGCAAGATAAAATTAAAAGTTTTACAATGTTTAACTTTATCTCTTAGCGAAACAATTCCCTTTTATCTAATCTTGTATGTTTTTCTACCCGATTATATACTTTTTAAAGCACCCCGATAAGTAAATTTAATTTTTTATACAAACTCACTTATCGACACCTTGTAATCATCCTCCGAAAAGCGACTCATTATTAGAAATCCATTTATTCGACTTTGATCGAAATAAAAAAAAAATAAAAAACAGAAAAAAGCCCCACCTCGATCACAATATACGTCTCCGCTCGTTACATCAGTCGGCGCGACGACAAACCGCAGCGCTCTAAAAGCGAATCGCGAGGCCGTTTTTCTGGTGCGCAGCTATATGCGCCGGGAGGGATATTATTTTTTGCCAGCCGAACAAGAGAGCGAGAGGGAGAGAGAGAGAGAGAGAGAGACTCACCTACACGTGACGCGCGAACGAGCCTAGGCCACCCGTCCATTAATCATTCCCCGGACGTTTATTAATAAAATATACCGACTCGGTCGAGAATGGAGACGGTTAGCGAGGCGGCCCCAGCTCGCGAATAATACTACTCCCGGCTTGGGGACGCGGAGTTTATAGGACGCGAGAGCTGAATCTCGCGGAGCGATTGTCCGAGGGATTTGACGGCTGGACGAGAGGATCGACGCGGCTGGAGGCGCGAGCTTCGCTCTCGGGCTGGATTGTCTGATCGCGTCGATTTAGCGGGTGGAAGCCCGAGCTTTGGGGCGAATGTTAAAGGGGATTATTTGCTGGGAAGGTTGTAAATCATGTTTTAGAACCTGTAAAATGGTCTCTGCGCTAAAAGATTATTTTATGATCACTTACTTCGTTTGATTTGAAAGAAAACAGTACGTTACAGTTCGAGCTTACCTGAAACAAAGAAAAATATTGATTCATAAAACATTTCATCTTAAAGCAGACAGCTCGCGTAAATAACGCGCCGAGTACTCGGACAAAAAGAAAAACCTCCCAATTATAAGCGAGAACGAAATATCCCCGCGGCGGACTCGCCTCTCGGAACAATACCTCGGGCCAAGAGACAAAAGCTCCCTGGCTCGCGAGTCTCTCGCTCGGGGATAAAAAGCACGTGGCGTCTATTTTGGCGGCGGTGTCTGTGCGCGCGCCTACACGCCGCCCCCGCTTAAAGGCCGGCTCCGCGCCGCCGTTTGGCACCGAGTCAGAACGTCCGTCACGATTCCCTCCTTTTCGATTCTTTCTCTCTCTCTGTCTCTCTCTCGAGTCTCGCGCGCGCGGCACCCCTTTTATCGTTCGTGTTTTTCCGCGAGCGGCTATCCGGCTGCCGTCGATGATTTCAATCCCCGACGGCCGTTTGTAAACAGTTTTGATTTACGGCCAGTCGCGGGGTGAGAGAGAGGGAGAGGCTGAGATTTAGATGGTGTTTTGGGATGGAAAATCGATCGGGTTTATTGGCTGCCGGATTTCGGGTGTTCCCCGTGTTTTACACGATCTTTAGAATATTAATTATCGAGTGGGGGCGATAAATCTCGGGATTGAATAATGGCTGGAAGATTAGTTTTTATACCGGGGGAGGGTATATATTTCGAGAATATATGGCCTTTTTATCGTCAGATTGTTCGCACATTGTCCTATTTCGAGTGAGAATGAATCATAAAAACTTGGGATGATGCATGTACGCACGTCGGAATTCGGTCATTTCATTGCATCATAAACGTCGGGCAAATGCATTAAATTACACGCTGGCGATAAATAAAGTTATTTCTACGAATCTTTCTATTTATTTCATCCAACCTTAACATTATCCTATTTCTGATTCAGCGTTTAAGTACTAGATTATTTTTACCGCGCGGCGCGCAGCATTTACATAACCTATTATTCCAACTCCCAGCGAGTTTATCCCACCGAAATTCAAAGCTCGAGAGCAAAAACGCAGAGTTCAGGCGACCTCAGGCAGCAGCGGCAGCAGCAGTCAATCAGTCAGTCGGGGCAAAATCGCGCATAAATTCCAGCCGCATCAAAAGGTCAGAAACGCCTCGTCCGCGGCGCATTCCGAGAAACGTCTCGAGATGAGCGCCGGGTAAAAATAGCGGCGACACCGCGATCCCGCGGCGTTCGCGCGGAAAAGTGTAAATCAAGCGTGCACACACGCGGGGCGCGCGTACCGGTGCGCGATAACGGTACGCGCGACCGCGCGCGGCAATCACGGGAAATACGTCGCGGACCGCTCGGCGGGGCGACCGAGGGGAGACGCGCGCCGCGGCCGGAAGCGGCGCGGTTTCGGATATACGTACGCGAGGCTTCGCCTCGTTCTCGATCAATTTCCTGAACAGGTGGCGGCGGCGGCGGCGGCGGCGGCCCGTCTCGATTCCACGATCGACTTTTACCCGAGCGGGGACCTTGTCTTTCTCTTTTTTTTTTCCCCCTCGAAGGAGCGGGAGGCTTTGCGTGCTCGCGGAAAGTGCTGTTTTTGGTCGGGAGATTATTAATTTTGCCGAAAATTGAGAGGGACCAATTTTTTTTTCTCGTAAAAACAAAGACACGAATTCTGGGACGTTTACGCTCGACGCTCGAGTATCAATTATTGCGACCGATGGTTAGACGAAGCGACTTTTTTCGAGAAAATTGGGCGGATAACCCCCGAGAGAAAACAAATTGTATTACAATATACGCGGGCGAAGCTCACTCGGTGCGCAGACAGGGTTTATTTTGACATCCGGATGACCGCATCGCGTGCGCCGCCGACGTCGGGCAGCATCGTCCGCGCGCGGGGCAACAATGATGCAGCCCCGTTTAAAGGTGCGTGCGAGCGCACGTACGCACACGTTCCGCTGATTTGCGCCCTGAATTGCGGTGAATCGACGGGATCGAAATTCCTGCGCTCGTTATACGGCTCGGCGCACATTGTGCGTCTCCTCCTTTCTTGCCCCCGAGGTTTCTTATATTCCCGCGATGCGGATGTAATAGTGCCCGTTGCGCAACTCGCGCGGGCTATGAGAAAAACGGGAGACGGATCCGCGAAATGTATGAAACTCTTTTTTCGGATTATATACGCGAGTCGTTCGCGGAATGCTGCACTCTTGCTAATTGTAATAAGTATTCGTTATTAAAAGGAGATAAAAATATATTGTTCGTTTGAAAAATAAAAAAAAAAACAGAAACAATATTCTTTTATGCATTATATAAAGATAATTTTTCGCATTCGTGGATGTAGGTCGGTTATTAAGTTATTGTGCAATTTATTGCCGTATGACGCCGCTGAAAAACTATGCGCATATAGAAAATTGTAATCGCTCTTTTTTTTACAATTAGCGGCCGGCTTTTATTCTTCAGCCGCGAAATTAGTGCTTAATCGTCCTAATCTTATTTTTATGAAATTCAAAGTCAAAGCAATTAAATTATTATCGAGTTCTCGGAAACCGTAAAAGCCATTGTAATAAATTTCATATATGAATTGTAAAAATATTCATGCACTTTATGCCTCTATCCCATTATTTTTTACGACTAATTTCTGCCACAAATCTCATTGTCATTAAGCAATTGCGAAAAACATCGGGCGCGCGAAATAATAAAGTAGTAACTCGAAATAAATGGCCAACCTTCGTGCCAACAACTAAAGACCGCCGTCCGGAGAATCGCAGCCATCGGACTCCGTGCAAAGCCCCCTCGCGATCGAGCTTCCAGCGCCGCCGAGATCCGGCAGCTCCCCGAAGATCAAGGCCGCCTAATCTCCCGAGATTTCCTTGGGCCGCTCGCGTGGGTGCACGCGAGCGGACCCGCCGAGTGAAAGGCCCGAGGAAAAAAAGGGGACACCACGGCATCGAGTATAATAATCGGCCGGGCGGCTCCGTCGGCCGGGGGAACGTGTCATTACGGCACCCCCGTGCGTGTGGGTGCAGCTTTTTGGCTTTGTTTATTTAAAAAAAACGAGCCGAGAGAGAGAGAGACAGACAGAGCCCTTTGTGCGCGGACTCTGGCCTAGAACACGATGCATATAATGCGGCAGAAATTGCGCCGGTTTAGATTATTGAATAAATTTCCATATTTTTACTCGGAGCGCAAAAGGGGTTCCTATTTTTTCTTCTCCTCGGCCTGTTACATGCAAATGCGAGCGGGCTGCCCTCTTTTTTCGCCCGACGTCGATACGTGTACGCTTCGCGTCGAGCAGCAAAATGTGCTCCGAGCGGGCGACCCGAATTTTCTCTGCCGGCGGGCAAATAAGTGGCTCGCTCGATTTTCATTCAGCCCGCGAAATTAGCGGTTCCTCCTCGGGGAGCGCGGGCATCCCTTTTGGGCCGAGGTAGAAGGGCGGCTAATTGCCGGGAGGCAAGAGGGCTTCTGCCCCGCGGCAACAATGCCAGGGGAAATCGAAAGAAAGCCCCCGTTAACCTCCTAAACTCGAGCGCACAAAGCGCACGCAAAGACAAAAAAACGTGCCCGCCCGGCGGTTATTGGGTCACATATGCGTTGCTGCGTGCCCTCTCGCTGAAAGCGCATGTGCGCCTCGTTCCCCGCGCCGCTTAGCCCAGTTCTCCGTGCCCCGCCGACACTTGCCCTCGCATTACGCCGACGAATTACACTCATTACGCGCGCGAGGTGCACGAGAGGCGCATGTGCGTCCGAGGGGCGATGATACGACGTCGCGTACGTAAGCGCGTGCCCGGCTGAAAACGAGAGCTGCCGGAGCGCGCTTTTGTTTTTTCTAAGCGAGTCCCGTCGTTTAAATCAAATTGTATGTCATTACGCAAAGCGCACTTCCGACAAGTCGCCGAGGCATTGCTCGACGCTGCTCTCCCGATGATCGCGTTTGTCGTTTAATGCTTCGGATCGCGAGGAATTGCGAGCGCTCGGGGGCTCTTCAACGTATATATATGACTTTTCGACATTGAGAAATGGTTAAAAAATGCGAGTTTCTGTATCGAGGCTGGCCCGATTTTGCAAAGCCGCGCGCAGCTCGTAGGAACGCGATTCGCATAAAGAAAGCAGGAGCAAAAGGGAGACAATGAGGATGAAAAGAGGGGAAGGATAGCGTGATCCAAGGTCAAGGGAGGACGAGACGAAGACTCTCTCTCGATCGCATGTCCGTGCGCGCGGCGTCGAGAGGAGAAACCGGGAGTCGAAACGTCGGTGGCTCCTTGAATAATGAGTGATTGGCGGGGGCTCGGCTCCCGAAATTATAAAGCCCTCCCTGCCTTCCAGTCCTCCCGTATACGCTGGCCGCGCAATAGCCGATCAGTTTTATAAAGGCGCTTCGCGGAAGGCTCCTGCACGCGGAGGCAAGTTCTGCCGTCGTTCGGACCACAGCCGAGCTCTGCGGCTGTGATTACATTCGCCAGCTTGTTAAAGCGGCCGAATTTCATTGTAATCGATTTGAAACAACCGAGGGACCGAGCCCCGCCTTCACCCCGCGTCGGTCGAGCTTCCCGGTAGACGGGTCGCGAGCGTTTTCCCGGTACGGGAATCCGATAGATTGCGAAATCGATATCGTTCGCGCCCGTACGACACCGAAGCGCGTGCCGCCGTACAACGTCCCTCTCTCTCTCGCTCCGACTCTGCGAAGCGAGCAGCGAGCTTTCGCGTACTAGACGCGCTGGAAGCTCGGGTGACGGGAAGAGCGATCGATTCGAGCCATCCTTGGCTGCTGTTGCCGCTGAAGTTTTTCGCTGAGAAGACTCCCGGCTTCGGCGCTCTGCGGGTTTTTAATTTTTAAGTTAAAACGGAAGTAGCCGCGTTTTGCCGATTCCGGCTTCTCGGTCTTTTCAATGATTGATTTAATTGAAGCACACCGAGCATCCGCAAGTTTGAAGTATTTTCTCATGCTCATCGCGACCGCATGCAAAATAAAGCGCGGCGTCTGCGGTCGACCGAGAGAGGAGCGCCGCATATGTCAGGATTCTTCCGAAGTTCCAAAATTGAAGTTTTACCTTTGTCCTCCCCGTCCACCGATATAATTTCTTTCTTAGCCTTTCGCTTAAAATTTACGAGCGGCGCTTTGCGCATGAAATATTCTAAATTGCGCAGGTCGTCCTGTCAGAGGCTTATTTATTAAGGCCCATCAAGCTGCGAGGTGCGATTAATCAAAGTGCCATTCGAGCACGGCTTCATTACCCGATCTACAATTAAACAATCACCGCGCGACCTCGCTATTAAGCGCCTCGTCCGCGGCGCCGCGGAGCGAGTGAGAGAGAGAGACACGCCTAGTTGGCTGCCTGGCAAAAAGAGCATAAACTTTCTCGAAACGAGATAGAAGAAGAGAGAAAGAGAGAGAGAGAGAGAGAGGGAGGGAGAGGCATTTGGACTAACGCAATAAACGCACGCGATAATATTGCGAATAATAAATATCAGGATGTAAATCCATTGGCAGAGGTAACGTCGGGCATAAATCAACGGGCATCGAGAGGAGTCCGCCGTGCCCACGGGCTCCTCTCTTCAGAGCGATATGCGCCCGAGAGCCATCCGTCCGTCCATCCGTCCATCCGAGACATTCCTAACGCATAACGCCTCTCTCTCTCTCTCCCTCTCTCTCTCTCGCTCGCGCCGCTCGTAAACTCGTCAAAGAGCTGCGCGCGCGCGCGGAAAGGGGGGTGAGAGAGAGAGAGAGAGCACTCGCGAAATAGCATTAACTACCGGGATAATACAATCCGCCGGCGGAGTGTCGAACGAGGCGGGGAGGGAGGAAGGGAGAGAGATGAGAAAGAGTGGAGAGAAGGAACGATCGATGAAATTACACGCTATATAGCCCCGAGTGTGGAGCGTGGAGGCTGTAAAACCGAGCGCGGAGAGAGGGAGTGAAAGCCGGATTTACGAGATCGATCGTGTTTTAGAAAAAGGCCAGAGCAGCGAAGCGGGACTTGTACGTGTGTGCGAGAGGGAGGGGGAGGGGGATTTTTGCATTTCGCCGCAGCTGCTGCGCGATGGGAAATACAGCGAGAGCTCGGCTCGATTTCGAGAATGCCGGAGAGCGCGAGAGGATGAGAAGGGAGTCGTCCGGTGCAGCGCAATGGCGGACCGAATCTTGCAGTAAAATCGGCCAACTCGAATCGTCGCAGGTGGACGGTTCTCCGAGGATCGTTCGGCCGTTTTATTCAAATTCGGAAGCAGGCGAATTAAATCATCGTCGCGCTCGTCGAATTTACGAATTCCGCGAGTGCTTGTATGGAGAGAGGGAAAGAGTCAGCGGTAGTAACGCTCGCTTATCCTCGCACGGCGCAGTCCATAGAAGTAACGGAATTTCGCGAATTAAAGCGCCGTAAGCAAGACGAAAGATATTGCACGCGCCGGTTGATTATCACATCAAGTCACGCGAAAGACGCCGTCGATCGCGCGATGCGGCTCTCGCGAAAGTTATTTATCGATCATCACTCCGGGCCTTTCTCACAGTGCACAGTGAGGCCTGGGTAAAAAAAAGCTCCCCCGCGCGAGGAGGCCGCGGCAAGCGCGTTTTTCTCCCGGGAGAATGAATTTTCATCCTCATTTTGCGCTCGTGCCTGCGCGTGAAGTTTCGATCGAGAGAGATGTGTAGGCGCTTGATCTCAATCTGCTTCTGATGCGATAAATGGATTTCGCGACGATCCTCGGTGAAACGATTGTGAATCGTGGCTTCGTTTCAAAAATATAATCGATTGTTCCCAGTCGCAGTACTGGGAGTGTCGTTGAATGGCAAATGAGTTCTAATCACCTACGAATAATGAAAAAGAACTTTTCTCAAGAAAGCCGCATCAGTCGCCAGTAAAAAGAAGCAGTCCAAAATTCAAGAAAAGTCCATTTCTCTCAATAACAAGCACCGCGTCCACTTTCCGTGAAAGTCTCTCTCTCTCTCTCTCTCTCTCTGTCGTGATGTCGATCCTCGGAGGCCTTGGCACGCTAATTAATCCAATTACCGGCCGCTTTGTAGCATTACGAAATAAAAAAAGAGAAGCGCCGTTATTATAATGCGAGTGTATAAGCGCTCGGGCCCCGGATATTATATAGTATACATAATGTATATAACGTGCGAGAGGGGCGAGATTTCGGGAACTGCTCGCGATCGCCAGTCACGCAATGCATCGCCGAGGCGTAATTCGTGGAAGATGCCCTCTCCCTCTTTTCATCCTCGCTCTCCCCGTCCCTTCCCGCCGGAGACTTTTTATGCCCGGCCCGCCGCGATTCGCTCGGATCTCGGAGATCGCGCGAGCAGAAATTTCGTTACACTCGCCGGTCCGCTTCTGGCTCTCCTCGCTTCGAGCGGCGCACGATGCGTGTTTTCGGCTCGATTTCAAAAGTCGGCGGTAACGCAACTTTTTTTCAGTCAGCCGAGACGCGTAGGAGAGAGAGAGAGAGCGATTAGGATTCCGGTTTAAAAGCGCATCCAGTAGCTCGCCACTTACGAGCGGTACTACTTATTCAGAACTAAGAGCCGCCGCCTCTCGGCCGAGAGGCGCGATAAATCTATTTCGACGCGGACACGCGTTCATCGGCGGGTTCGGGAGAGCGGCCGGAGAAATCCACGGCTAGCAGTGATCGGCGGTCATTACGCACTGTTTACATCTGGAGTGCGCTGTTCGACGTCGCTCTCGATTGGTCGTGTTTGTTGCTTCGTCGCGAGGGCTCCCCTAATGAAGCTGGCCCCCTGCCAAATTGCCGGGCTTACATGCGCTCCGCTCTCTTTCCCTCTTGTCGCGTTAACGTATCAATCGGTGCAGCGGAATGACAAAAATCTCGGTTTTCCGGGGGGAAACTACTGCTCGAGGGGGTGACTTGTGTTCTAATACAGGTTGCCAATCGTCAAAATTTAAAGTTGGTATCAATAAGATGGAAGAAGTGATGGTTCAACGTCCTGGAAATAAGACCAGTACGGGTTTGTGAAGGTGCAAAGATTCGCGTTTTTTAAAGCCGAGAGGTTATCCACCTTTCACGAACCGGTAGCTGCTCGCGATCTGTCGCGTGGAGTGCTCCAAGCTGGTGCGCTCGCTCGCTCGCTCGTACCCCGTTCATTTTTTCTGCCAAATTTTGGTCGTATTTTTAAAAACTCGGCAAATTCGTCGCAAACAGCACTCCGATCGAGCTAAGCATTAGAAAAAGACGGCAGTACGTTTTTTTGTCTTCTTCGAATGCCCAGCCGAAAACCGTCAACCTCGACTCTACTTTAAAATCCCCTAAAAAGCCAAGACTCCAATAAAAACACTCAATTAATTAAAAGCCCCGGCAAGGGCGGCGGCTGCAGTCGAAAATCTCAATTAGCCGACGTGCGTGAAGAGAGAGAGGGAGAGAGAGGGAGAGAACGCGAGAAGCTTTAACGACGTTTCCTTATATTTATTAGGGTCGCGCGTTAATCGCTATCAAAAACGCCGGCTCGTCGGCCTCCTTTGTACTCGGCGCTCACCTTGCCACCCGGTGCGTTATGACGCCGAGAGCACTTTCACTTTTCATCTTATATAGAGGGGGAGGGGGGGGGGCGAGACACCGCCTGCTTTGGGGGAGAGCTCTCTCTGCTCGTTCGCGGATTTTTGCCGAGGAGATCGATTTGTATACGAGAGAAGTTAGATATGGTTTTTTTGGTAGAAGGTTTACCTCTTTCACGCTGTGCAGACTCTCCAGGTCTGGATACAGGCTGAAGGGAAACTTTCTTAGACTTACCTGAAACAAAACGAACGAAATTATTACAAGTCACGGTAGATTCATTAATTCAAAGTATAAAGAATAATTTATGCATTTATTTTCTTGATCGCTGTGCAATAAACGTAAATTAATCGAACAACGCCAAAAGTTGCGCAAAATATCAGCTCCCAGCCCGTCTAATTAAATTCCACGGCAAACGTATAAATCAGAGCCTTCTAATTAAGCACGCAAAATGAAAAGCAGACTCTAAACAATCAGCGCCGCGCTCGGGAGTCGCGCTTTCGGCAAAAGGCAAAAAAAAAACGCTTTGGCGAGGCACGTGGCCGTGAGGTGTGCGCGCGGGGAGTAAGAGAGTAAAACGCTCGTCTCAAAGGAGCCGCCCGCGCCGGCAAGTCAGCATTGGGTCGCGCGCGCGAGTGTTTTCTCTCCCCGCGCGCGCCATCCTTCTCCTCTCCTCCCGGGGCCCCCCGTCCAAGGCCGATTTTCCGAGCTCGACGAAAAACCGTCCCCGCGGATTTCCGCCTCTCCCTCTCTCGGGGATGCAATTAGCGCGAGGAGAGCGCGCGGGCGCGTCGAGACGTCGCCGGCGACGTCGACCTCGTATCGCCGTGTAATAATAAGTCTCTTGCGGCCGGCGAAGCCTTTCGCTTGCGCAAAGGGCGATATCCCATTTCTTGCATCTGCGCGCGCTTTAAATGTGTCTCCGTATACGATCTCTCGTTTTGCGATGAATTTTCGTTTCGCTATTTTGATAATAAATTGAAAAATTTACTTGAGAAGCGGTGGAACGACTATTTTGGGAAGATCCTCATTGAATTTGAATGGAAACAGAAGTATCAGTAATGGTTAATTAGAACGTGATTGCGTCAGGTTGCTGGCCCAACCGTTTGCAAGTACGAAACCTGTTCAAAAATAATTATAGATATACCCTGAAATTCGGACTTTATCGAATCAGAAATCACTTTTTGCCGCGGCAATTCGACGCGGCGGAAAATTGAATTTCCACACGCGACGCTTACGCAGCGAGCGAAGCCCCAGCGGAAAGTGAAATGCGCCGTTTCGCGGCAGCGGCACTGCACGCGGAGTGAAATGTCAAGACTCTCCAGGCAGCCAGCATCTCGGTCGCTTCGGAGCTCTCGGCTCTCGCGCTCTTAACGCTCGCAATTTGCTCTTTGCCCAGCCGACAATTAGCGTAATCTCGCGCGCGAGAGAGAGAGCATACGTGCGCGGGTAACGCATAAAAGCCGCAGGCTGCGCAGATGCCCGGACGAAAAAGGACGCCGGCGACGCGATCGACATAAAGCGCGCGCCGCAATAACGTTTTATATACCTTCTCTTTCGATGAAAAGCGCCTGGCGCTCTCGGCTCGCCGGACGTGTTTTTTCTTTCGTTTCGGGTAATGGCGAGCGATTTTGCACGCTGCCGCGGAGGTCGCCGGGAGAGGAGGCTTTTACTTCGCGATGGACGGCAAGAGCCGAGCACTTCAGTCTGGGTAAACAAGAATTTCACTGCTCGCCCGAGATATGTCGATTCCGTTTTCGAGCAATTTCCGACGCAATTCTCAATTGAAATCGATAAAAAGCCCTTAGACGCCGAATGAGAACGATACTTTTTTTAAAATTTCAAATCGCGCCGAGGCCAATATAAAAGCAGCATTACAATGCTCGGCTAAAAAATAGCAGTCATCGATCGCGGCGCAACAGGATTAATATCTCGGCTCCGGAGCCGAGCGGTGCAATCGGCTATCGCTCCGGGGCGAGAGCTCTCGCGAGCGGAGAGAGGCATTCGATGAGGTATCGCTCCCATACTTAATTAAAGTAACGCACGCAGGGACATAAATATAATGTATTAAAATAGGCGCGGGCGCGAGGCCGCTCGAGTCTCCGTGTGAGAACGATTTGTAAACACGCGCGGTCGTCGCGCATTGTCTCGGATCCGCAGCGAAATCGATTGCATTCTTTCGCATTCGAGCCCCGACTTTATAGTTCTCCGTTCAAACTCGGGCCTATAAATAGGCGCTCGACAATTTGCAAGATTGCCTCCCGAATCCAGCGATCGCATCGCAGCGACGAGACGAGATCAAAGGCGCAAAAGTAAGGCGCGCTCGCGACGCCGAAGACGTGCAAGCGGTAATACAAGTGCAGGCCGCTCTCGCAATTGCTTTTGCGAAGACAGACGGCGGCGGAATATATACGCGACGCGTGTGCAATCGTTACCTTCGCCGCTAATATAAAGCTGCATATCAGCTTAAGGGTGCCGGCTAACTCAATTAGTCGCATTATTGGTATCGGATAATATGCAGCGAAGGGGTTCTTTCTTCTCCTCCTCCTCCTCCCCCCGCGGGGGCATATTAGTAACAGAATCCGTACAAGGCTCGGCTCGCGTTTGATATTACCAACCGCGAACGTCTTTTCCACCTTCTTCCTCCTCTCCTTCGCCGCTCTCTCTCTCTCTCTCTCTCTCGCTCTCCCTGCCAAGAGCTTCATGGCGCGGCGAATCGATTGCCAAAGACGCCGATGCGACTCGAAACCTCGCATAATCCTATATCGCGAAGAAAGGGTGCGACGGGCAACTTTTTGCAGCCCCTTCCCGCGCCGCCGATCGACGCGCGCGCGCGCGGTGCCGAAGCCCTTTCGGGATAAATATTTTGGTTCTCTCGCCCGAAGCTTCCTTTGTCGCGCGTCCCTTTTAATTACTTTAGCACACTTCTTCCGAGAACGCGCTATTAAATAACGCATGTCGCTCCTATTACGTCTCGGAGGCGAGTTTTCGAAAAAACCTCGCAAAGCATATTATTTTGATAAATTAACGGAAAAGCTGTTATTCATTCGCGAGCCTTTTTACGTAAGACACTTGACTTGTAATTGAATTTACAACAATACGAGAATGTATACCGGCGATCTATCTATAGCAGTCCGCGCGGCATTCTTGCCTCCTGGCTTCAAAGAGCTTCTAATACTTCGAACTTGAGCTGCAGGCGTAACTGTGCCGACGAGCCACTTATTAGGCCTTCTCTTCGAATTATCGATAATTGCGACATCTGAAGCTCGGCCATCAATTGATTATCCTAAAGTCGAAATTGCAAGAGAAATGGCCGCTCGCTCGCGCTAAGTGCGAGAGCGGTGCTCTCTCTCTCTCTCTCTCTCCCGGAATTCTCTACCCACATGGCTAGAGCGGCGAGCAGCGAAGTTTTATTTACAAGGTGGCGCGCCCGCTTTTAGAGAACATAATGATATAATGTAGACGTCTGCGGCAATTCCGTCAATACTCCGGGCAAGCTAACTGCAACGAAATTGTAAAATCCGTTCCGCAAGCGCTTATTACCACCTGTCTCGAGCGAAAATCGGGCCCGGACTCTCTCTCTCTCTCTCTCCCTCTCTCTCTCCCTCTCTCCGCCGCTGCCGCTGCCCCCACACTCATTTATATATATACGCGGCCCCAGTCACGAAAGAGCCCGAGCAATGCTAGAAACACCGTGTCATTTCGAAAAAAAGCGGGGGCCCCCCGAGTCCAAATCGTCTAATAACACATCGGCCGGCAAACGGATAGACGCATGCCGATAACGACGCCCGGGCTAAACTGTTCCGCGAGAGAGCGCAGAAATGGAGTCTGCGATGCGCCGCGGAATTTCGGCTATTAAAGCCAAAGTCCGAACGGCCTATAAAATTCGTCTGGCCCTCTCTCTCGGGTACTATACAGTTCGTCTGCCGGGCGGGCCGCGAATGTACGGGTATGCATTAAGCTCTGCGGTTATGGTCCCTCTCTCTCTCTCTCTCTCTCTCTCTTTTGTAGCACAGGTGTCTGCAGGCTGCTTCTCTCTCTCTCTCTCTCTCTCTCTCTCTCGCTCTACTACTTTGTCGTCGCCTTCTTTTTTCTTTCCCGCATTATCCGGCATATAATTTTCGTGGCACTTTCATTCCCCGGCTCGGGGCCCACGAGGCATTATACGTAAGGACGCGTGCATGATGTTGTTGCCGAGAGGGACTTCTTTCGAGGACGCGCATCGAGCGTAAAGCTGCAAGACGGACGGAGAGGTAGAGGCGAGGCGTTTTTATGATCGATCGGACGGATGGCGATGCGAGACGTAGGGCTTTGCTCGCTGCTTTTCTCGGGAAAATCAAGTTTTATTTTTTTTCAAAAATTCATTTCGACACTGCCGGTCGAATCGCTTAAAATTTACGCGAAAACGCATTAATTTTTACCGCCAATACGAATGAGAAGTGCCTAATTTAGGCCTATAAAAATTACACCTATATGTCGGGACGGCGCGGCTCTTTTTCCTAATCTCAAAAAATCGCAATCGCTCCCTCCATCCGAGCGCAGAGCGCATTTACGATTACGCGATCATTATTACGGTAATCAGGCCTCGGCTCGCGCTTTTTACAGCGGCTCGCAATTTTTATATTAGTTTCAGAAACGCACTCCGGCTCCGGCCGGCGCGCCTTGCGCGGCTATAGAAGAACAATTCTGTTAATGACCTCGCATATTTCATGGCCGTAAAAACTCGCAAAATACGCGGGCCCAGCGCGCACATGTAACCGGTTCACTTACGGCCCTCGTCTCGTAAAGCACGTAAAACAGTCGAAAAATACACCCCACCACCGCTCGGCTCGAATCATATACGTTATACATTTCGGGCCAGGGAGAGAGGCCCACCGCCGCGTGCGTGCGCACGTATATAAAATAAAAGCGCGCGCGCAGCCCGGAGAGAGAGAGAGAGAGAGATGCACGGCCGTGCATCATCGGGAGGAAAGCGGCGGAGCGCGATCTTCGTCTATAATTACGCGAATTTTTCGAGCGCGGCCCCGGCGGACCCGGGCATTTTTTATGCGAGAGAGCCGCCGCTCTCCTCTCGCCCTGGGAAGGAAACAATGCGCCCGTAGCATTGAAATATTGTTGCGAGCTTCTTGATTAATGATCTCTCCGCTGCTTGGGCAACGCGTGCTTGCTTTTTCGAGCACGAGCACGCGGGGCTGTTGTTTTTATAAAAATTTACGCAGAATATTTTTGTCGCGACGGTTCGATTCGGTTGCCCGGGCGCTTTTTCGCTTTGTTTCGCGCGTTCTTCGGTTTCTCGGAGCTGCTAAATTATTAGAACGAAAAATCGCGGAAACGCGGCAATTTTCAGTTTTTACCGCGTTTTATAAATTACGTAGATAAATGTATACAATGCTTTGGAAATACACCTGCCCGACCAAATTAAGCTAGTGCACATTTGTGATAAGTAAATTGTTATTGTTAC
>JAWWEM010000027.1:10204706-10216715 GCA_035582935.1 Ormyrus thymus
TACCGGCAATGCATTTTACATTATCTCGGAAATGGTTGTTTCTAAAAAAATAACGAAAAATTACTTTTCATTTCCTTTCCCACACCGAAAAACTAGAGCTTCGGTAAAAGTGTTTTTTTCCTCGTTTCCATACCCAATTCCAGTGCATCGCCTCGTACTTTCAAAATTTCGTCCGAACCCATCGCCATCGGCAAACAACAGCTCGCACGACCCGCCTGGGAAGTATTACAATGGAATTGGGCCCCGAAAAAAGTCTGCCAGCGCCGCGGAGCACTTAAATGAGGGCCGAATAGAAGCAGCCGGAACGAGGAGGCCGAGAGAGGAGGAAGGAAATATAAAAGCGGGCAAGAAGCGGGCGCGCGGGGTGTGCAGCCCAGAGATAAGGCGCCAAGGAGGAAGAGAAAGAGGCGTGGTGCAGCACACGAGAGAAGAAAGGCCGACGCACACACGTCCAATCGCAGTCCGCGGACCGTTTCATCGAGCCTCCCGGGAGGAGGAGAGCGAGATATCAAGGCATAGAGGCCCGTTGATTCGGACCGCGAATTATAGAGAGAGAGGAGAGCGGAGGAGGCGAGGCTTTATAATGCTAGCTTTTATTCCCCCCCCTGCGCGAGAGCCGCTCGATAAAGATGGACAAACGCGTGCTTGGGAAAGCGGATTTTATGCGGCGGAGAGTGTATTCGGCTCGACGCGCTCAAAAGCGCCCGCCGAGGAATGCCGGCCGATTATACATTTCGAAATGCCGGGTAATTTCGTGCGGCTTTGCTCTTCGCGAAGGAGATCCGAGGAGAGTAACGGTAGGCTGTATTAGGGGATTATTTATCGATGCTGGCGCGCATAGACTCCCTTTTATCTTCGGGGTATTAAGATAATTTGAGAGAGAGAATCGGGTTGCGGAATCTCTCGGGCAGGCGATAAATCTTTTGGGCAGCGCTCCGCTTCGTCGCTGATAAGAATGAAAATTTATTAATATCCTCTTTCTCACGATTCGAGGCTTTGCGTTGATAATTCGCACTGACCGTGAAAGAGGGATCTTTTTTTTTCCAAGAAAAAAAAAATTAGATTAAAAGCTGAATTTATATCTTCCAGATTTTTTGTTTTTTTTTGTCCAGCAATAAAGACAGAGAGCACACAAGTATAACCGAGAACCGCGACAAATTCGAGGATTGTAAAGCAGCAAGATGCATATGCAAAAAGGGCCAGTAAGGCGAGAGAGCGCGATATTATACGGTCGAATGAAAGGTCCCAAAACCGCGCCTGGCAAAACCGACGGATATAAAGCGGAGACAAAGAATAGCGAGAGAGACGGGGCCGTTGAAATTCCGCCGCGGCATCGTAATGTACGCGTAATAATAGAGGCGAGATGTATATAATGCGACTCGCTCGGCGGTGCGCGCGCCACATACGATTCGCTTTTCATATCGCGCGCACTTGAAAAGCTCTCGCCCGCCGCGCGGACACAAGATGTGTCTCGTTAGACTCTTTCGCGGCCCGGAGCGAAAATAGGCGAGATCGAGAGAGAGAGAGAGCCGAGTTGTTCAAGTGCTCCTTGACAAATCTTTGTGCTTGGCGAGTCTCGCGGGATTCTGGAATTTACTCGCGAGTCCGGGCCGACTCAAAGTACTACTTTGGATCTCGGAGTTACGAGGAGTAAATAACGGCTTAAATCTCGAATTTACCGGCATCGGGCCGAATGTGATCGCTAATTTCAGTGCGCAGCATCTAAAGTGTGTTGTGATGCTGAACTTGTTTCCGAGATGCGGGAATATTCTTGGAAGCCGAATCTGCGCAGGAATAAATTTATAAAATAGGGTATACGCGACAGGCTGAATTGGATCCTTAGGAATTCATCTAAAAATATGTCATCCGGCAGATTATAAATAAAATGATTGTCGAGAGCCCGCGGAAGGATTCCTTCGCGGATGTAATTTCCCTCAATTTTTCAAAATAACTCATCTCTCGCGTTCGCTTGCGGACGCTCGCACATCGGCTCGGCGAAAAAAAGGGAGAAGCAAAAGATCGCGCTTGCGCGCGAGAGAGAGAGAGAGAGGGAGAGAGAGGGGCAAACACGGTCTTTATCTCCGTCTTATACATTCTTGCGTATATAGTTGCGCGTGCGATGAATAAGAGAGAGAGAGAGAGAGAGAGGAGAGAGAGGGGAAAGAGAGAAAGCAAGGCGACGCACGGTAAGTACATAGGAGGAGACGTTTATATACCCCGGCGATGTCTATAACGCCTCGAGTTACGAGACGCGTTTACGAGCGAGTGCAACTCGCGCCAGACGTCGGACTGTGCAGGACGAGCGTGGAGAGCGTGGAGCGAGAGAAAGAGAGAGAGAGAGAGAGAGAGAGAGAAAGATAAAGATCGAGAGAGTTTCGCAGACTCGGACGCGACACGCTCTCGAGCCTCCTCCGAAATATCTCTCGCCCTCGCCTCTCTTTCTCTCTCTCTCCGCCTACCACGAAATTCCTCGCTCAAACACACGATATTGTTCCGTGCTTAATGGAAGCTTTCGAATCGCAAACACTTTTAATGCAAGCGAGCCCCGAGAGGAGAGCTCCTTTTTTTCGAGGACTCGCTCTCCGCGTCTTCCTCCTCCTTTTTTTTTTTTCTCTTTTTCGAGGCGAGGCCTGTTTGAGTCTGCCCGCCTGGATTTTTATGCGAGAGGGAATTCGTTTTGCGAGATTGCAAAGTGTCACGTTCGACTTTCCTCGGATTTCGGAGCCTGAGCTACATTCTGCTGCGAAGGTTTTTTCGTTCTTTTTGTTTTTACTCACTCGTTCGATGAAGCATTTGACGCAGTGATACGTACCTGGAACAGAAAACGGATTTATTAGCGACTACTAATCGATTGGAATTCTCTGTATTGAGGCGCAAATATGCGCAGAAATGCAAATAAAGAGTCAAAGCAAAAGATTACGCCGAAGCCTCGAAACGTCAAGCGAGCGCGGCAGGTTTCCATAAATTTAACGAGCGAATCCTTCAAATCTAAAAAGGCGAATTAGCATTTTTTAATAAATCGCCGGCCGAGCGGAGGAGAGTTTCTCCCGGCCGCGCGCAAGCGACAAATCGCCGCGCGACGAATCCGAAAAGATCGCGTAATTGCCAACGCGCGCGCGGAGACAGAATTGCCTCGCCGGCCGGCGTAAACGTCAAATGACGCTACAAAGTAAAGGAGACTCCTAATTAACGGACTGAATAGAATCCAATTTGCGCGTCGCCATTAAATGATATTTCCCTCTCCCCCTCGCGGCGCCTCCGCGTGTATAAATGACAATAAAACAAACGTCACATAACTCAGCGACGCGACGCGTCTCTCTCGAGTGAGAGAGAGAGCGGAGAGGCTTCCGAGGCTGCAGAGCGCGACAAAAGAATCGCGGCGCAATCGAGTTTCGCGAGCTGAATTTTTCACCGTCTGGCCGATGCGCGCGCCGACGAGCGCTGATGGAATGCTTTTCATGTGCGTATTACGCGCCTTCCTGCGCGCGCCTTCGTTCAGCAGATGCTGCTGCCGCCGCCGCCGCGAAGAAACAGCCAGACAGACAGACAGTCAAGGTTTCCGCGTTATTTTTTTCCCCCCCACCCGCCCCCTTTTTCGCGGCTCTCGCAGCTTTTGGCTTTAGCTTTTCTAGCTGATATAATGCGCGCCGGGGAGTCTCGCTGCGTTTGTCGATCTTCTTAAAAATAGACGCGACGCGCGTTGCGTCAATATTGTCAGAGGCTCGCGCCGGCCTTTGATCAATCGAGCGTCGCTTTCGATTGTTCTCGCTGCGCATTTTCGCTAAAATTATCATACGGTTTAGCTCGCAATGAGGCTTAAATACATTTAAATTGTTTCTAAAATTACAAAATGAACAATAAATGTCGCCGGAGAATAACCAACATTAACCGACGGATTGGCGGGAATTGATTTAGTGCGCATTGTTACTTTTCGAACGTTTTGAAATCGCGAAGAAGAAATGGAAAAAGTGAAATATATTATAAAGTAAATAAAAAAAATTATTATAGAGGTGTTAGAAAATGTGTTTTCTAAAAGGTAAAATACGGTGAAAGTTAGTATCGCCGACAAACGGCGTGTTAAAACGCAGTGCTTTGTTATGTAAAAAAAAAAAGAAATTTCGTTACGACGGTAACAAAAGTTTTTATGGTATCGTAACCGCCGTTTCATTGGAGTATATAACTCAGCGTGTACCAAATGTGTCATAACATTATTTTCATAACGACAGTATAAAGCGATATTAAAAGTGTAAAGAGTTTTAAGGAATCGTATAAACGGATACTTTATTAATGGCGCAGCATTTTTGTTTGCAATAAAACCGATCACGATTGCTCTCCTCGTCGTGGAAACGCGCCATTACCTATTACCATTTCTTTTCGAACGAAGGACATAATAAATTATGCGATAAAACATTGAAACGCACTGCGACTAACTTTCAGCGCGTTATCGTTACATGCGCTTTTCCATTTCTCTCGATAAATTTACAATTCATCGCCAAAACAGTAGACATCTTACTCCGAGGCGAAATAAACTTATCAGCGACAATTAACAATTCCCCGCGCAATATCAACCTCGCCGGCCGGCGAGGAAGGCAAACAAATAAATCGCGCTCTCGAATTCGCGTATATATCCCTCAAGCCCCGGCGCAAAAAAAAAGCAACACCTGCTCCCCGACATACGTACGTACGTACACATCTCAAGTGAAGTAGCGCTCTAAAAAGAGACGGAGCGCTCGCGAAAAACGAAAACCGAGGGAGCGAGCGAGCGAGAGAGAGAGAGAGGGGGAGGGAGGGAGGGAAGAAGAGGAGCTGCCGCTGCTGCTCTTGGGGCCGCGTCTGCTGGCGGGTCATTAAATTAATAATTTGTGGTCGACAGCGCGCCATTGTAAAATCCCGATGCAATCATTGTAATATGCGGGATTTTATTATCGGCCGGGGCCGCAACGGCAGCAGCCTCCGATATGGCGCATGCTAATTTACTGCTAATTGTATATTCCCGGAGTACTCGACGCGCGACAATGACGTCTCTCTATGTGGAATAATGCAATCCCGCGCGTTTCCGCGTCTGTTCCTCTCATTCTTTTTTTCCCCTTTTTCCCCTCTTCATCTCGGTCCGAGTTCGAGCGCAAATCTGAATAATGGACGGTGGCCACGGGAGGAAAAGCGCCAAGTCGGGCAGTGAAAGCGCATTTCCCACAGTTGGAGCCGCGAGGATTTTTGTTATTGCCGCTCTCGGGGAGAGAGAGAGAGAGAGAAATGGACGAGTGAAAATTCGCTGGCTGATTTACATTTTAAGCCGGGACTTACGCAGTTGCTGATTAAAGTTTTATAGATATAAGGAGAGTCGGGTGTTGGTCTTTGCCAGCTTCGAGTTTTAAACGAAACCTTTTTTGTTTTTTTTTTAACTCTTTTGTCACGTTGCGAATGCTATTAGTGATAAATATTTTCGAAAACGCTTGAAAATTCATTAAAAAGTAGCAATTACGAAGCACTTGTATTTATGAACAATGTTAACAAGTCGTAACGATAAAATTTTGCGATGCAATAAAGTTTTTTTATCCACTTTTATACAACTTTTATATTACGCGCGTCATTTAAATGAAAAGCACCAAAGTTGAGGAAAAAGGACTTTTCTACTTTTCCAGGCGAATTAAGCGGCATTTAATGTAGATGCTTTGCGTAATAAATACCAGTGGACATTAAAAAAAATTACAGTAAAATGCAAATGCGATTTTTTTTTACTGTTACTATGCACTTTCCATTTACCCGGAGAAAAACACAGAATTTCGTCGGAATTTATGGAGTCACGTGATCCCGTCTTGTAATTGTCAAGGCTATTTTTTTCTATACCATTCTCATTTTCATTTTTTTATTGTCAAAACTTTCACAACCCGTTGAGCAATATTGAAACAAAATTGCCAGAGTGCATTAAAGATGTGAAATATTTTTCGCCGTAGTGACTTAAAATATACATTCTATATAAAATTATGTATTATTTATGGACGCTGAAGTGGCACGAGAATCAAGTGAAATATTGTTCAATAAATTGATTAGGAGCTGTCTTGTATTATTTTCCTTATAAGTTGAAAATATCCTCGCTCAGCAGCGAGATAAGCTGCATTAATAATAGTCGATAAAGAACGAAGCGTTATAAAGTTTAATAAAAAGTGTTGCCGAGTCTCGCATTAAGCGCGAGAGACGTTTAATGGGAATATCGGCGAAGATTGAAGTTTAATAATAATAGGTCGTAATAATTGTAGAATACAAGCGATAAATTTATATCTTCACAAATGTCAATATGCAATTGTTGCATTATAAACGCTTGCGTTTTCCACTTTCATTTCAGACTCACTTTATGATACAACTAATAATAAGCCGCGAAGGATTAATCGCTCAATCCATAAAAAAGAATTTTTTAGAAAATCAATAATTTATAATTATAGAAAATTTTAACGATTTCTTCGTAACAGGACTCGGCGGTGCAATTCTCCGCAATACAATCGTCCCACCTCGCGTCTCGACGCTTTCTGGAGTAAGTTATGTGTGATCGTAATGTTATCTAATCCCGAAAATCTCGTTAATTTAACGTTGCGTCACGCACCTGCACTCGCAAGGAAGATCGTAATTTATCCTTTCGCATCAAATTAAGGGGCAGCATTATAATTATAAAACTTCCATCCAGCTTTTTTCGAAATTGAAAAACGCAAGCAGCATTAAAGCGCATAAATAGCCTCTCGTCCTGCGAAACGCGATAAAAAAGCATACACACTTTTTCCGAGAGCTCGAAAAACAGTAACGGTCGTAATTACGAAGGCGCGTGCTGGAGGAAGGAGGGACCGCGGCTCGAGTGACGGATTCGTGCACGTGCCGACCGCATGTTTCCGAAAAATCTTTTCGAATCGTTTCATTCGAGCGGAGCTTCGATTTCCCCCCCTTGCATACGCTCCCCGAGCGACATTGCTTTTCTCGCCTAGATTCCCACACGACACGTCGTGCGCGGCGTATTTTTTCGCTCCCGAAATATTCCGTACTTCTAACGCGACGCGAAATCAAAACCAGTCCGCAACGAAACTATCCCGACGCGGCAATTATCGCTCGGGAACACCTCGTCGGCCGAAAAAAAGGACCCGGCCGTAAAGACCGGCCGATGCATGCAAATGACGAGCGGAGAGGCCCCGCAAAAAGCTCCATTCCCCAGCGATTTCCCGGGAAAAATCGCGCATAAACACGCTCCGCCTTTGGCCGGCCGAGTACGGGCGAGTTATTGTTTTGGAAAAGCCGGCCTTTACAAGACGCTCGGAACGTTCAAGGCGGCCAATTACCCATTTAACGATTGCTCGACTCTCGGCCGCGCCGCCGCCGGGAGAGCGAGCGATTGAAAGTGCATCTCGCGTCGCCGCGGCTCCCTCTCCTACCGGGCTTCGCGTAACGGAATCGATGCGAGCTGCCGGCGTTACTGGGCCTTCCCCGCGCGCGGCCGCAAAAAGAAAGGAAAGGAATTATCGGCCAAGATCGGGGGAGCCCCGCGGAGAGTTTATCCGGAGCGGGCGGCGCTCCCGATATTCCGCTGGAATTTCACGGATCGCGTAAACAGCTTTTTGCGGCGGCCAGGTTTAATGTCATCGACGGGAGGGGGGGGGGGGCACGAGAGCCGCCGGCCGGGCGCGGTTCGCCGGCCGTTTTTGCCGGGATCTCGGCGGCTGTTAACTTTTTTCAGGCCGCCGGCACGATGATTTAATCAAGGCTTTAGTGCGATTGCGCATTCGCGTCGTAATCGATGAGCTGCGCTTCTAGGCTAAGGATTCACTCTGACTTTTCAGCTGTTTTGCTCCGATGGAGGCGATCGAATTTATACCTGTAAACGCGCTATTAACATGCAGATGCCAGCTCGGCTGAGATCGTCGGGACTGGCTAAATTCTACGTCTGTTGTTATTATTTGGCAGCTGCAGTTGGTCAGCGGCTAAGAAAACCTTTTCGATCGATAATCCGACGAGGAAGATGTAAAACACGGACCGCACAAAATCAGGTATCGCCTCGTTTATCTCTGGTTGTTATTTGTTGGATTGACGAAGACTAAGCACAGCGGTATACATGTATGAGCATAATTTATGTGTTTTTCTGAACACGTATGAAATTACAATATATATGATTCTTTACTGTAATAAACTCGTCTGAAAAAAATTGTCAAACTTTGCATTTGAAAAAAATGCAGCGATGAATCAGCTGTATATAGACTAATAAATCATAACTCGACGATTGAAAAATTTTTGAAATACAACCAAACTTTCTAAAAGGTCAAATGAAATATAAATGAACACGTGCTTCTTCCTTCGACATAACTTCAACATGCCCGATCTAACCGAAATGAACCGATGCGCATTGAAAAGAACTTTACGAGTCTACCTGCGTTCCGTCCCGACGAACCAAAGGCAGATCTATTCGGGAGAAGCGAAGCACCGACGAAAAGGACATCCGAAAAGTCGGAAATTTTTCGACCGCGAAGGACTGTAGAAAGTCCACTAGAAAGCAATCTTGAGTCTTGTTTTTAATTGAGAACCTTTTCCCGTCTATTTACAGACCTGCAAAAGAAACGCCAGCAGACGAGCTTCCATTGCATTTTCACGTGTTTTTTCCATCCAAGCATAATATCTCATCCTGCCACTATTGATTATACTTAGTCGCAAAAAACTACGAACCGCGACTCGCGCAACCCAGCAGCTATACGTAAAACCTCATAGTAAACCCGACCCAAGCACGCGTCCTCCTCCGAAACGTCGAAGCCCCACATCCCAAAGACGAGCTCTCTTCCCCCCCCCTCGCAGAAAATCCACAGCTCGACTCCGTGCATTACCCCGCGGCAATAAAAGCGACGGGCGCAAATAGATAATCCCTCGGTGCGCGCGTGATTCATAGGCGATTTTCCGAGAATAATGACTCCGCGTCGCGGCCGGTTATACGGCCGGACGATTATCGAGTGCGCCGCCCGGCGCTGCTGCCCGTTGCGCTCTACATAGACCTCCTTTTTTTTCCTTTTTACGCCGAGAGGCTTTATTGCGCGGGTGTCGACAATCCCACCGTGGCCTTCCAAGTTCTTGAACGAGCCGCCGGTGAATGGAGGGAGAGGGAGAGAGAGAGAGAGAGCTCGCTTTTTTGGCGGTTGTAGTAAAGTGCGAGGATGAATGAGAAGTGCGATCGGGGGATTGGAGAGAGTCGACGCGAGTCGGTCGAACGGATTGCAGGCGGGAGAGCGTTTTATCGTATTTATCGGGCTCGAAAAATGGATTTACGGGAATTTGAAATATTACGCCGAACCATTCGGACGTAAACTATTTTTTAATCGATCGAAATTGGTTGGTCATTTCGTAAAGACAGTCGGTAATTCGACATTCTTTGCCCATAATTACCCGCCTTATTTTTTATAATGCAATTTTAAATTCAAATTTTCCCTCCATTCCTAAACCTACAATTAATGATTAGCCTTACGTCGCTTAGCAGCAAAATATGTGGCCGTTCAGCTCTCCGTATTCTTCCAAACATTCTACTCAGCTTAGACATCTTTACGAGTCGAGATTTTCCCCATTATTTATCCACCACCCTTTTACCATCGCTCTGTTCGCTAAGGCGAAGCAGCAGAACGGCAATACGAAAGCGAGTCAAGAAAAAAAAATCAATATTCGATCGGGTAATTCTTTCTCATCGAGCTAAAAGGAAGAAGCGAGAGAGAGAGAGAGAGAGAGGTCCGATCTCGCGAAGCCGTTTTCAGCGCGTAATTACAGAGTTCATCGAATGAGCGCACGCGCGCCGAGCTCGTCGAGCGGCCAATGTTTATCACGGCCCCGTTTACATGCAATATATCGACGTTTCCTGGGATCCGCGAATTACGTTATTACCGGTTCTCGCTGTCGGGGAGCTGTCATTCTCGCTCCTCGAGCCCCCCCCCCCCCCCACTCCCTTCCCTAAGATAATAAAGCTAGAGTGATTATATTTTTCGCGCGCGCGGAAATTCTGCCGCGAGCTGCTCTGATTCCGCTCGACGTGCGAGTCGCTCGACGAATTATTCGATTTTTGGAGCTCAGACTCCAGTATTTAAATTCTGCATTATATGCTAAATTAATGTATTCGGCGTTTCGTAACAGATTTGCATCGCGGAAAATGCAAACAAAATCAATACGTCGGAGCATTGAATTCGAAAATTAAAAAGCCATAAATTTCGCCGATTCCTGAAAATTCTCCCAATTGAATGAAGCAGGAATAAATTATTCCCCAATAAATCAGAACGCACAAAGGCCCATAACGCGGAGCCTGAAATTATCCGCCGAAAAAGCCAAGCAAGAAAAGGAATTTTGCATCGGTAGCTCCCCTGGAAAAATGGCGAATTCGTCGTCTCTGCCGAGTGCGGCGCTTGCACATTCATGACTCTCCCTCTCTCTCCCTCTCAAAAGGCCGGTCGCAATTTTAATATCCAAGTATTTAGGTTATATTCGCCGCGCGGCACACACACGTGCATTGCACTCGGATGCAGATACAGGTATATATATATATACATGTTGCCGGTCTCGCGCGGCGGGCATTAATAGTCACGGAATAGAGGCCTTGGCTCGGATCGTAAAAATATAATTGCGTCGATTGCAACAACGTTATCTAGGCACCGCCGCCGCCGCCGCCGCCGCCGCCGCGGCCAAGCCGGATAATGATACGTGCCGGCTTCGGCGGCGTTATGACACTCGACGATACTCGAGTGTATCCGACTGTACCGAAGTTAGCTTTGGGCTGCCGACTTGCGCAAAGGACGGCCGGGACAATTTGCCTGCGCGCGATTCTGCTTCTTGATGCGTTTCGGTTTTCGATCATTCTGGGGGGTGTTTGAAATGATTTTTTCGTTTAGGCTAAAAACCCCTGTAAACGGGGATATTGCACAAGTTTTACCGATGCATAATGTAGGAAATTTATGTAAAGTATCGATCTACTTTCCGAAATGTCAAAACTAACTCCAATTACTTAAAACTGATGAAGCAACATTGCAAAGATTAACCACGCGAACGCGTAAATCTCAGCCACTTTGATTTAATTAAGTAATTTGTCAAAACATATGAGTACAAAGGAAAGTACTTCCAGCATTATTAAGTTTTTATCCAAGTCCCATAACATCTATTATATAATAAGGCCCAATTAAAAATTAAAGACAATTAAATTTTTCTTTCCCCGAACTTTCCCACGCAGGTTTAATCGTCGGTATCAGCTTTAAACTTATTTAAAGCTCTTTTTCTACAAATTATATATTTCTCGAAATTGCTACTTTTGCTCAAAATATATGGATAAAAAACTATCGTTAATAATCTGTGCATTGACTTTCTTGCAAAAATTTACATTCTCCCCATCTTATTCTCACATATTTTGCAAATTATCGGGTACTTTTATCATATAATTATCGACAGGTATATGCAGGATAGAAAGCACCATTTTCTTACATTAAAAACGATTAAATTGCCAAATTTTCCCGCAAGCTTAATTTTACTTAACTATATCCAATTTTAAAATACAATAATTGGGTTCATTAATTTGTTATAAAACATAAATTCTAAGCACACGCCGCGTGGCACCTCCCCGACTAAGAATGAAATTTCAAAAATTTCCCCGGCCGCACAGTGAATAAGCGACGACAGCCCTGAAAAGAGCATAAACCATCTCGGAGATGTATCCGGTAATCTTCGGCTTATTATTAATCCGCATCCTGAACGATCTCCTCGGGAGTATTACTCCCGAGAATCGGCTCAACCGAGCGGAACCATCACCGCAAACTCCTCTTGTGCAACTGACCGTCGTCGCATAATCCCCGTCCAACAAAAGCCCATTGGCCGGACATTTTAGCCAATAACAATGATCGGGGCGACAATTACACATCGCCGCGTTATACCTGCACGCACAACACAATGCCCGCTAATTGGCATAGCGAGGCGCTCGCTGCTTTTCATTCTCGCCGCTCGGCCGCGAAGAATAGGAGAGAGAGAGAG
>JAWWEM010000027.1:10219667-10249899 GCA_035582935.1 Ormyrus thymus
CCCCCCCCCCCCCCCCCCCCCCCCCCCCCCCCCCCCCCCCCCCCCCCCCCCCCCCCCCCCGCGCGCGTCGCAGACCGCGTCGAGAAGAGACGAGAGGCGACTTTTTACGCGCTCGTAACGGCCGAGGAGCAGCCGAGTTTTATCTGTCTGTTTCTGTTGTGTCGCGAGATAACTTGCGTTTTTTTCCTTGTTTCCAAGCGTCTACGGCCGATATTTCACCTACCGACGATTTAATCTTAATTTCGCTCTTCGCTCTCCCTCCGCGGAGCCTCGGCGAGGAGAGGTTGTCTCGCGCTTTGAATCGATTTTTTTAAATGTGCTCCAGTGCGCGAGCTAATGTTAAATGGTAAATTTGATATATTAAACTAGTGACTATATTAAACAGCTATTATTACGAAATCGGCCACTCTAATTTGTCATCGAGAAGTTAAAAATAGCCAGGGAAATAAAAGACCGACAATAGTTATAGCAATGGACCAAACTTTATTTGTTTACTATGAAACCTTGTGCCTGTCGTATCATCAGGTGATTTTTATACCGGACGAGGAAAACTTTATGTTATAGCCTACACCATATTTGTCAATACATTCAAATTGCTTGTAAATATAGTTGAATTGTAAAACTTAATACCCATCCACGCAAATAAGTCAGTAAAAATTAAAAAATCTCAATCAATCAAGAATAGAAACTACGTCACTGAAATCAACATAGAAAAATTGCAATCCTATTGCATTTAATAAGCGCAACACTCGACATCATTAAAACGTGTTTTGGCGTTTAATGATGCAGTAATTTTAATCAAAGACGATTTCTTTACTTTACGCTCTATCTGAATCATCATCTCGCGACGTTCCTTACTTCATACGCGGATCACTCGCAGCTACTTTTACCGCGCAGTCTCGCTTCCTCTTACCTGACAAACAGCTGCTCCTGATTGTTGACCCTCCAAGACACGACGGTCGCACCTGAAAAATAAAAGTCACCATGTTAATCGGTCGGAGCGTCGATCCTAAAAATGAGACCGTATCGCTGCCGGAGCACGCTCGACTCTCGCGTATCGGCAGAAGGTCGTTACGATTTACATTCGCGGGAAAACTCGTTTGAACGGCTCGTGTGCGCGGCGCGCGATCCGCGGCTCAATTATGCATAACGTAAGCGCGCGCGCTCGTCGCGAATTCTCAATGACGCTCGAAAAACGCACTCGTCGTCCGACGTGCGCGGAAAGATTTCGTCGCGTCACCGCGTCGTTCGATGAACTAAAACTCCTCGCGTTTTTCTGCATCAGAGGGAAATCGCCGGCGGCTGATTAATCGCGACTGAGGCGCGTTCTTTTCGACGCCTCGATCGGTGTTATTATTGTAATTATGTAATTGTAACGAGTGCGACATTTTAATGATTACATAAGAAACTTATGGTTCGGCGTAAAAGTTTCTAATAACAGTGCTTAGAGCAAACACAAACACGTTCACACAGAGGGAATTTTTTTTTTCTTTTTTAGTTCGAAAAAACGTCGCACGTCAAGGTAAGAGGCAGCTTTCGCAACAATTGCAACAACAACAAATCAGTCTCAGCCGGCTGTGCAAATCACTTCGTAACCCAAACACACCGAAGGCACTCCGAGACGTAGGTTTCACAGTTGAGTTCGAACCCGGCTCGCGTTTCCCGCGCAGGTGTTCTCGCGGATTTGCGCCGGTACCCGGTTTCAAAACAAAAAAGCTCCTCGCGCAAGCACACACCACGAAAACTGGGGCTGACACTCGCGACGTCGAGAATGTCGGCGCGAAAATCGCGACCGGATTGCTGCGGCGCGACGAGGGGGGCAGTGGGGGGGGGCGAGAGCGGTAGGACGGGTGTCGCGAGCGCTGACGCACCGTGGAGGTTGATCGTGCAGGTGGTGTTGTTGCCCCGGTCGAGCACGACAACGCTGGTAGCCGCTGCCATGTTTGAAGCGCGAATGCCGCCAAGTGAGCTCTGCGCCTCGGCCGGCCCGTCGACATATCCCCTCCGCCGCCACGAGTCGCCGATTGGTGTGTGTGCGGGACGTGCGTGTGAAGAGAGAAGGTGCGAGGTTGTCGGGTCTGTTCGCTTTTGGCGGCTTTGACCGAGAGGCGCCAAAATTTGAATTCGTTGCGGAATTCGTGATTTAATTGTAAGAGATTTTTGCCGCTGACTGGCATTGAGAATACGTGTAAAGATAAACAATTTAAAAGTTTTTATATATTTTTTGGAATAATTGAGTAGAAGACTTTATCAATAGAAGGTATCTGTACCAACTGTCGATATAAGTCGACAAATTGATCGATCTAATAAAAAAATAATAATGTTATAAAGTATAATCATATAGAATTACATCCTTCCTAACTGTTTTACGCATTTTAAAATAAAAACTGCTCACTAAAATTTTTAAATTATTTTATTGTTGGAGTAAAAACTTCTTTTGTTTATAGAAAAAAGAACAATTTCATTTTTTAATTTTCATTTTCAGAGTAAGATTTATTATTTTATTAATATAATTATGAAAAGCATAAATAACTAATAAGAAAAGTATTAAAAAGAACATACTTCTAAATAAAATATTTATTGAAAAATAAAAATTGATAATACGAATTTGTACGACATTAAAACTCAAAACGTTAAAAATAGAAATTAAAATTTCAAAAAATTAAAATTTTAAAAAATACCAACAATGTCTGTTAACTTAAAATTAGGTAACTATTTCAGCTACTTAAAAAATAAGAAATTGTGGCAAAAATAACCAATAAAAGAAGAAAAAACGCTATTGACAAGAGCCAGGTTTCTTATTTTTTCACGTTAAATATGTATTTCATAGATATAAGTGTATGTATTTTAGACGCGCTTACAATCTTTCCAAATTTCGATTACAATTGCTTCCGATCCCAAAGTCGCGCGCGTTCATCCTTTGTGCTAATTATACATTAATTATACAATCCAGTGGCACGACATCCGTAATTTTATATTGTCTCTGACTAGGAAAATAACGCGACCCGCATTACATTGGGCATATCTCGACGCCGAGATACATACACGTACATAATTTTATACATACATCTCCGGAATTGTTAAGAATATGCTTTGGTGAAATTTTCCACAAATCATCGTTGTTCTCTAGTCATACTTTCTATTATAGTTTGTTCCACATTTGTTGTTGTATGCACGCTTAAAAAATGGTGTCCCATTGAAAATCATTGCGTTTATAAGGTAAAAAATACTTTCGTCGTGTGTATTTTATATTTTGCTCTAAAAAATCACACGAAACGCATCGTTGTAAATCTATATTCTTTAGAATGATTTGAAAATAAAATTGATTAAAAAGTGTAAGTGAGTATTTGAATATAAACTGTAAACTTACGCAATTATATAAATGTGTGCCATTAAATTTCACCGAACCACGTCCTTTAACGCTTTTTGCTAATTATTTTTTTCTTTTTTGTAATAGATTTGTTTTGTATGTACAAGAAAATTGCGCTTATACTTATCGCAAACCAACTGGCAATGTAAGATCGTGTAAAAGTTCGAAGGAGGGAAGTATTGTTATAAAATAAAAGTTCTGCACAAATCCCGCAATGAAGAATTGGCTCTGTAATCATTGATTTTTAATCAATCACACAAGCTATGTCTAAAATAATATATCAATTTGTAAAATTGTTAATTATATTACGTTTTCAATTAAAAAGTTTCCGATAATCCGATTCTCAGAGCCAAATTTTCATCGGGGATTGAACAATAAAAAATCGAGGAGATAGAGTCACTCCCATATTTTAGAATCGATTTAGCTCGGCGATAGTTTCTTAGTGGTACAAGCACCGAGAAAAACTTTGAAGCTTTTTAAAAGCAAGTTTACACGATCAATGTATAGTAGACTTATAGTCATGATGCTATTGTTTCTTTTAAGTGCATTTGTAATTATAAGTACAGATCAGTCGGACTTTCTTCACTCTTTTTTCTTTAGAATCGCAGTGTACATAAATTATACAATATCGATTAACTCAAAGTTTGGAATATACATTATGCACCTAGGAAGCGAAAGTATAGAATGTCTCAGATCGCATGTATTTATTGGCGGAGGCGAAGCCGAGGTCGATAAACATGCGATCTGAAACATTCTTTACTTTCGCTTCCTAGGTGCATATTTTATTTTTTTGTACGAGGGCCACGAAATGAGAACCTGTGCAGGACGCGAGATGGTCATTTCGCGGCCTAGGACAAAAAATCAAGTTTTTTTTGCACAGTGACGCGGAATTTCTGGAATCAGATGATTAAGTACATCATTATAATCAATAATATTAAACGAAGACTTATGTTTTGGAAAAAGGTAACGATGTTTTCTAATTCATCTAATTTAAAATCAAAATCATTTGAGAATTATTTTAAATTTAGACATGTATTAGCGAATTAGATGATCGATTTCGAAGACAATTCACAGCGAAAAGTATAGAATTCTTACAAGGAAAATATCGAAGATTTTTGGCATGCTTCACACAGCGATATTGCTTTTAATTTATTATTTACTTCGACGTTCTGTAAAGTTATTAGTATGCACGACGAATTTATTGCTCTTAAACAAGAAAGCATGACCATTTTTTAGTTACTTGAAAACGACAATTTTCATTCATTATATTTAAGATTTTATTGTTGAGCATATTTCTCATTCATTTAAATGAAACGTTTGGTTCATTTTATGTAGTGATGATATTAATGCAGCCTAATCATATGTTTTTCAATCGCTTATCAATTACTTCTAATATGCATTATTATACTTTAAATACATTTCTAAAATTATCATAGATTACAAAAAAGTACAACATCCACATTATAAAAATTCTCATTTTCGAAGTAACTACCATACAGTCAGATCATTTTTCTGCTGGTTAGTGAGATGAAATGCAGAGAAAGCTCATAAACTAGCGCAGTTAGGTCAACTTTGTTATACGGTAAATTTTCATATTGACTAGACAGTATGTAATATTTGAAAGCACGATCCAAAAAAAGTAATAGTAGCGAAGTCAGTTTCAACGAGTTGAGATAAAAGGTATATGTACTGATCGACAATTGTCGCCTCCGATTATGTACTATTCTTATAGATTCTTTCTATTTTTGTTATGTATGACACCTTTTAAGATTTCATTCACTTTTAGGCCTTCTTTGAAAATCGCAGTTTTCTACGTTATCGATTATCATTATTTATCTAGGTACTGATCAAGACATTGTCATTAAATATTCTTCACTTATCCTCTTTTATAATGCATGAAGATGCTTGAAATGTCGAGTTTCAATAAACGAAACAAGAAAAATATATGTAGTTCATTTTATTCAAGAATATTCTTTCAGAATTAGAGTCATTTTACGTAAATTTATTTGTTCCTTTATTTTTCGATAGAGAAAGTTCTTTGAAGATTTATTCTAAGTAAAAAAATATTTGAGGCAGTAAACCAAAAATTGTTCGTCCACATTGCAGACGAACTCTTCATGGAATTTTCACACTAAAATATGTTTAGATTTTTTTTGTATAACATCTATATTCTTATATATTTTTCTATATTTATTTTTTCTTATACCCTGACAATCTCTATAATTTCAAAGAAGTTTCTCTCGATCGATTATTTTGGTAAAATATTATTATTACGTTTTCAAGGAAGAGTGTTCAGGCCTGCTTGAACATTTGATACTTTGTTTAATAAATGCTATATATTTACAATTATTATTTGCCTGAGAAAAAATTTTACGGAATTATAATGTGTATGTAAGAATATTAAATGTTAGCCAATTTAACGAGCTGATGAATTGTTCATTGATTTAATGAACATCGTACTTTGGTTGAGAAAATGTTAAACATTATTTAATCCTTATTACAATCAAGTATGATCATTTACGTTACAGTATACATACGAATGCGCAAACATACATAAAGCAAAATATTCACTTATAATTATTATAATTACATATAATTTCTTCTTTCGGCTGGTAATTTATTCGGCAAATTCATCCTAAGTTATTATATAACACAGATTTTGACGCAGTCCTTATTATGCGTGGGGAATATTTAATATTTAATTCACCGCGTGATATGACTTTGACGAACGTGTGGTCCTTGTAAATATTTTTGCAAAGCATTTCGTTAAAACAATTCGAAAGCTTTTAAATTATGTATTTTTTTTTTTTTTTTTTTTTTTGTTTTCATTTCTTTAAGGACGTTTTACATCCGCCACAAGACAATTGCATTTATAGACATTATTAGCCCATTATTTTTCATTTCGCACATTTAATTGTATCGTCTATAAATATACAACGTACAATATAGATAAAAATAGCATTTTTAGCTGCATTGCGTAAATACGTTATTTTTGTCGTTTATTTTAAATTTAAATATAATGTAAATTTTACGCCATGTGTATATCATTTATGAGCGTAACACATTCAAAACGCCGCTTAAAAAATCATCATTACAATTAGCTAAAAAAATCTTGACAGGAGAAAAACAATGATCAAAATAATTCGTGTATAACGCGCTTTTATAAAATCGACTAAACGTGCGCTTTCATCGCGCATTAACAATAAAATAATAAAATAATAAAAGCCTCGAAAAAAGTTATCATAAACAATTGTAAGAGTTTTTTTTTTAACTTGGTGTTTAAAAATTCGATATCTTGTAAGTACTAGGTCTGGAAATATTATTTTACTTCTTTTTTTCTACATTTTCTAAATCCGCTTATTTTTATTAAGTTCGTACGTTTTTGGAGCATTCGGTTTTTCGTGATACTCGAAATGGATTTCATTATATTTTGATCTACATGCATGTCACGTTTATGTTTTTAAAGATAGAGCCGTAAAGTATCACTTGTTGCTTGTTGGTGGAAAAGTTTCTAAACTATTCGTGCGTTTGTATGTTGATTGTTTCTTCCACCAGCGCAATTAACCAGTGCATTCCAAAGTAATCAGTACGAATTCAGACCAAAGAGTTAAGTAATTGATCTTGTAGATAAACGATATAAAAATGATAATAAATAATACACATTTAAAAGCTTTAAGAAAAAGGTCTTAAATAAACAAAGTTAAAATATTCACCAAGTTTTTACATTTTTCTAGTACAATTCCAATTAAATTAAACTAAATAGAAAATATTCAAGTTTGATTGCTTGAATATTAACGTCGTTTCAATGTATTTCAGTAACTTTAGGCAATACTTTCACAGTTCATAATAGTGAAACGTTGCACGATCCCGGATAAAAATATTTACATACAATTGAACGTGGTACTGGTAGGAAAGTATATTTCAGAACTAAACTTAATTAATTTTTATTCATTTATATGTAATATTTTTAATATTTGTTTGGATCCAGCTACGTTATATATCACGATTCTTTGCACATGATTTTGGATTACTACAGAATATTTTTAAGAGCTCATCTCAAAAAAATATCTTTAAAATCCTTGAGTGAAAGATGTTGACAAAAGTAACATTTCACAATTTATTATCTAAACATATTCTAGCATATTTAAAAAATTGTTGTTTTCTTTAGATATTAATCGCTTTAATAATCCATCCTTTCCTTTTTTGGACTTAAAGTCTGTTATTAAGTGAGAGTTCCACTCTATAAGAGAATAAAAATTGCGCAATTCATTTGATTATACGCAGTGGTAATCTTTATCAAGATGCACCAATGATTGTTTTACCGCACGTTACAACAGTGTAGTAGAATACAACGGCAGAATGAAACTTCTTAAAGTGGAGTTGCGCAATTTTACGTCATTTTCGATTTATGAATCCACTGTTTGGATTTTATGTAGACTTTCAACCCCACAGATTATATTTATTGTTATACAGAAAAATTCTTTTTGTTAGTTTCGCCAACATTTAAAATATCTATCCTGATAATACAAACAGAAGTATTAGGGAATAAGAGCGTTTTTTTAAAAAAAAACCTAATCACTTTCAAAAAATTTCATTCTATATTGTAGGTTTTTTAAATAAATTTCATAACTGTACTAATAGCATACATTAATTTTAAAAATTGTAAAATAATATAAAATAAACGTAAAATCTTAAAACTTCGTAAAAGTTATACATCAAAATTTAAATGATTGAAGAGAATCAAAAAAAAAGAATCAATAATTTATCGATTCGACATGATCAATTTGATATCGTTCTTAAGAATAAAATATCTACGCAGTAAAATCATCGATGTTCACCAAAAAATCGCTTATGTGCAATACCTAATCTCAAAAATTGCTGCCTAAATAAAAGATTAACAGCTACACTTGAAAAAATTTCCATAAAAGCATCGCTCTTATTCGCTAAAATTGAACATCAGTTATTCAGCACATAGTTTCGGAAGCCGGAGCCGCAACTCCGCTCATGCCCTTGTCGTTGGGGTCGGACTCGGCAGAGTCCCGCGTGGCCGCAGGTCTGGCCAATGTCTGTTCGATCTCGCGGGTGACGTTAATTGTGGGTGGCGCCCTGTGACATCGGCGGCGAGTGGTCGTGTCCTCGTCGATCGCGGAGGCGCGACGTAGACGCGGATGCGGGTGGTCACTATCTATAAAAAAGGTAGCACCGCCCGCAGGCTCGTCGTGCGTCGTGCTCTCCTCGTCCTCGCTCATGTGGTACCTGTTATACAAAACAATCATTGTTTAAGCATTTCCGTTATTTTATTTTAAAGAAATTATCAATGCTTATTTTAAGTGTATTACACGGAAAATTCGTTACTTTGTAAAAGAGTTGTTGGTTTCCATTTTCCTTAACGACTTTTTTTTTCGCTATAATGTATTTTTTTTTAAGTTGATAAACTATTAATATGTTAATAATAATTTATTGGATCGGAATGTTTAAATAAGTTTTTACGAGAAATTCTTAGAAAAATGGTTATTTTGACTTTATATTTTTATTTGTATGTATCACCAAAAGGAATTTGAACCAGGTCAAGACTGCAAGCAAGTATCTAAAAGCAGACGCCTTTGAGCTCGTGTATCGGTATTCGAAAAGCGAAGATGATCATATTGGTTAAAAATTTATAAAAAGTTTTATTTTTGTGTATTAATTTTTATATTACTAGATTCCTATCTAAAATTTGTTTAAAAAGTAGTTATTGGAGCACTATGTGTAAATTGTTTGAAATTATTGATTTCTGCAGATAACTGTAATAGTTCGCAGATAACTGGCCTTTTGTTCACAATAGTAACGAAAGGCTGCAACTAACGAACCATTGAAAGCATTCGATATTTAGAAATTTCAAAACCTATCTTTTATACTGAATTTAAAATTATGGGGTATTTAATTTATAAATTATTATTATAATACGCGCTAGGATTTTGATTAAAAAATAGACAAGAAAGAAGTCTGAAAAATTTGCCTTCTCTGTATGAGATCCTCCATCTGTTGATAGTCGCACTCTTCGGCGTCTCTGAGATGTTCGTTCTCAATTTGCCAGGCGATCTCAACGGGGTTGTGATTGCTGCGCTCGGAGGTGCTCCTGACCCTGCAAGGTGGCGGTGATACAGGCGGCGTCCTCGGCGGACTGAGCAGCCCGCAGTAGCTCTCCAGCTCGTCCGTGATGCTCGTATACTCGGCACGCATGGCTAGCAGGAGGGAACGCGAGTTACTCGAGCCCGAGGACTGGATAACCGCGACCCGGGGCTCGGCCCAGGTGACGCCTCGCTGAAAGCTCGACGAGGGCACGACCACGCCCGAGACGCTGGCGGCTATGGCTGCCGCGGCGGCGGCATCGTCCGCCAGAGACTCGGAGCGCGTGCGGCTGTTCTGCCTGCTCGACTTCTCCGCAGAATCCTGCCGCGAGTCCGAGGTCGCCGTTGCCTCGCCCGACGTGTCGCGCTCGTCAGACTTGTCCATCTTCATGTCCTTTAGCTACGGAACCAGAGCACGTTTTTATCGCTCAGCTGTTTTTTTTTTCTTTTTTTTATACTCAGCTTGGGCTTATTTTTGCGAATTTTTTTAAGCATACTCTTATATTTAAGGGCTAGCGCTACTATTGCTGCTGGAAAATGAAGAATTTTTGCTCCGTGTTAGTATTCAGTTTTTTTTAGACTTAACAATATAGTCACAAACAACTACTCAGACAATATTTAGAGTGAAGAATAATAAATTAAACTAAACTTTTAATAAACATTCAAAGCTAGTTGTTTCCAAACACGATTTTCTGCTATTGTGACTGGTATTTGTAAATAGAAGGGAAACTAAGTTTGGGCATCGAAAATTTAGTAGGCCGCAAATTCATTACGTAGTTGATTCGGGGAATGGAACCGCAAAACCGCTTTAAATTACAAAGCAACTAAAATACCAACACACCGAGATCGTGAAATCAGCTGGAGTTACCTCGCCAACGACTTGCTCGCTCTCGTCATGGCTGGTATTCTCCTTGGACTCGTCCGGCATAGTCGGCAGCTCTCCGCTCACCGACGAGTCGTTCCTGCTCAGATTCTCTCTGGACTCGGCCACGGCCTCGGCGGCCTGCTTGAACGCCACAACAGCAGCCACGGCCTGCTCATCCTCTTCCTGCAGCTGGTCCTGCTGCTGTTGCTGCTGCTGCGGCGTAATCGGACCGCCCGCTGCCGCGTTCAAGTAAGCCGCGTCCGTCATCGCTCTGATGAGTTTCTTGCGGCGCAGAGGAAGGCAGGGGAGCTGGGAGTGCGAGTCGGCCTCCGACATACCCGCCTCCGAGCGCTCGGACACGCGCCGCGTCCGACCCGGGAGATCGACGTCCAAGTGTGCTCGTAGGGCTTCGGTGCTGCTGCTGTTTTCGTTTGTAATTCCTGGAACGCCAACACCCGCCGGCATGTACGTTGCCATGAAGCGGTGGATGACACCGAGATGCGCTAATGTTTGCTCGTTCAGCTCTTCTAGCTTGCGTATGCGAAACTCTACCGTCTGTGATGAAGTTTACGGTTATTATTCAAATCAAATAAATTCATATAAACAAAAAAATTAATTAATTAAGTTCATGCAGTACTACTATATATTCAAATGGATTCCATACCTGAAGCGAGGTAGATTGACTACTCTCCTTTTTATCTATGTCTTCGATTTTTTGGTGCATATTTTCTACGCGTTCAGTGGTAACCTTAACTCTCTCCTCCGTGGACATTTGGAGCTTGAGTTCTTGCTCGCGGAAATAGCCTTCGACACAGTCCTCCTCGAAATCGTACAAGCGCTCCTTGTCGTCCGCCTCGAGGAAGAGTTTCAGGCCATTGTCGGAAGTTTCACCCGATTGTAGACGGCCTTGTGATAATATCCTTAGTAAAGAAAATCAAATTTCTATTGATCTACTGTTTTTTCGTCAACTTCTTTTTCAATCTAGTTTTATTTAATATAACAGGTCAATAGCATTGATATACTTTAGATTTTATTATGGCGTTCCTCTTAAATCTTTGTGTCGTATTTATAAATGATTTTAGATTTGCATTTACATATTTGATTACTTTAAAAATTTCCTCTTATCAAATTGCAATAAGCCGTTTGCCAAAAACAGTGTTTTAATATTAGCCCATCGAGTGTTCTGTATTAAAGTTGCCCTCCCCTCGGCCATTAAATTTCGCTTTACCTTAACAAATATCTAATTAAGAGGTAGAGATGGCAGACGACGATAAGCGGGGGCGGCAGCACGGGCTTCTGCTCGTACTCCATGACGACGGTGAACCTCTGGAACATCCAGACCTGGTGCGCAACGGCATTGACCTCGATGAAGATGTTGTTAAACACGGCGATGAGCAGATTGATGAGAAGGATATTGGCCACCAAAAGGTAGACGGCCATCGCGGCCGGGGTTATCCAGCGGCCGGGCAGACAGGGCTCCATTCCCGGGTCTTTGTCGCACTCGGGATCGATCTGGTCGGCGTACACCTCGCCGTACAGCATGAAGTAAGGCTCCATAAATACCTGGGATTAAACGCGGGATCGTTATTCAGCCGGAAGAGAATTCAGCCGCGCTGCTCGCCGGCTCCGTTCATTGATTCTATTCTGCGTGTTGATGCTTTCTAGTTCACGGTTATTGTTTTGCTGCGAGCTTATCGATCGAACGCTTTGGCTCATTTTATTGCAACTCGTTTTACATGCATTAAATTCCTTTCAGTGGCTCTTAAGTGGCGAGGCTACTAGGTTTGGAATTTAATAATTAATCCTTAAGATTCAGGAAGAAGTGAACGAAGTTTAATTCTAAGAATTAATTATTAAAGTTTGGTTTTAATAATTGTGACTGTTTCTATTTGCACATAGAATTTTGAAACGTTATTGGGGTCAGTATAAGCACTAAACGAAGCGAAAATCAAATTAAAAAGCGACTAACTTTTCCTAATGAAGAGTGACTTAACAGCAGAAATAAAACGCGTTTGTAACAATTAGAACATGTAATAAATTTAATCTACGTATATTACAGTCTTACCATATCGGCTTTATACTACTTAATACATAGAGTTTTTGTCTGCATTATTTATAGGTGATGTTATCCCAGCGATAAATTATTAAAAAAATAATTAAAAAGATGTAAACGTAACCTTAAGGCTTTATAACTTTTTCACGACCTATTTATGAAAAATTTTGTTAAAGTTAATTAATTTATGCTTCTTACAATTCTTCTTAAAGTTTCTTTCAAATTATGATTGTCTTTTTAACCAGTTTAAAGAAGAGTCATATGAAAAGTAATTATAAGCTATTTTATACAAATATAAAAAAATTATTACATCTCTAACAATCCTCCAATTGGGTTCCGCGTTGGGGTTCAGAATAGCTTGTCTCGCCACACCAAAACTCATCAATACTACCAACAAAAGCACCACGAAGTATATCATATTTTTCACCATTTTCCCCATCATAGTAACCAATGGACCTGAAAAATTTATCAAAACACGAAATGAATTTAAAAAATCATGTTTATATTTATTTATTTATTATACATATAAAAACTTAACATATATCCTTTCTTAAATGTATCTGCGAATCTACAGAATTAAATGCAGCTGATCTGACTTTCAAATGAATAATTTAAATATCTAACTTAATTATCGATTCTTCACATCGTTAATTAAAAAAAAAAGGTAATAATATAATTGTGGGGTATGCAGGTAGTTAAGAAAACTGTATAATTTGCATAATGTTTGCATAATCAGCAGTGACAGAAACGCATAACCTGTTATTATCAAGCGCATAAAGTTCTATAGGTTTAATATTGTCGAAATTTGAATTTTTATCCTTTCGTCGACGGCGGACGACATCTACTTATGCGAAGAGAAAGCATATAAGTAGTCGGAAGAAATTTCAAGGTGAAACGGGCCTCTGGAGACTATGCTCTCGCAATCAGTCTGTAGCGGTGCCGCATTGAATCGAGAAATTTCATATCGACGCTGAATCCTTGGTCTCGCGCGTTCTCTTGTAATGCCGACCGCTGCTCAGAATTCAAATAAGACGTTCGGGCGACACTTGGGGTGTCGAATGGAGAAGTCGCCGAGAATTCAATATACACGCGCAGTTAGGGAAGTTTGGATTGACGCAATGTACTTTAACGTATTTTAAAATAGTATTGAAAGAAAATAAAAAAAATATGAAACAGTCTTTTTTCCTTATTAGAGTAAGGCATCAACTTGTAAAAGCCGGCTTGTTATTGGCTATTCTTCCTTAATAATAAGTTTGTGCGATCGATAATTCCATGAATTCTAAGAAGTAGGAGCTCGACATTTTCTTTTACCAAATTGCATTACATAAAAAGGTCAATGTAATGAATCTAAATTTCACCCTTAATGGCCTCAAGAATTATAGTCGATAAAACAAGATTTACTATTCTGCAAATCCAGAATATTTCTCATCTTAATATCTCCCTCCTCAATCATAATTTACATTTCATCAGTATGCTTCATAAATAAATATTCTTTTTACTTTCCTTTTTTAGAAGCTTCTAATTTAAAACGAAATTCTTAATACAACTTTGTATATTCAAATTAGAGTCTGAGACTTATGATTAACCGCGTAGCTTCAAGCTCTAACTTAAGTCGAGGCGTTTCTAGAATTAGGAAAAGCGCATGCTTGCAAATTCACGTAATTCTAGTTTTCCATCTAAAACTTGTGCAATTTTAATTTTAGTAATGCGCCTTAATCCAAGAATACCTGGAATTTAAAGTTTAATTCTCCAATGTTGCGTTTTATGTAATAAAAAAAAACGCTACTGGATAATCCATCAAAATTATCGTACTTTCCGCATCACTTCGAAATAAGCCAGCTTCAACAACTCTACCGCAGGGCGAACGAGCATTAAAATTTAAAGCATCCATCTTGCCGTCAATGAGCTAAAATTAACAAGCCTCCCGCAAGGCCGCACTGCTCCCCAGTCCAGGTCGCAAGTGCGTAATCAGTCATCGTCCACCCCCGATTCACAGCCGAAGCAGGGGCACTCACCTAAATACTTGTTAACTCCCAAAATATTGAGCATCCTGAGGTACCAGTACATGCAGTCGACGCAGTAGATGGTCCGGCCGGCGTCGAAGGTCGCCGGTCTGAGCCTCAGCACGAGGCCGATTATGAAGAAGATTATGGCGGCTGCGTCGCAGGGGTTCCACATGTTCCAGGCCCAGACGCTGAACTTGTGCGGCAGGGCCACCGGCTCGGAGGTCGCGATCTCGCGGACCTTCTCGCAGCCGAGGGTGCAGATGTAGGCGATGGCGTAGATCTCCGGCCAGGAGGGCTTGTCGCCCATGCGCACCAGGATCGAGTACGAGAACAGCAGCAGGAATATCACGTAGGCTATCTGTTGCGGGAGAGGAGGCCTCTTTACTTGTTTTGGAGATTCGAATTGTTCGATAGAGGCGAGAGCGGGGTTTAAGGGTGCTCTCGGTCAATTAGTTTGGTGGCCTTTGACTTTTTAATTGGAGAACGGAGGGTAATGATTTAAGCGGACTGCTTCGGGAGTGCATTCGCGAGATTTAATTAAGCTGTTATTTTTAGTAGTATGCAAGGCGAAATTAGACACTTTTAATTAGTGCAATTTCAACGTATAATTGAGAAAAGCTTAATTTTCGATACGATTGACGCTCATATAATCCAATGAATTTCATTGGCATACTAATTTATCTTTCACAAACGTTCGTTTTTATTGAAGTGTGTTAAATTTAACTTGACAATCAAAACAAATTATAATTCCAAATATTTTATCACTCCATAAATTAAAACTAATTGTGCATTTATATCAATTTGTGCACAAACAAATCAACAAGTGCAGTCAACCCTTAAACTACGTCATTAAAACGGAATGAATAAGGCATAACAATTTCTGAGAATTTTGCGCAATTACGATACTCCTTCATACTAATAGAGCTATCAGAATTTCTAAATAGCTCGTTGAAGAAGCCTTGGCTGCTCCGTAAGCCGAGAGCGAGCGGCAGAATATTTCATTTGAAATTTTGACAGAGCTGCAGCTTGTTAACTGCACGGCTGACTGAATCGAGCTGTTTCTACTTACGTCAATGCACGCACAAGTCTATAATTTCCATATGAATTCGCGCCCGAGCAATACCCCGGGATATTAAATTTTCCGGAAACGTTGTGCTGCTCAGAGCTCCGCGTGGGCGGATTAATATTCTAGTAAAGGGGACAATTTCTTTTCGAAAAAAAACTTTCACGTTGAAATACCGAATTTCTCGCTCGGTGAAATATAATATTACGCATCTATCGAAGTGCGCGTATTAAATATTTTAATGTGGAAAGCGGAGTGAACAAAGCTAAAAATAGCTCCAGTTCAAACTGCATTGTTAGGTTTAAATAAAAGTATTCAGTTTATACTATAGTACGTGTACAGGTACCCTCGACAAATGTTTTTATGCCCGGAAAAGTCGCACAATTTATTTACGAAATTTTGCACGCGATTCTTCGTGTATTTCCGTTTTAAAAACAAAGATCGCGTTTCGTTTGTTTAAAAGTGAATATTTCAAATACAAATTTTACTATTTATATTCTCTTTTATACTTTAAAAAAAGGAAAGCTATATACCTCTTGCATTGCAAAACGGCCGAACAAAAAATTCGCGCGCGCGCGAGATAAGCAAGCAGTAACTCAACTCCCTGGCCTATATTACCCTCGTAGCAAAACTTACGGCATTGGCCCAGAACTTGGTGATGGGCGCGGTGTAAAACTCCCAGAGCCTCTTTTTCAGTCTTAGCGGCCGGCTGGTCTTATTGTCGAGGTACTCGGAGAAGGTCCTCTGGTTGCCGTCGTCGACGTCGGTCAGCACCTTGCCGTTCTCGCGGACGATCGTCTCCTTCGGCACGGTGCTGGTGTGCTCGTTCCCGATCAATGCCTGTACCGCACCGACAAACAGAACAAAGCGCGATACGCTCTTTTGGGACACTGATGCCGACACACATTTCACAGAGGATAAATAAAAGCTCTCACACGCTCTCTGGGCTTTGCTCTATTTTTTTGCCGGGACTACTTTTGGGCTTCTCCTTTTTTCTTTGTTTGCTTCTTCCCGCCCGTCCCGAAGGTTTCGAATCCTCGGAAAGTGTTTATTTATGTTATTTTGATCGGATTAAAGATTTCAGTGAATATTTTATTTGGATTTGTGAAACAATGGTACTGGCTCCGATGGGAAAACCATTGATCAAGTAATTATGCAACGGCGTTACCTTCTAATGCTCGAAGGTTCTAGAAATCTCCTGTACTTTTTGTATTTAAGAAATATATCTTTTTTTTGTTGAAATAAGTATGAAATAAAATAGAGTATCAATAAAGCAAAAAAGGTTGCAAATAACAGCGATATTTTAAGATCAAGAATCCAATGTATATAATACTCAATAAGTTTCACGCTTATTTATAGACGCACAAAATGTATAGAAAACTACTGAGGTGTGCATTTATTCTTCAAGGAACACGACGCTTGAATACAGCCTCAATGACAAGTTTTTGCAACCGGAGCAAAAAGTAATCCGTATCTTTTTACGAATTATACAAAACGTTAATTTAATAGTAAAACGTAATCAGATAATACAAAATGATTACTGCTTTTGCTAAAGGAAAATAAAAGATTAAAAAGAATAGAACCTATTTAAAATTCTGAATTAAATAATAATGCCTTTGTAGTTTAAGAAATGATACCATCGAGTAAAGCTCTCATCTTTCTAGCTTATTCTTCAGGTTTAACTTTGTTAGATGCTTCTCTTTGTACGAAATCAACTGTCAGTTTCAGAAGTGCGCCCTTCAGATAGAATATCTTATGGAGTGCCTTTGAATTCAAGCTTCAAAGTATCCAAAACAGTTATATATTTTACGACTAAACACAATTTGTATAATAATGCCGGAAAGATTTAAATAAAATTCAACTGAAATCGTTAATCATGAGTTTTTAATATTTCAAGGTGTCAGAGAAATTTTCTAAATCATTAAAAATTTTTGAAAAAAGTTTCAAATTCAGAAAAATCTTGGGATAAATATTGCGAATAAAAATATAATTTCATGTGATTATTAACAAATATATTAAAAATTATTTTCTGAATTTTCAAAGAACCCAAAAGTAGCCCACTCAGAACGTACTTTGTTTGTGGACATGAAAAACACATTAAAACCTTTTGCTTTACAGTCATAAATCTTTAAGTATACATAGTATAATAAATGTTACAAATAGTAATAGTAATATATAATAGTGATAATAAACAATAATAGTCATTCTAAAAATAGTTATTATATTCATAAAAGTGAAAAAAATTTAGAGGTAGGCTGTAATATTGAATTATAATTAAAACTATACAAAAGAACCTTTAGATAAACGACGTAGTGATTGAAATATACTATTGCTAGAGGGTTTAACAGAGGAAAATGCGTGACAAACATGGTACATATTATTATGCTATTCAACATAGATGTTATATACGTAACAGAATAAAAGTCTCCAAGCTGGTATAGTGAAAGAAATGTTCCTTAGCAGTCGCCAAGCGTTTGAGAAATGTAAGAGAGACAGATAAGCTTATTTTCAAGATATTCCATAGAAGATAGCTATTTATATACTAAAGTCCTTAGAGTAGTGATTTTTTCGTGGGGTGAACAGATTGTGCAAAGCATTAGTCATGGCAAAATTTTACTCAGTATTTCAAGGAGGTAATAGGTTGCAATTAAAAATTGTAAAAATGTAAGAAATATTAAAGGAATTACAAGATTGTAAAAAGTTTATTATAAAGTGTTTTTTCTTTGTAAGTAAAGGACAGTTAAATGTAAGTTGAAAATGAGTGAATATCAAATATTAATCAAAATTGCAGTTAAATTAAAGCTAAAAACTACAGTAACTGAAATTAAGAGCCCCGTTGAAAAAATCTTATAAAATTCATTTTATAGGATTTAATATATGTATCCAAATCTATCAAATCTTATAAGATTTTTTCAACAGGATGGGAAGACTGGAAAATAGAAATTTGTACAAAGCTTGAAACTATTTAAATGAAAGACAGTTTTTAATGAAGGTATCTACTAGATTAAGAAATTTGTGAGAAGTGCACCTGTTGCTTCTTGAGGAGTGCAACATACGTGATAAAAATATCTGAAAGTTTTTTACACCGATAGCTATAAAAAGTACACTTAGTATGCACTTCAGTCCTCTGTAAAATAAAAAAACGTTTAAAAAGAGGAAAGAAAAAACCGGTAGTTTACCACGGATGACAGAAACATTTAGTGAGATATATAATTTATGAGTTAAAGAGATAGTTTATAATTAACATTATCCAGTAAAAATTATTGTAGTGTCCAGTAAAGTAATCGTAGACTAAAAAAAATCAAACAAATTACTATATTTTACAACAAAAGCTTCTCATAAAGCATAGTAATTTTTATAGTATTATTAAGCAGTGTGCAACTACAGTTCTGTACATCACAGTAATTTTCCCGGAAAGATTTGTAATATTTATAGAAGATTTCCCTTCGTGCACAAAAGTAATTGCCTACGGACCCGAGCGCTGAGAAAATCCTTAATGCCATAATAAATTTCATTTAGTGCAAAGCAGCTTATTTCAATCGTATATTCATTGGGTGCTAAAACAGCCAAACAAAAGCCCCTTACTAACGGTGCGCACGTGTTCATGGAAGATGAAACTGTACCAGGCGAGATGTCATGACAAGTAACAATGAGAGAAGCTTCAGGTATGCGAGACGAGTGTGACGTATGTACATGTGTGTGAACCATCCAGCGATCGATGTACAACGATTGTTGTTATTGTTTCTTATCTGACTCAGGCCAGGCGAGAGAGAGAGAGAGAGAAAGAGAGAAGAGCAAATATGTAAGGGAGAGAGGTGCGATGTGGGGGCAGAATAAAGCAGTGGCGGTTCGATTTTATACCTTGGCACCCTGCTGACTGCTGGCTTTGTAGCGAATGCTCAGGCTCCTGCGCGGTGGGCGTTTCTAAAAAAAGTAATCAACGCGGGACGCACCCACGATAACAGGGCTATCTCTACAAAAGACGCGAGATAGAGAGAGAGAGAGAGAAAGAGAGAAGAGAGTCGTGCTTGGATACTAGGTGAGTTAGGTGTGTGTATCGGGCTGTGCATACAGTACTTCCGGCCGAACGGTGGCCGTCGCTTTGGCGGCCCCGGTTTCTTTACTTTTTCGTGCGAACGCTATCGCAAGAGGCTTTAAGCGATATCGCATTATTTTTGCTTCTATGCAGTTTTCCTAAAAGCTTTTTAAACGTATATATAGAAGCGTTTTTAAACTGTTTTTTTTTTTTAATTTATTGTGATGAAAAAGTACAAGTGTTACTGAAGTTTAAAAAGTTTGTACACTTAGATTTACATAAAATCCAGCTCTAGAAATGTCATAACGAAGAAGCTTTTAATATTCAGCGCGAGGGTATTTACATTTTAATGTAAAACTTTTCTGCAGTCGAAACATTAAAGAATTTTAATGTTATTCATGTATTTACTCTACTGAAAAAACGTTGCAAATGACGTATTCGCTTAAAGCTACTCATATTAATATTTAAAATTTTATTAGTACAGGCTATGTACACTGTTATAGCATTAGTTATAGTTTGATTATTTTTAGCTGCATTGTGCTCGTAAATTCAAAGCTGATAATTTGGTTCGACTTTTTTAGTTCTCTAGAAGGGATGTTAATCTTGATAAAATAAAAGTCGTTTGGGTGGAAAAAAGAAATACTCCCGTCCACCATTAGCTCGAGAGAGAGAGAACGACATAAAAGTCTAGTTTATTAAAGAGAAAGAGGGAAAAAAAATCAATGGTACTGCATTTCTTATCCGGCAGTAGGAAATATATTTTGTAATAGTTGTTTTCTCCTTTAGCTTTAACGAGGCTCTAATGCATTAGTCGATATTACATCGTGGAAGGAGGCTACGCAGCTTCCCTTTGCACGCAATTCAGGTCGTTTATAGATTCTAATGATTTTCCTCGATATCTTCGGCGAACTTATTCTCTTCTAATTTAAAGCTTAAATTTCCGTTCTCACTGATCCTTAATTGATTGTAAACTTTGAAAGCTCTCGAGAGTTGCAAAATTTTAAAGCTATTATTGTTTGAATCGATGACAGTAGTTTTTAAGAGATTATAAATCCAATTACTCGTAAAACTGCCAAAATGTAAAGTTATTGTTTTTTCGTTCCTAATTAATTAAAAGATTATTGTTACAATTGCATTCTTTCAACAAATGAATCAATTTCAATATTTTGAAAGTAAATTAAATAACGGTTTTTAACGGTTAATCAGTCTTTATAAAAAAAATCTTAAAATTAGCTCGAAACTTTTTAAAACTCCTAACGAGTAAGATAGAAAAATGCAAATACGTTCAAATAAATCAGTGGAAATCTGATTAAACTTGAAATTACAAGAATCTACCTCGGAATCTTAAAAGGCGCAATCGATCGCTCGCGCTTTATCAGCTTACCAATAACAGCGCTCGCGATCGAATCCGCGAGGAGAGAATGAAATCAGCGCGAGAACGAAATCCTCAATTATCGTGGCGCGACAATTGGTTACCTCGACATCCGGGCCGGTCGGCGTGCCGTGCTCCGACTCGCTGTCCTCGTTCTCGTCCTCGAGCGCTATCAGATGCTCCTCTTGCGTCTGCGGCATCAGCTGCAGCTCCTCGCGGCTCTTGAACTCCAGCTGCGTGATGTAAACCGGGCAGAACAGGCCCAGTATCACCTGCGAAAAGGCACAATGGACGTCGAGCTTTGAAAGGTTATCGAGTAGAATTAGCGGCCGTAAGAAAAGCAGAACTCTATCCTGGAGAGTAAAGTCCGACCTAGATTTGTTCTTTCCGCGCGGCGGTGATTACGCTTGGCGTTGGAGCATTGATTAAATTTCTGGAAGAAAAGCGTCCGTAAACCGATCTAAAAGCGTTTCACTTAATTTCCTTTCTAGAACAGTTTTACAGCGGGGGAAGTAACTAGGCGAGCGTAAAACACCGAACGCGCTTGCGTCGAAGAAACTGCTTTAGGCTTATCGTATTGTAGATTATCTCTTGTGACTCCTTTGTTCGTTCGTTTCACAGTTAATGTAGAATTCAAGCCAGGAGGTTATTATTGCTAAAAGCCTTTAATATACAAAAGGAAGGAGCTCAAGGTATATAGCTGCTGACGTTTTGTCTCACTTTTATCGCCTTTGTTATTTATACTATATATTACTAAACCAAGATTCTACATAGACTATATAAAAGTCCGTGAGCTTTTGTGGATAACGCATTCCGTTTCAAAGAAATTTCTTATGGTACTGCAGTTAACATAACTAATAATTTTTTCTTTATTTTTTTCATGTAAAATCAAATTGGAGTAAGACAGTGTTGGGACTGTGAACAATATACAAAGAGAAGTAAATTAAGCCTACTCTAAACTCTTTTATAAATATGAATAAAGTAAAAACGTAAATTAAAATTGGTCATTAAAATTAGTTAATTTTAAGCATTTTTTACATAATTAGAGCTTTAAATTAAATTTAATTTCGCCGTAACTACCATTATCGAGAAAATTCGCTTCTCTTTCGACCCATTTACTCTAATTTCTGACAAAAGCTGATTACGCGTAATCCCTTTAAATCCAGCCGAATTCGAAATACGAATGTCGACGAGGGATCAACAAGTAAACGAACCTTAACATTGGTGCTCTTGCGGGTGCGGAGTCCGCCCATCCAGAGATCGGCCAGGATGATTTGGCTGCAGGGATGCGCGAGCAGGGCTCGGTGATTTGCGGTCACCGCGAGAGAAAGGCAAGTTTGGCCGGACCAATTCTTCAGCTCCGAGGTGAGCAGCTGCTGCGTCTGATCGTCGTCTTGTCGATAACAGTAGTCTAATAACTCCAGGGCTGGAAAGAAAACGGTTTGCTTTTGAGGTAAGATTCATACTTTGAGTTTATTAGAGAATGAGTGTAGAATGGTTGAAGGTACGCAGTGTATTAACGGGAATTTCAATTAGACATGTATGTTAATGAATTAATTTTGCATAATTTAAGGTTGCATTAGGTGCGCAATTTACAATTCAGATTCAAGATTTCTATAGGATTATACAAACTAATTAAATTATAATAAATAAAGAGTATTTGGCTTTAATTATTTCCATTATGAATCCTCTTTGAAAGCATTAAATACATAATGCAATAATACATTTATTTTTTAAATTATTTCGTTTGGAATTATTGCAAAGGTGTAGGTCGAATTTATTTTTAAAGGTGAGCGTACACTCCGAAAATATTAAAGGGGAATCGATACAGTTAGTTACATTCTTTAATCGTTTGACTCATAGCAGAGGCCATGTCTACACATTTCACAAGTAATTAACCTGATTAACTGACTAGTTAATAGTTTCACGATTGTTTATAAATTTTGCTATATATTGCGACCCGGGAAGAGCTTCCAGATGTATGTTTATACTCGTAGGTAGAGAGATGAGGCCGCAAATGCCTAATCAATGAGCTGTTAACTGTTTGGACATTTATTGAACTATTACAATCGGCTATGTTAAATGGACCTATAATGTGTAAACGACCTGTTTGTAGTTAATTTTCCTTGCGATTCTGTTTGAATAATATGCATAAAAATACGTTTATATCCAGGTCAATTGTCTTTAAATGTGCAATTTATTGATTAACTTTATGTATAAAGCAACAGTCGGAAAATTAAAGTTTATTACAAAACTGAATTTTATTTAATTGCCGGTTTAAAACAAAAAGTTAATTATTCCAATTCAAAGTAAATCTGCTAAATTATCTCCTCGGAGAGGCAATCCACGCTTCTGCATACTCATTAGCTTAATATATTTTTGTCTTTTATTTTAGGAGAATAATTTTAGTAGTTTTTTTTACTGCAAGAGTTAAACTTTTAGTTACATACTCAAATTAAAGTTTTATTGTGAAAACACTAATTTAGCAGACTTTTTTAATCTAATTTGCTGCACGAAAAACTCTGTTAAATTTTATTTTAACACACGAGCTGTTATCGTTATAACAAAACTTACATCTCTTCTACACCTAAAGCGCTATTTGCTCTACGAAACGAAAGAAATATCGCAAAGCCTCACCGATATTCTCAAATTCCTTGCCGCAGCCCTTAAGCTCGTCGTACACCTCGGTCTCCAAATCGTCCTCGGCAGCTTCGTGCGCCATCGCTTTGTAGAGCTTCAAGGCGACCAGCGCCTTGGCCAGGGCCTCCTCCCCGTGCTGCCACATGAGGAGGGCCATCTGCTGCCTCTTGGTCAGCACGGACCAGATGAGCAGCTCGTTGAAGGGATAGTCGAAGAGGGCGGTCTCCTGGGTCGCGGGTATCGTCTCGGCCAGCAGGCTCATCGTCGACTTTCCCCCGGTGCCGGAGAACGAGCGATTGTTGAGAGCGATGGCGCAGCTGTTGCGGTGCGAGTGATGCTGCTGGTAGCCGCCCGAGCGCTTCATCACCCGGCCGTACAGGAAGCGGAACTCCTTGCGGGAATACTGGGAGCGGTACGCGCCTCCCATCAGCTTGTTTATCACCAGGCCGATGTCGTGCAGCGTGTACATGTAGCCCGCCGGCAGGTTCGTGCGCACGTCCCGGAGGATGTAATCTAGGGTGTTTGACGGACCCTCTTTCTGCGAGGAAGACACGAGGAGGTTGCGTCAAGTGTTTATAGTGGTTTGATGGAAAGATTTTCGTTTGAGTTTTCATTTAAGCAAGGTAGAACAGTTTCGATGAAATGCGTTTTAATAAAAATAAAGTGGGTGTAAGAAGTTAGATGTAACGTTATTGAATTCAATGAAAGGAATGAAAATGAGAGATTTTAAGGTCTTTTATAGCGGGCTCAAAAGTATTTAGATTTTTTATTTGTTAAAGACTGGAATGGAAAAAGCCTTGAAGCGCCTTGAAGTATATGTGTCATTTTCTAAATATAAGGAATATTTAAATAATTTTAAGTAACGTTCTAGAACTTCATATACTCAATAATGGAAATGATTTTTTATGCAAAATGAGACAATTTAATTTCTAGATTTAAAATGCAAATTCTCATGAAGAAAAAGGATGTTACTCGAGGAGAAATTCAGTCGAACTTGATTCGCACAATTTTAAAAGAAAATTTCTTAAAACTCAAACTAATAACTGTTTAATTATCGCTTATTTACTACCAACAAAACTGATTTCACCCCCGTAACTTAAGCGCTTCGTCACTCTCCAATAAAATCTACTTCGCAGCCTCATCGAAGCCCCAAGGGCAGAGGCCAAAATCCAAAGCAGCTTCCCAACTAATATCGCATAACCCGCCTCCGCTGCGCGCTTCAACTCACTCAGAGTTCAAGCAGGCCGAACTAACCGTATTGTAAAGTTCCTCGAGCCTGGGTATGGACAGGAACTTGCGCATGGACACGCCGTTCTCGAGCAGCAGCTTGACGAAGTCGATGCGGTCGTGCTGCAGCGCCTGCATCATCGACTGCTCGAGGGCGCCCGGCGGCCACTTCTGCCCGTAGACGAAGATCTCGCTGCGGGCGATGTCCACCCGGTTCCAGATCAGCGCCAGGGAGAGCTGCTCGGCCGGGGAGAGCTGCTTCGACTTGAACAGGGCCGTGAGGATCGTCTGGTCCAGCTCCTGCGGCTGGTCCTGCGATATCCTGAAGATCGTGATCTGCGAAGAGGGTTAGCGTTAAAAGGGTGGAGGCTGGGAGAGGGGCAACGGGGGGAGGTACCAAGTGCTTTCGCCGCACGCATTGGAGCAGCTCCGAGTACAGCTGGTTCGCTTGCTCGGGGGAGACTTTGAAGGTTCGCTTTATTGTGTCTAGCAGGTGATCTCGCATACTTTCGAGTGGTCCCTCCTCCTCCTCGACTTCGTTTTCAGAAGCGTATCTGGAACGAAGCAATTTTTAGATCAAGCAGCTGTGCTATTATTATGCATGATTAAGTGAATGATAGATAAATTACTTGTGCATGAAAGCAATGAGATCGGCCGCGCGACCGGAACCATCGCACACAACTACCGGCACAGGCGGCTCGTCCGTCACGTATTCCAGGACGGAGCGTACCGTATTGGTTCCACCCTCGATAACTAGAGCTACCACGGGTATGCTGCTGTGCGTATCTGCCGACATAAATCAATGAGCGCCTCGCATTAATGAAACTCGAAAACTCAGCCCAAAGTTCAATATATTCCCGTACTCACATGGCTGAAGTTTCAAGTTCGATATATACTTCTCGAGCTTCCTCCTCAGGACTATTTCGGCGCCGTATCGGCCTCCCGTTCCATTGTCGACCAGTAAAAAATACGCGTGCCGGTTGTTCAATACGGCGAACTTCGACCTGGCAAAGAATTTCAATCAACTCAAGCTTCGATCTCGCCAGTGGCGTCCGAATACGAATTGTGCAATTACCATGGCGACGCAAGCGAGTCGTACGGGACCTCCCTGCCTCGGCCGACCAGTTCGTGGCTCTTCTCGAGGATACCCCACGGCGCGATGCCTATACTAACTACCCGGCCTTGCCTTTGTGCTCGTTCCAGCAGCAGCGCGTCTCCGACCTGCCTCGTCACGCCTGAACGACAAACAGCCAGTTTCAGAAAACAAAAAATGAGGGCAGATCACTAAGCCGGATGCCGCCCCGCGTACGCTGTATCATTGGCCCGTAAATTTTTACCCGTGTTGGTGCCGCCGGTGAAGATCCAGGCCCCGGTGGTCTTGGCAGCCTTGAGCAAGCCCTTGCGCAAAACTTTCTTCAGCGTCGGCTGCAGCTCGAAATTGGACCGGCCGCCGTGCACGGTTATGAGCAGCTTCGGCAAGCCCAGATTCCACTTCTGGCACAACAGCTGGACGATCGGCTCCGGCTTCGTGTCGTGGGCTAATCTCACGTACTGAGCTCCGGGAAAGGTAGCCTCTTTGATTAAGGTAATTGGGGTACGTTTTTGGGAGGAGTGTGTGGGTGCGCCTTTTTAGATTGTTTTTTTTTTTTTTTTTTTAAATTAAAGAAGGGCGCTGCAGAAAAACTAGAAAGCCGAATTTAAGAAGAAAGAGTCTTAATTCTAAGGCCCTTTTCAGCTAAGCAAGGAACGAATTACGTTTACTATATCTGCGTAGTCAACAAATATAAGGATTCAGAGTGTATATAGAAACTCGTGTTCTTTTTGTGCCTTTATGCAGCCGTTCTTTTCCTTTATGCACGAAATCTAATTTATTCGAGGATTTGTGTTTCTTAAAAAATTTTTAAGACTACTTCAGAGGAGATGAGTTATTTTATAACATTTTTATAGACATTTTTTTTATAATCTCGTATTAATTTTAGTGTTTTATACTTTCTTACATTTTACTGTCCGCTACTCTTGTTCTTAAGGAATTTCTTTTAGTTTTGCGTGAAGACTCCACCAAAAAGGAATTATCAGAAAGGGAAAACGTCACGATTACATCCAAAGATTAAATCCACTCTCCGAGAACCACACGCTTCAATCAACTGCAAGAGATTTTTTCTCGAGCTGCGTTACATTCGACTTCGGATTCCGAATAAAAGTTTCCAGAGACAGCGTATTTCTCCCCGATATTTCAAGCTACCAAGTAACTCGATTCACTCGCTGCGCCCGCTTCCTCGATCCGTCTCCGAATCTTTATAGATCCCCCGTCGCAATAAATCCCGAAATCCGTCTCCATCTATACGCCGAGGAAAAATCCCGCGCCCCAAATCCCCAAGCCCCGGAGGCGACCCGGACTCTCCCCGCCGAGCTCGAGCGAGTTCTCGCTCCGAAACGATCTACCTGAGCCTTGGTGGGATGCGGCAGGCCCTGGAACTCGATGGTGCCGTAGGCGTCGGTGGGGTACCTCTTGGTGTTCTTGCCGGGGCTCCATTCCTCCCGCTCCCGCTCGGCCGCCTCGCCGGTCGCGAAGCCCTGGACGTCGGCACCGGTGCCGCAGTGGTGGGTGTACGAGTGGCCGCAGCAGCACCTGCAATAGTCGAAAGCCGGACGCGTCAGAGGGCGATGGATGGGCGCCCGCGATCGTCATTCCAAGGCATAGTACTATTGTATGGCTAAGTTCAATTCTTACTAAAGCGGGTACACACTCGACTTCGACCTTGGTTAATTTTCTTTATTTTTTTCTGTTTTTTTATCGGTTTCGAGCGGACGATTTATAGGCTGCTGGTGGCGGTGGTGTGTGCTTTTTTTGGAAGATTTTTTTGAGAGAGAGAGAGAGGGGTTATTTTCAAGCAAGCTAGGGGTGACTAAGTAAGTAGGTGCGATGAGATTAGAAGAGGTGTGAATGATCACACTGAATGAGGGGTTATGGCTGAGGTGGCTGATGAGTCGTACAAACGGAGTTGGGTTTAGAGAATCAAACGAAAATCAAAACAAACGTAATTCATTTATTAAGGATCGTTTCGAAAGCTTGGAGGTCTTGAAACTTTTTTTCGCAGCGCGAAATTAAATTTATACGTTTACGCGTTCATTGCGGTGAAAATAAAACTGTTTAAGGATATTAAACGCAACGCGATTCTACGCAGAAAAGAAATCAAGACTGGCGAGGTTTAAGAAATTATACGCGTTCAAAATTTTACGAAGATGCTCATCACTATTCGAGAATAAAGACGAGCATCGCAGCTGCACCTTTCTTCGACAAAGTAAAAGAGACGCGTCGCAGTAAAAAGTTTTATTCGCGCGCCGATCCGCCCAATTTAATCATCGAAATTTTTACTACAATCCGAAAATCAAACTTTTTTTCAGCCCTCGCGACGGACATCTGCATCCCAAATTTAGTCCGAGCAAAAGCATCGCAAAATCTCCGATGCCCAGGCTTTTATACGCTCCGCTCGAGCCCTAAAAAAAGAAAAAGCGACTTTACAACTCTCACTCGAATCAATTGGCCGTTCCCTCCAAGATTTCAAAGACAATAAAAAAAAAGCGAGCTTTCCCGGACCGGAAGCAATGCAGAACACACTCACATACAGGGGCGGAATATATTCTTACGGCGCTTTTCTAGCTTTACTTTCAAACGGCTTCGCTCTCTTTCTCTATTTCATTCCGCGCTCGATATGTATACTCTCCCGCGCGCGCAACAGGTGGACGTAGGCTAGATACGCGTTATATGTCGTATATATATCCTATTATATATATATATATATACAAAAGCGCGGAGAGCGCCGCGCTCGCTCTTGGCGGGTAGGCAAAAAATAAGTAAGAAAGAGAGAGAGAGAGAGAGAGAGAGAGAGAGAAGGGGGTGGTGGTTGGTTGTGGAAATGGGTGCACAATTGTCGTTTTGTGCCTCACCTTGAAGTAGTGACTACGTCGTATTCTGCATTCTTATCGCCTTTAACGTCGGTTAACCTATAAAACGTAAATGAGAACAAAGAAAAAAAAGGTAAATCATAAACAGAAAAATGAGATGTGCGTGAAAAGGAAGTAAAACGCAACGGAGAACGGGCACACAAATATTTCGCGCTAATCGTATTAATGTATTCATTCCGAGCCGATTTTGAGCGAACGGATTTTGAGATGGCAACGAGGACATCACACAGATAAGACGGACACCTGCGCCCCTCCGATAATACTTTATGGCTTCAGAGCGCAGGCGCCGTTTTCTATATATATATATACGACTTGTGTTTGTGTGACAATTAAAAGCGAGTGAAAAAAGAACATGAAACTGATTAGAAAAAAAAGTCGCTCGATCGGACTGGGTGGAGTCGGCTGGAATTGAAGGTGTTTGAATAGTCGGACAAAGTACGTTTGTGAGACGTGATTGATAAAAGTGATTTTAATGCTCGGCCTGAGAAAAAAGCGGTTTTTTTTAATTGCTCAAATTGAGAAACTGGAACGGATTAATTAAAGCTTCCGCTATGTTAATATTTTGTATTTAAATAACAAATTTTAGATACGCGGAAAAATGGCTGAACAAAAAACGAAACACTCATTCTTCTTCGAACGCGACGCGAAGTTTAAAATATCGCTTACTTATATTAATAAATTTTACGACCTCTGCGCTTAAAGAAAAATCTTACGAGATTACGCGAGTAAATAATTCGAGTTCCGGCAGTAGTCAGTGCCTTTATAATCTCGTTATCGTGAAATTCCAGGAGCTCCTTGTCATAATGTCGCCGCCGCCCGAAGCAATATTGCAGCACGTACAATCACCTGTCGATCAATAATTTTAGAACTCCCCTGTCAAGCAGTTTACTGTCCAATTAGCCGTAGTTTGTAGCTAAGTAGTTTCAGACGCAAACTAACTAGGTATCGCTTGAATTCCAACGAGCTGCCTTTTTCGAACTTTACCGAAATTCCGAAAATTTAGACTTTCTCGCGGAAAGCCTTTCAGAGGAGCCGGGAGGCTACTTTTTCACGGCGACCCTCTTGGAAACTTATCCGGATTTCCCGACGGCTAAAATTGCGCCCGGCGCGAGGAAGAATGATTCTACGAGAAGCGCGAATGGAGCTTTTTTAGCGACTTTCGTCTCCGGAAATGATTTAGTTTCAGTTCAGGAGTTTGATAACTTAGTCAGTGTCAGTTTTGCGAGGTATAGTTGTAAACTATTTACATGCTGTACTTTATTTAAAGACAAAACAAGAAAACTCTATAAAAATACGAGACTCTCAAGTGGACGTTGAAGGCTTAAACTACGCTGGAGTCACCTCTGCAGTGCACTATTTGATTTATTTACTTGGTGCTAATCGATGACTAATGCAGCGGCAGATAAAACGTACGGTCTTGTTCGCGAGTTATAAAAGAGCAGCTACGGTACACTGAGAAAAATGTCGTAAGAAAATTTAATACATCATGTAATAAAAATTACTATATTATATAGTAATGCGTGG
>JAWWEM010000027.1:10257695-10286560 GCA_035582935.1 Ormyrus thymus
GCTGCTCTCCCGTAGCGCGCTCCGGCAGGCGGGCGAAAAAGCACTCTCCCGCGCCAATCGGATCAATGGTAATCGGGCGCTGCCGCTGGCCGGCTTGTAGCGTAAAAGGGCCGGGGGACGGCGGGGGGAGGGAGCAGCGGATGATGTAGCAGGCGGCGGCACACGGTGCAGCGCGCTGCTCCGCCGTAACTCAACCTAACCTAGCCCTGGCCTCGATGCCTGCCTCCGCGGCGTCTGTACGTGTGCGCACGTATATCGGGCTCCCCTAGTTTCGGCTTTCAGGAGAGCGCCCCGAGGAGGAGGCCGAGTGCCAGGCTATCCGCGGGATTTATTGCCATTTCTCTGATTGATCCGTTTACGGGACTCGCCTTCCGGCCTTTCGATGTTCCAGGGGATGCGACGCCGCGAACTTTTTGCCGCGCGTATTTTATTTATAAGGCTCCTCGCCGGCTTTGCGAGCTTTGGAGAAGCTGCTTGGCGATTTCGCCGAGAGCTCGAATTTGAGAGTTTTATTTGTCTTTGGTAAATGGGGATTGGGAAGAAATAAATTTCAATGATTTTGCATGAATCGACTGTAACAGATTTTATTTCGTGAGAGAAATCTTTGAAAATTAAACTTTCTATCTGAGAGTTTAAATTCGTTTAATTTCGTAAATTAAAGCTGATTAAATAACGAATCTCAAAAAAACGACGAGCCTTCTTTCAAAATTAAACGAATTTAGTTACAAAGTACTATATAACTTCACAATGAAAAAAAACTGCTTTTTACAAAATTTAAATTTAGAATTTTTTTTGCGCGGAATCCTTCGCAAAAATGTGCCGCATCTTCGCTGTAAATAACAGCTTGGAATATATTGCAACACATTTCGCAAAATGACATCTCCAGAGCATCTCGCAAGTGAAAACAGTATATATATATATATATGCAGCGCGCGTGCAGCAGGATTTTAATTGCAACGTATAAACGATACATTCTATAAATAAATAACCGCTCGCCGGCTAAGCAGCTCGAATGCAAGATAAAACGCAGCTAAACCCATTTGCCGACGAGTCAGGTGCAGCGGCGCAATATATATACCAGCGCTTCGTATATACTTCTGTTCGGTGTCGGGCCAAACATCGTCGGCGCAGAAAGCGAAAGAGAGACGGAAGGCGATCGTTTAAGTAGAGGCTTTAAGCGCCGCTCTAACCCCACGACGCGCGCTTTCGCGAAAGAAGCGCGCGCGCGGTTTATCGTTCAATTAGTCGACTCTAATTGCGCGCGCGCTCAATATTTTCTCCTTTGTTCTGCGCTCTTTAGCCTCATCGTCGGACGCTTCTCCGCGGCTCTAATTTCCATGCACGCGCGCCGCGGCAATCCGGGAAATTAAAGGAAAAAGAAAAAAACGAAAGCTCCTTGAATGGGCTCCGGGTTTTTTTCATTATACTTCGGAGCGCGAAACATTGCGACTTTTTTCAAGTTGGCGCGTACAAAGGCAGATTTTTTGGGAGTCGTGCGGCCTCGCTGGGGTCATCTTCATTTTCGAGGAGTAAAAAATGTTCCGAAGTGGAAGGGTAGACCGATAGGATGGAGTGATTAAGCATCTTTTGTTGGGTGCAACGTGAGGTTTATCGCAATTGCAAACGTTGTTCAACGCATAAAGCCCCTAATAGCAAGTGTGTTCGCCGAAGTCTGAAGTCTGCTAAATTATAATTAAACTAGTAGAAAATTGATATTCATTGTAGAATAGCTCCTTTTAATTGGACGTCGCTGTGACCTAAACTAGTATATAATAATTGAGATGTATTCAATCTGACTTTAACATGATTCTTTTCCCAAATACTTTTAGTGTATCCTAAGAATTATTATTATATAGATAAAAAATATGTCTTTTTCGTATTTTTATAAAAAAAAAGCTTTCGACGCTTTTCAGCAGATTTTTCCTTTAGATTTGTTATCGAATAATACTACTTTTTTCCTATAAAACCGTAGAGAACATGAACATCTCGTTATTCTTTATAAAATCCTTGAAGCGGAAATCCACTCCTTTAGAACGAATGGATTCGGTGCTGTGTAGCTAAAGTGTGGAACTATGTTTGCTTTACTTTAGCGTTGAAACTTAGAAGTCACTTGGCCTAAAAGATTAACTTTCTGCAACGTAAAAGTATCAGTTCCATTCTCTTACGTCGGACCACTGAACAACTTTAGCCATTGGTTTTATTTAATTAAGGTGGGCAAAAAGTTCAGATGAATCTTAAGCGCGCTGTATGTTTCTAGGAAAACTTTCATACTTTTTAATTAAAAGCTAACTTGCCCATACGTTAATAAAGAAATTGTTAATAAAAAAAAGGTTAAAGAAGTAGAAAAAAAAATTAAGAAATCTCCATCGAACTCGACGTAATTTATTAAACGCGCGAAGATGAACATTCAAAAATAAACAGAGTCAGATAATTAATTAATCCATGCACGTGTCCAATCACGTAAATAAACACAGAAAATATTAATAAAAGCACCTCTTAAAGGAATCGAACGCGACGCGATCCAACGGCGCTCGTTTATCTTCGCGTTGATTATTTCATTTATCTGTCAGACTTTCATCCAATATATCGGATGCGGTAATTAAGTTTAACGAGAAATTCAATAAAGACACGCGTCGATACGACCGGCGACAATCCTCGGTCGAGGCGCCGACGGCCTTTCCGTTGCGTATATATGTCTGTCGGGCTGCGTTCTGAACGGGGATGAATTGCTTTTGTAGCGGATCCTTGCTGGTCAGTGTGGCTCTTGCCTGGAAATTAATCAATCCCAGGCAGTAATCAAGAGTAAATAACCTGCTTTCGCTGCTGATACGGGAACGCGATGGCCAGCATTGAATGGTTAATGATTTTCGGATGTATAATAAGCGGGGGATTAAAATTAATGAAAATTCACTACCGCGCAATACAGAATTTATATAGAAAAGAAAACATTATATTATTCACGCTTATAACATTTAAATAAAACATTAGTTTGAATTTGTAAAAGCGAGCAGCTGCCTTGTCGTCAATAAATGCTCTCAACGCTTATAGTCCTCTTTGGCCGCGATCTCACCTTTTCGCAATGCACAGCTGGAAGCACCGCCGCGGGTACAAAACTACAGGGACCGCCGGACCGTATTCTCAACATACAACATACATAAGTAAGCGCGATAAAAGTCCGTCCCTCCCGGCGTTCGCGAATGCCTTGCCAAATGCTCGCCACCTTTTGACCTTTTCCGCTTCCGGATTCAAGTGAACGTCCGAACAGTCGGGGTACGCCTCACACGTCTTTGGGGCTTCATTGGCGAATCTCAGGTTCTTGCGCTGCATCTGGACGGCAGATGAGGGTGGTAGCAGTAACTTCCGGGGGGATCTGACGTCGTGAATATGACATTAGCGATTACGAGGGAAAGTCGATGCTCTCGTCCAGTTGATCGAAAGCATTCGAAAGGTATTTTTGTCGTTCTTCGGTTGGTTTTACTTCTGTTTACGAGTTTTACGTCAGATTTATTACATTCCAAGGTGACGATTACGAGGAAAAGCTTACATTTTTTAAGAGGACATTCTAATTTTGACTTTTTAGAAATTAGGTGCTGTTGTTCACTGACAAGGTTTGCTTATTCTAAAAACGGTTCAATTCTAAATGGCTAAATCGATAGTGAAGGCGCATTCGAGCATGCAAGTTAATTACAAGTGTCGAAAATCAGTGTCGGAGTGAAAAATTACAAAACACGTATTATATACTCTTCGTCAAAAAGCAAGATATTGTGTTTTTTTGCAAGCCGCTATCTGTTTCTTAGCTTCCAAAAAGAGATATCCATCGCGCGTATTTAGCCTTTGTTTGAAAAGGAGATACGTCGACATATTGAGAGAGAGAGAGGGAGAGAGAGAGAGAGAGAGAGAGCACAAAGGCTTTGGATAGCAGAGAAAAAAAATAATTTCCCCGCTCGTTCTCAAATCCGCGACTGCCGCTTCTTTTATCGCAAATCGACGTCCCATTTTCCTCCGAAGTATTTACTCCGCGGCAAAGCCTCGGCGAGCCTCGGCAAAAAAAAAGGCGCCAGTCCTTTCATCTCGAAAGTAGGGTAATTTCTCCGAATGCGATAAGACACTCGTAATATGCAGCGCAAACCCAGCGCAGACGGCAGAAAGAAAACCTCCTTTTCAGCATTAGCGTCTCTCGAAACTTCGCGAGCCAGGGAGCATGAGAGAAAAAAAAAAAACGACGGGGAAAATCGAAGAGCCAGCCCTCCAAGCATTGTGACACACAGAGGGAAAGCCTTCCGTACCCGTCGTAGCGTCGAGGCCGCACGACGAGTCACGCGACATCGCTCTCGCGAAAACGTAGCGCTCTCCCTCTCGACTGTCCCGCCTGCGTCGTCGGAAGCTCGCGAGGGTGCAGGTGATGCGCGACGCGCGAGAAAATTTCAATTTCCCAGACGACGACGCGGCGCCGATTGCTTTTCGCGGACGATCGTCCGCGGCCTCCTCGGCTTTATTTGTTGACTCTTTACAGTTTGGGCGACACTCGCCCCCCCCTAATATCGATCCCGCCGCTTCTCGGCGCGGACTTCAGTACGGAGAATCCGCTAAATTCGCGTCCCGCTGTGGTCGGCTCATAAATGGGGCTTTGTCGAGCCGATAATGGATTATTGATTCTTCTAAACTGTTCCGCCGGGCGTTAATTGTCTACTTTTTCCTTTAATTAGAAGCCGTCGAACGATGCATTCTGCCGGCGCGAAACCGATTACGTCACCTGATTCGCGGAGGCGGAAACGAGGCCCCCGCCGTAGTTATTAACGTTTGGCGAAATTTCTAGCGAACGCCGCGGCGGGGCGTCTTACGTCTTCGTCTAGTTTTTCTTAACGAAAGCGTAACCTGCTTCTCGGTTATATTTACGAAACTCGCGCGCGGCTAGGATTATACATTTCAATTTACAGAGATGCATTGCGGGGCTGAAAAGGGCGGGGAGCTTTAAGACGGCGCGAGACGTAAATTCGTAATTCTAGTGGCGAATGGGGTCGGCGATTGTTTTTAAAAAAAAAGAAACTAGGCGCGCGCTTCGTGGTTTATTCAAATTCGCTTGGGAAATTTTTTTCTAGCGTATCATCCGGAACAATTTATTACCGCGCCGCTGCGACGGAGCGAACTTTTTGCGCTCGATATACTTAATTAAAAATTTAAAAAGCGATTTTGAATAAGTCGAGGGAGCTTTAATTTTAAATGAAGCCCGCGAGGCTTTGAAATATGTTTTAGTGAGCGTTTCAAGAATCTGCCGTACGTCAATAACGTTGAAAAATTACGTCAGAGTTCTTCTGACGTTTTATTAAGTTGCTTGATGTATTGGAAAAACTAGTACGTTTGTTTATTAACCAAGTTGTGAAACATTTTCTTCAAATTTCCAATAAATGTTGTAAGCTAACATTTCACCCGCAACTGATTCCATCAATATTTTTATGAAAATGTAAAGAAAAGATTTTACTCCCTCGCCTATCCATAAAAACATCCGTCACGTTGATATATTAAATTTTTTATTATACGCGATTCGGTACGATATTAAATAAATGCTTTTGAAATGCATAAGTCAAAACAATATTTGAAAAATAAATGAAAAAATAGAAATAGTTGTTAAAGAAAACAGTTTTCAGTATTATAATAAAAAATATTCATCAAGTTTTTGTTAGCGTTGCGAGAATAAATTTCAATAGAAAAGTGCAGTCAGAAGCTAATGTGCAAAATGTGCTTCTTATATGCTGTTTTTATGGAAAAGTTCCTGGAACATTTTGGAGGATTTAGTTTTCCTTAAATAAAATTACATTAAACAAGATCGGAGTAATGAATCAATACAATATTCTTTAATATCTTATACTATTTTTAGTACCAACATAATATAAATATATAATATATAGTATACAAGCAAAATTGTGAAAAATTTCAGACCCCGAACTCTTTCGCTATTCATCAAACCTTTTTAACGTAAAAGTTTGTTTCCCTCACAATTAGGGCGAATTGAGGTAGGAGCTCTCTTCGATTGAGGCGGATTCCCAATACCATCACATATTTTAACAAAGGGCTGTGTGGGATAGTCGCATTCAGTCGTTCGGGATGATCAACGTAATTGCAAGTAATAGCTTTCGAATTACGATGCTGATCCCCCTTTCTTGAACGAAAGTTCGAAGTTTAATTAGATTTCATAATTTCAATTCGGACGGTACCATTGTTTTTAGAATTGACTTTTTTTTTAACGATTTTCAGATCAAAATTGTATAATCAGACTTTTTGCAATGCACCGTTAATATAATCTTTAGAAAGAGTACTTTATAGCGTGTTAAATTATCCGATAAAGAATATTGGCTATGTATTTTTTTGAGAACGAAAGGGCTCCTTTTTGCACTAAAAGTATAAAATATTATAAAAGCTTCATACATAACCATTTATTACTTATATATTCTGTTAAAACGTTATTCAAACTAATGATGATAATCAGAAATAGTTATAAAAATAATTCTTCTTTAACTTTCGATAATCGTTCATTGTTCATTTATTGTTCGTTTTGCTTTCTCAGAGAGAAAGGTTTTTATCATTATTTTAATTTTTTATAACAACTATAGGTACGATAGTCGTTCGTAATATTCCTGACCTGACTATCAAGCCTATCTATATCAGAGGCCAAACGACTATCATATAATACCTAACAACCTCCTGGCGCTTTATGCCCTTCAAATAGATATTCGAATTGCCCAGTCAATTTCGTTTCAACTCAAAATTCGAGCATAATGAAATCCAGAGGAAAATCCCGTGCACGGATACGGAGCACATGAAGCGCGAGGAGGTACCTGGCCTAATTACCCAGCCATTATTCGATCATTATTCAGCCAATATTGAACCGATATTATTCAGCTATCATTATTTAGCGTCATACCTAGCAACCTCCTCGCGCTTCATGCTCTCCGCATAAATTCTCGAGATCGACCACGCGATTTCGTCGTGCTCTGATTTTGAGTTTGATTTTTATCCAAAAGTTCAAGGCGGCTGCGGCCATGAGATTACCGGGTCAAATAGTCGCCCGAGTGTTTATACATTTTTTTATATATTTAATAAAAAATAAATGAGATTATCTTTGAAATCGATCTCGAACAAACGTTCGACATTCGACGGATCTCGGTCGCTAAATTTATGTAAGGGAGAAATACATCAGCGCACGAAGCGCCTTTTCAAATTCTAATAAAAACTCATTTTCTAAGATCAATGATTTTCCATTTTATTGTAAAATTATAATTCAGTTCATTATCGAAACAATGAAATTATTATACAAACTGTATTCATTATCGTGATCTTACAGCAATTTTATTTGCTAACTATAATAGCTTTTACAAATATTTAAATAAAAATGTTCAACATAACACTGCATATACATAACCAACTGAATTGGATTTTTATTGGCATAAAACACAAGTTACAGAGCCAAAACACAATTAACTCCACACACAATAATTAAAGCGACACCTGGCTCCAGCTCCAATTCCAATCAGTCGATAAAACAAGCGGTCAAACAGCTTGAAGCAGCGCCCGCCAGATGCCAGCACAAAGCCGTGCCTTTCCCCGAATTTAAATTTAAAAAAGCCGCCCTTTTTCTGCATAACGCTCTATTTTCGTCCTCCGCGAAGCGCAGCCGAAGTTCAAAGATGCACGAGAGGCAACTTTTTGCATGTCATCGATATTCCCCCCCCTCCTGCCCGCCGAAGAGGACAAAGGGCGACCGCCCGTTTATCTGAGACGCGTTTGTTTACAATTGACTTTTTTTTCGCGTGCAGCATTTTGCGCGAGCCGGGAGAAGGAGAAGGTTAAAAATAGAATCGGAGAATGATCAATCGGTAAAATGTAGCGGGGTAGAGGTTACGGAGATGCAGCGCGGCTTGGCGAAAACTTCCCAAGTATTCTCGGTTCATCTTTCTTGAAGTTTCTTCAAGTTTCTTCAAGTTTCTGAGGGGAAGAATAGATTTATATGCGAATTTAAATTAAATTCGATTCTGCTTTGTAGCAAGTTAAGCGACAGAGGTTTGTTTTATCGGAAGATGAGAGATAAATTCGAACTTTTATCTGATGTTTACTTAAAATTGAGAAGGTTCCCGTGTTTCTAAATTAAATTCCTGGTATTTTTAGATTGTAATTGTGGTTTTTATAAATATAATACTCTTGATTTAATACAGATGCAATCGTTTAGATTTAAATGTATAATTAACGGACAATAAATAAAATGTCATCAAAGAAATAATGGAAAGTTATTTTAAGTATTATTAGTAATGCATTGCACTTTTATTAGTGCGTTGTGATTCTCACTCATAATTTCAGAAATTCTGTTGGTCTTGAACTTGGACTTGGAAATATATTTTTCGTATAATTTCTAAAATAACAATTTATGTGACTTTTAATATTATTAATTGTTTTAGTAACTTAACTATGAAAGCAAACGCTTCGCAGAATATATATAATTAATACATTATTAATAACTGAGACGATTCAACTGCACTTCGAAACCGGTTTTAACATAAATAAAACTAATTTATATGCGTTCTATTGCCTCAAAATTAATCTGTATTTTTGAAAAAAAAAAACGTTTAATGAACGTTTAATAAAACGTTTGGTGAACGTTTTTCGAATTCTTCATCAGAATAAATGTAATATCTTCTTCTTTCTGAAAACACGGAGTTTTGGCAGACCCTAACAGAATTTGAATGAAATCATATAATGGAATTTTTATAACTGTCAATTTTAGTAGGCTTTCATTAAATTCGCCTGTGCTAAAAACGGTCAACTTACGTAATGTGTCTGTATATTTATTAGCTGTCGCATATTGAAAAACAGATTCTTTTTAAAAATACTTTAAAAGGTTAAATATGTACCATTTACTTTTTATCGATGGCGACGACTCGATTTACTTTTTGTTATAAATAAGTTAAAAAATGTCTGAATTTTTAATAAAAATTCCTTTCGAAAACCGCATTCAAAACGTTAAATTGGAAATTAAACGTTTTTCAAAATATTTTTCTTTACTTTACAAAAACATCCATGGTAGGTAGAAATGTGCAGAATATTCGAGAGATAACGAGCGGCCAAAATGTGATACGCGTTAATATACGTTAGGCATTCAAAGCAGCAAAACTTTACTCAGAATTTAAAGCCGGGGTATCAAAGTATAAAACTGTGACCATTTAATGAAAATTAATTAATTATAAAAAGCTTATAATAAGCATCGGAAACCAATGAAAACAAATGGCACTTAAAATTCTCCCAAAAGTAAGAAAAACGATCGAACGAAGCAGCCGGCCTCGCTTCCTCCCGAAAATTCGCGAGACCCCGCCGAAAAACGTCGATGCGTCGAGCTACTCGTTCCGGGACACGAGAACTTTCGCCAAGGTCGCACCGCGAACCTCGCGTAAAAACAGGCACTCGTGGGGGCGCGCTGAGCCTAACCTTTCCGCGTACATTTTTCAAACGAGAGCTGCGCGCGCCGCCGCGTCAGTTGTTGGACGGCTGTTTTCCCCGGAGAGGCGCGCTTTTCCAAATCGAGCGCGCCGCTGAATCATCGCCGCTCTTCGGGATTGTTGTACACAGTCGCGCCGCGTCAGCTGGCTACGATTACGCTCGGCGGATATATTTACCCTTTTTCGAGCAGGTAAAGACTCGGGCGAAAATTCGAAGCTTCCAGATTATGGGGGCGTTGCGCAGCGCCGCGAGGCGATTGGAAAATGTGTGCGATCGCTCGTTCGCGATGCACTTTTTTGGAGTGTTGTTAATTGATGATGGATTTGAGAGCTGATTAATGAGACGGAAATAGCGATTAGGTACTTATTTAGATTCTTGGCAGGTAAACACGTTGGGGATTAGGTTTTGTAGGCTTTTCATTTTTTACAAGACGAAGTGGAATAAACGAATTTGTTTTTCAAATTCTTTCGGAGTACTTTACGCTTGCAAATAAATGTCAGGGTTACACTGCGACTTTTTTAAATCAAATTGATACGAGGAGGAAAAAGATTAAAAAAAAACGGTCGTTCGGGTACAATAATTGTTTTCATTTGAGTCAATTTGATAAACTAAAAAGATGATTTTACGTTAAAAATACTTTTAAATATTTACATACTCACATTTTTTTCAACGAGTACTTTATTTGCGTTGCGGCATCTTTATTTAATGAAATCGACATGAATAGAAAAAAGATACCTTAAATTAAAAATTATATAACCTTTTTTTCTAAACAGAAACCCTGTCGGAAAAACCTGGTAAAATGGTGCAAATACACACATATAACCCGATACCGGTATCGGGTTATATGTGTGCATTTGCACCAATTTTACCAGGTCCTTATAAGGTTTTATCGGACTTTTTCAATAGGGAAGTCAATTGTGTTTTTATTTTATTTTCATGTACAAAAAAAACGCACTTAGTGAAATAAATTCGAGAGATGCATATAACCCATTAAACACAACAACTTTTGAAAATAATTACTTGGTCTTACGTTAAAGATAATAAATAATCTCTTTTTGAGCTGTAGCAAAAGTTTTAACTTCGGCACCAAAAACTTTCAGTCAAATTTCCTATACCAAATAAACGAATTCAAGTGCATCTTACCAGTCAGAATGCACTCGAGTGCATCGCTGCAGTCGCGCTTTCCTCGCCCAAGAGCTCTAAATCAAAAAGCAAATCGCCTCTTTCGCCAGGCAAACCTAAATCAATTGCCCGAAGGTTACAAGCATACATTTTGAGCCGCAATTCGCAAACTCGAGATTCGTCGCGAAGCGCCGCCGGACGAGGAAAACACGCACCGGCAGCCTGAGCGTAAAACCGCCTCTTCCCAGCTCTCCTGCTCTCTGCAAAAACTTCCCGTCATGGATCGCTTCTTCATCGGCGATCCCGTTGCCAGGTGTCCCTTACCCTCGAGTTTCGCGCTCGCTACACATAGAAAACTCGAGATAATTCGGGAGGGTTCGCGATAGTCCGCGAGCGCCGCGCCGCGCTTGGAAACGTCTCGAAGGGGAGGGCTCGCAGCGCTCCGCGGACCTAATATAAAGCCGGCCGGCGAGCGCCGGAGCCAGTCAGTTCGAAACCGAGCATCGATACGATAACACGTGAGTTCGCTTGAGCCCTTCTCTCTGCCTGTTGGTTTCTATTCTGAGCTGTGGTCGGTATATAAGACGTTGGATCTCTCGGCTCTTGGCTGTGCGAAAATAATTTTCGCCTTTTTGTCGAGCTTCGACGGCGAGGAGTGTGGTTTGCGTTGTTTTCGCGGATTGCGTGGGTTCGGTAGCTGATTTGAAGGTAGACGACGTGAAACGTTGAAAGGCGGTAATCGATTTTGTGGTTCTTTTTGCCGGTTTATTGCAACGGTGAATATTTTGCGACGTCATCCAAGTACAGAAAGTGTTCCTTTGCCCTCCTTTTTCGCTCAATTTTCTGTTCTTCAATTATTTTTTTTTACACAAGCTTATTTTGTTTAATTTTTACGTATCGCGGTAATTATTTCTTAACGTTTTACTTTAACTCTCATTGGTGGAAATTTTATTTTTTCGTTCGTGAATTGAAATTTGATAAACGTTTGATATTCGTTCTTATACGTTTAATTTTTCCACACTCCGCGATCGTTATCGAATTTATCAATTTGAGGAAAAGTTCATTTTTTTATTGAATAAATGCCAGATTTACCAGATTATTATTTTAAATTAAAAAAATCGTAAATAATAGGTATGATAGTAATCCAACGTTGATCGACGTTTAACCCAGCTAGAACGAAACTTTATTTTTATTTTGAATTTTTCAATCCACGCAATACTAACTATCCCTCGTTCCCCATTTCAGGAATTTCGAAGCACATTCAAAGCGAAAAAGTTGCAAAAATGGCACTCATTCCAACATTGTTCCGCGACTGCTGGGACGAGTTCGACCGTCCCAGCCGCCTGATGGACCAGCACTTCGGCATGGGCCTGACCCGCGACGACCTTCTCAACTCCCTGGCGGTGCCGTCGATGCGCAGCTACTTCCGCCCGTGGCGCAACCTCCTCGAGCAGTCGAGCGGCGTCTCCAAGATCCAGCAGGACAAGGACAAGTTCCAGGTGATCGTCGACGTGCAGCAGTTCGCGCCGAACGAGATCACCGTGAAGACCGTCGACAACTCGATCATCGTCGAGGGCAAGCACGAGGAGAAGAAGGACGAGCACGGCTTCATCTCCAGGCACTTCGTGCGCCGCTACACCCTGCCCGAGGGCCACGACATCGGCAACGTTCAGTCCAGCCTGTCCTCCGACGGCGTCCTGACCATCACGGCGCCCACCCTGGCCTTGCCGGCGCCCGGCGAGAAGGTCATCCCCATCCAACACACGGCTGCCCCAGCTGTTAAAAACGTTTAAATTTTTTCTTTTTTTTTTTTTTTTAATTTTTTTTTAATGTGTAAAGTTGAATGCGAGAGTACTCGATAGTGCCGTAGTTTAAAATTGATTCACATTGTCATTTTTGTTCTATTATTTTTCTTGCTCGCGTAAAATTTTTCTTTTTCTTCGGAGTTTTGTTTTTTTTGTAATAACAGCGTTATTATATTATTATTATTTTTTTTTTCTTTTGAGAGGATCACTATCGAGGGTAGAATGGTGATGTCGCGTCAATGAGTGTGATTGTACTTATGTTCGTATGATGATGTATATTATCAAATATGCTGGCTTTTATGTTTTGCGATAATATAACTATATATGTACGCGCTGAGCGTGATTGTAATCTCATTGTACGCACATATCGATTTGACTGTTACGATTGTTGTACCTAAGATAATCTTCGGTCAAGTTTTTTTATAAAGTTTTTCTAATGTACAATTTCATATTTATTGCGATACATCGAAATTTTACAGATAAGTACTAGTTCCGATTGAAACTGTTTTATTTATAAAGCAAACCATTCATTCTTGTGTTATATTTCACGTAGTTCATTTATGAATAAACGTTAAAAATAGCAAAAACACGTGCTTGTTATTTCAACACCCCGTACCCACCGAACAATTGACTTTATCTCGTACTAATTAATTGTTTCTAAAATAAATTTCAGCTTAAACCGATCCTTCAACAAGGTTACAAAACTTCAAAAATAGCCGAGAAGAAAAATATTATGGTCCCGAATTAGCGAAAAATAAAAAGAAAAAGTCGAAATGTCGAAACGGCAAGGTTCTCGGCGATTCCGCGTTCCGCAAATAGAGCCGCGACGTCTTTTCACGGGCGCAGCCAAGGAAAAGTGCAGAGAGATAAATGACAATCGAAGCCGGGGGCCATCCCGTCCGCGAGCTTCATTACGTACGTCATTCTAATTTAGACGCGCTTAGCGGGCGCCTGGCCAGTCACGTCCGGTCAACGACTCCTCCCTCTTCGTCGTCGCGCGTTTTCGCTCCAGATGCAGTTCTGCGCGCGCGGAAGGAGGAAGCGCCAAATTCGGAACGGGAAACGCGAGACGTCGCGCTGCAGCTCGCGGCAGCTCCGCTGTTGTTCTCTGCTGCGGCGGATTCATATTTTATTTATAGGGCTTTACGAGGCGATTCGGGGTGGATTGCAAGGGCGTTATTTCGGAGGCTTGATTCATGGATCGGCGAGGCTCGTCGAGAGCGCTTTTGTCGTGATTATTAACTTGGATGAGATTCGGCGCGGTTTGTTTGACGTAACAAGGAGAAGAGAGACTAACGAGCTTCGAGGAGATTTATTTGGGAGCAGCGGAAGTTGCAGCTATGATTCGGATTTATTGGTGCTGAAAAATTGAAGCTGCTGTTGATATTGTTAAAGTTTATTTTCGTGCTCGTGCATAATTTTGAAATATGACTTAATTTTGTTAGAATTATCTTAAATTTAAAGTAGGATCGATTAATTTTAAATAAACTTGTATTTTTCATAAGAAACAATTCAATTTTTATTTATAAATCATTATAATTTATATTCTTTTTTAAATTCATTTTTAATGCTTATTTTCTATTTGTATAATGTACTTTCGTAATTACACTTGTTTTGTTATTCTTTTATATATTTTTAGAAATAAACTATTGAACGTTAGAATTATAATTAAAAATGTAATATATTTTTTGATTATTTCTTTAGTTTCATAATCAGTAATAATTTTTTACATAATCTTATCGTACACCGTAAATTAAATTATCGACTAAAGTTTGGAAATAAAACGGAAGTTTCCTTCCTCCCGTTAATTAACAGATCCACCCAGAAAGCTCCATCAATCAATGATGGACAGCGCAAGCAGCCGAACCTCAACGGCAATTGTACTCCTGAAAATAGCGTTTACGTAATCCAGATCCGAAGCCCGATTAGGAAAAACAATGCTCGACCTTGAAACGAGTCGCTCTCTGCTCTCAGTCGTCTTTTTTTATATATAAACCCGGTGATTTTCATCGGCGGAACGCCGAGAGCGTTCTCTTACGCGCGTGGGCGTTTCGGAATTCGCGGCGTTTCCACCGCCAGAGGCGACGCGAGAGGGCGTCCAACCACACGGCGACAGCGAAAAATAAGAGCCAAGAGCAGACGGCGCACACGTGGAACAAAAATGTCGCGAGTGTCAGCGGGCGTTGGACGCTAGAGCCGCCTTCTTTTGCCTATTTACCGGCGCGTGAGTCAGGATTGCGCTGATCGCGGGTGTTTTTGGCTCTCCGTTTTTTTGGGGTATGAAGCGCGAGCTGCGGTTTCGGTTTCCCGATTAGGGCGGATCTAACCTAGCAGCTGCTTTGGTGTATAAACATTGACTACTTGTTGGCATGATAATGACAGATTGTTGTTAAGATCTTTTAATATGGTATTCAGAAATAAAATAATCATGTAATGATAGGTTGATGACCAGTGAGTCTGTTCTTAAGTAGAGCAAAAACAAGTTCATGTGTTTTTTGGCTATTGTAAACATTTGTTTATTTTTTTAGTTTTTATGAACTGCAATATGATTATTGTTGATTAAAAATATATTTATTATTTTACAGTCGCAAGTATCTGATTTTTTGTTTTTTCAACAATGATTCGAAGAAGACACATTAATGCTGTTAAGAAGTTTGATGCATTTCCCAAAATTCCAGAAGACTACAGGAAAAAGTCTGCTGTTGGTGGAACATGTATGTTGACTTTATTTAGTCTATAGTTCTAAGTGAAAAAATTTATGAAACTATTTTCTAAAAATAATATAATTCATTGTGATTTTGATTTTCACAATCAATAAATATAGCTTAATATTTTTGCAGTTTCAATAGTCAGTGCGTGTACAATCATTTACCTTATATATGCTGAGACATCGTACTTTTTGGATAGCAGGTTATTATTCAAATTTGAACCAGACACTGACTATGATAATAAATTACAAATGAATATTGACTTGACTGTAGCCATGCCATGTTCTGTAATAGGAGCAGATATTGTTGATTCTACAAATCAAAATTTAATGACTGATGATGCATTACAAGAAGAAGATACGTGGTGGGAACTGTCACCCAATCAACGAGCCCATTTTGAAGCTTTGAAACATATGAACTCTTACTTTAGAGAAGAATATCATGCTATTCATGAACTGTTATGGAAGTCTAATCAGTTAACATTTGGAAGTAGTAGTATGCCAGAGAGGTATAGTTTTAAGAAATATATATTTATCTGTATAAATACGTATTTGCCAATATTAAAATTTGAATTAAAAAACGATTCGTTTGCAGGACCTCTAAGCCAAATTATCCACCAGATTCATGTCGCATTTATGGCAGTCTAAATATTAACAAAGTAGCTGGAAATTTTCATGTGGCTGCTGGTAAATCATTACACCTCCTAAGAGGACATGTACACATTTCTTCGGCTCGACATTTAAACAATTTTACACACAGAATACATCGCTTTTCTTTTGGAAAACCTAGCCCAGGAATTATTCATCCACTAGAAGGTGATGAGAAAGTCACTAATGATGGTAAGAAGAATTCAAATTCTAAATTTTATATATTTTTAAGTTTTAAATTTAATGTATTTATATTTGAATTTTTTAGATACGATGTTATTCCAATATTTTATTGAAGTTGTATCTACTGATATAAATATGCTGATGCACAAGTCAAAAACATACCAGTACAGTGTTAAGGATCATCAAAGGCCTATTAATCATGATAAAGGGTCACATGGAATGCCTGGAATATTCTTCAAATATGATACAAGTGCATTAAAAATAAAAGTCACTCAAGAGAGAGACTCGATTGGTCAATTCCTTGTTAAATTGTGTGCATCTGTTGGTTGTATTTTTGTTACTAATGGTAAATTTTACATAAATTTAAGAACTATATGATATCAATAAAGTATAAAAATTATTATGATCTTTTTATTTTACAGGTGTACTAAATGTTATTGTACAAAATTTTTGGTATATATTCTGCTGTAAATATTGGAAAGATACTGAAGAAAAAAAGAAGGTGGCTGACAAACCAAAGGCTAATACAGTAAATCTAATGAACGTATTGACGCCACCAAGTGTCGATAATATTGATATTCTCGCGAAACCCTAGCGAATTTAAAAAGAGAAATTAATTATTTTACTACAGTATTTTTTACAATGCTAGCTCGAAATCAAAGATAATTAATCTTTTTGCATGAATTTCTACAAGAATCGTTGAGCAATTAGTCAATCTTTTTTACCTTGCTTTATGCCAATATATTATAAATATGAGATACGTTTATTATAAGTAAATATACCAAATTTGTAAAAACTGTACAATTTTATGTACAATGAAGTATATAATGTTATCTCATATTGATTTTGGTATTGTAAAAAAATTATTAACGATTTATGTTAAATTTTTAAATATAAGATTCTAATTTATACGTAAAAGAAGTTTAATAATGAACGAATTATAAAAATTATAAAAAAGAATTGTGTAATTCGCATGTAAATATAAATGGATTGGAAAAATTGTACAAAAAAATCAACATATTTTATGTCCATAATATATATTTTACATTATTCTGTGATTGTACAAGTTACAAACATTAAGGCAACGATAAGCTGTACTTTGTAGATTTAAAACTGCAAAGCAGTTTATAAAGATTCTGATTATTCAGTAAATTTTACACTGTCTTCTTTACTTTCATTAATAATCCTATTAAACTTTCCCTGTCGAACTGCAAATGAGCCAAGTAAGAAAACAGTACAAGCATACTTTGAAAATGTCGATGGCAGTGGCTCGTAACATTTCACAGAATTCTTTATAGCAAAAAGAAATATGTATAAGCGTATTTTACAAGATTATACAGATTGGTTCTTTAAGTTAAACAAAAGTCTGCAAGTAAAAATCTAGGAAAGGAGAATATTACCGATTCTCTTGCACCTTCAAGGGACAAAAAAGAAAAAAATCTATTGTACTTATACAATACGCAGTAAAAATAATTTCTCTAGCGCACATGATAAGTAAAATATGCAGCAAACGTATTCTTCTCTTTCGTATCTTGTTGAAAAACCGATTTTTTACAATCTATAACGATTTCTTTTGTTTATCATAAAAAATCGTGCCTTTCGCAAACTCTCAAGTAATTTTGTCCTTTTAAGGTTTAATGCCTTGTAAAGATTAAGTGTCTGTGCACTTGTTTTAAAGATCAGAATGGACGCAAGGAATTAAGGCTTCGTTAGCTATAATTCGCGGCGTTTCGGCATTCAGCATAACGATAATAAAATGCCTGACCACTAATTATGCTACGTACCCTATTTGAAAATATTTTTGCCTAAAAAGTTACCTTAAATAGTTTAATTAAAATTTCTCTTCGATACATTAAGCACTTTATTTAAATACCTAAATAAAAATGTTCGTTTTTAAGTTTCGAATTCGTATTTGTAGTAAAAAAAATAATTTAGAAAAGAAGTGGATTTTTACACAAAAATATCAGCAGCAGGGCGACTTTGAAAATAAATCCTAGACTTTATTAATACAATAATAAAACGCTGCCGCGCTTAGCATCAACGAGCTCCTTTCTCACTTATTCACATTATTATAACATACACTCGTCCTCGACACAATCGCGCAATTACAATTACAATAGGTATGATTATCTTAGGTAACGCATATAATATTCTATTTCTCTAATTTTTAATTAAGAAAATACAGTGCAGTGGTTTGAAACAATTTTCGATTGGAAATCGTTAAAACTTCTCTATCGATATTATTTTGAACTTTACGTACATTGCATTACATTAATATAATCTAACGGCACTTGATTTTCACTTAAAATAGCGACGATTGAACGACAGTTTTAATACGTTACACTACTCTTCGAGGTGATTACAGCTGCAAAATTAATTTGAGACAACGAAAAACGCGCTAAGACTAACTTTTTAACAAAACTTAAGCACAAAGTAGTTTTTTTTTTATTTAAAATACCTCTGATCTACAAAAGATTATAGTTAATTATATATTAAGAGCCCGAGAAGTTCTCAACTTTCGGAAATAAGTTACGTTTGAGGCGTGAAAAAGAATTCATTATCGAACGTGCAGGTTTGATTCATTTCCTCGATTTATAAGTCAAGCATACAAAAATAAATTATAGTATCAATCGTTTATATATCTGAGAGTTTGACTTATTCATTTACAGGGTTGAATACTTTGCTTGATGTTGCTGTCCGTGTGTTTAAAGTGTATCTGTGAGCTGTGTACTTTTTTCATTTTTCGTCTGTATAAATTATTTAAAATATAATATATAGAATATATCTTATATATCTTATACTCGTAATTTCATAGTGAAATGCTCTTCTTAATCGCCCTTCTCAACTGTTCTCGTTTCTCTTATCCTCTCTATATCGCTCGATATAAAGCTTATATAACGCAAACGTGAAAAAAAATGGCACACCAAGGAGACTCGTGACGTTCCAATACATTGCTTCTCTCGAAAGCTTCATCGTCAACTCTCTTCGCTGAAAGAGAAGCTTTCTTTCAGTGACTGTTTACAGAAAATTATATATAACAACGGGCAATCATATAATTAAATACTCATTCATAAATATAGTTATATACAATTACGAGTAGCTACATATAATCTTCCGTCGAGTTTCGGATCGACGTTTCGCTTGACAATGATTAGAAAACATAGCTTCTGATGTTAAGTGACTTCTTCGCTTAATTTGCACACTGAACACTTCTTGCATTAAATCAGCAATTCGTACTTCTTAAAGTCTTTTTTTTTTAAAAACAAGTCGCGCAAACATATAAAGAAGCCATCGGAAGGTAGAGTTGAGGGTATAGTCGCGAAGTACACTTGCACACTCCCAGTGAAATACTATTCGAAGGAAGACGAACTTGCCGCGGCCGCGGTCATAGATGGAAGAGAGCTTCTGCAAGCTCGTCTTTGGCTCTATGAGAAGCGGGTCGGTCCTCTTCGGGCTTTCGTTTCTCGTTCGTCGTCGCGGGGAGCTTCTTCGAGGGAGAAGAGAGACGAAGGAGAGACGACTCCTGGTGTGCACGCCTCGAGGTGTCTTTGAAGGTCGCGACTGTCCGGTGTATCACGAGGTCTACTGGTGAACGCTTTGGCTGCAAATTGTGTACCTGGAAAGTAAGTTTTTTATTTTAATTAGCTCCTGAATTTTGTCGACTCGCGTGTTTTTGGGAATGGGAAAGCTTACCTATGTCAATTAAAGAATTTGACAAATTAAAGGCACGAATACACCAATGGTGACACGAAAAGCAGCAGCGTCATCAAACTGATTGTTGGTCTCATCGCCGATCCCCTTACTGCAACATAATTGATTATATCGTTAATTTTTCGAACGTCCGAAGCCACTGTACGAATATAAAGCCGGTAACTCACCACTTGCGACCTCGTTATCCTCCTTGTACTCTGCAACGACAAAAACGAAAAACGTCATTAAAATTTCACCGAGAAAGAGCGCAGCTTTACGAAGATCGAGAGCTCCGTCCTTACCTCCGTCGAATTTCTTAATTTCCGAGTAAGGTCCCCACTCGGCGTTCCTGTCGTCCTCCTTGTGCTCCTCGTCGTTGCGCGCCCTGAGCACGGCCTCGTGCTTCCCGGCCTCGATGCCAGTGATCGTGCCTTGGACGATGTGCTCCTTGCCGATGCTGCTGATCACCTTGACCTTCTGGCTCTTCTGCCACTCGGTCGTGCCCTCCTTGCGGTAGAGAAGCTGGAACGACGACAAGGGCCGGTGGTAAATCGCGCGCTTTGTCAGCGGAAAAAACGAAGACTCACCTCGGCCTCGACGATGGGCTTGTAGCTGATGACGCGCCACTCGAAGACGATCGAGTCGTCGACGGGCTCTCCCTTCTTGAACATGGGCTGGTCGGGGGTGTCGCGGACGCGGATCACGGGACCGACGCCGGTGCCGAGGTCGTTGCTGGCCTTGCAGACGTACTGGCCGAGGTCGGACTTGCTGGTCTCCTTGATCGTGAGCACGTGGTGGGTCTTGATCTCGTCGCTCTTGCTCATGCGCAGGTCGTTCTTGATCTTGATCTGGTTGCCGTCCTTGTACCACTGGACTCGGCTGACTCCCGGGTGAGCGTGGACTACGCAGGTGATGTTGGTCGTCGCGCCCACGCCGGTGTAGTACGTCGTGCGATCGTGCTCCTTGCCGTCGCTGTGGACTTCCTTCTCGTATTCGACCACTGGAACGTCTGGACGGGAGAAGGCGATGGTTTAGAGTTGATAAAGAAGTATTTAATATTTTATGAATATTGTTAATTGCCATCGACAGATGCATTGCTAATGCTTTACAAGAGGTATTAAAACATATCGTTGTTGAATGTTTTCGACTTGAAAGAAATGGTAAACTTACGTCTAACTTTGAACTTGAGGTGCTTGATGATGGGTTCAGCGGCTCCAGTCTCAACAAGGCACTGATAATCGCCAGCGACGTGTCTAGTAGCGTTTTGGATATCAATGTAGACTCCTTGAGCGGTCTCGCGAACGTCTATTAGTCGGTGGCCCTGAAAAATTCAACACCACAATATTAATTCAAAAAGAATTTACGTTTCATCGTTTAAATTTTGTATTTATATTCGCGAAGGAATTAAGACAGACCATTTAGTTAAAATGAGGCTTTTAAGCTTTTAATATCCGACTTATAATTATGGCAAAACAAAAATGATTACTTAATTTACTCGCGGTGTATAAGTGGTTGAGGTTTTGATGAAAACTGTACCAGATGTGTTTTACTTATTTTCACCGAATGCCGGTTTATCCAGACTGTTCATCGGGAATTATATTGCATTTGCATTTCAGGTAAGCGATATAAAGACAAACAATTTAGTACCGACTTGGGAATTTATATTTCAGAAAAAGTAGAATGAAAATCAAGGTCTCAATTTTACTTAGCTTTCTTTATTTCTAATAAAGCTTGGCAATTTGTTTACTAAAAAATTTTCTGCAAAAACGCAGTAATACGTATATAATTATTCTAAATTTTTATGAAAAGATTCAGTTCCCCAATAACACTTTCCTTAATTTACATCTTGCGTTCAAGCAGCGATCGTAAAACAGTTTACGACTGTCGAAAGATCTAAAAATCCATGAAAAATTATGATAAACACAGGCTCTTCCACTTTAATTTCTTCAGTTAGCTTAATACACTTTCACCCACCGCCCGGGAAACAATCGCAAAAGAGAAAAAAAAAGCCCGTAATAAACGAGAACTCACTCCTCTGGACCATCCCCTGGCCTTGTAGAGGGCGCCGTTCGTCTCGCAGCCGAGAGTGACGCTCTCGCCCTCGGCGACGTCGACGTCCTTGTGCGGGGTGACGCGCACCTCGTTCTCGCCGCCGGCGGCGCTGATGGTCGGCCGCTCCTGGACGCGCAGCGTGTGCACGACCTTCTTGCGGTCGATCACCGCCGCCTCCAGGGCCTCGCACACGTAGTCGTTCGAGCTGTCGCTCTCGTTCACCTTGTGGATCACCAGGGTGTTGTTCTTCATGTGCTCGATGCGCCAGTCCTTCGTCACCTTGACGATGCCCGCGAACAGCACCTCCTGTCCGCGCTTCCAGCTCACCACGGTGCCGCCTGGGGGGGAAGTATTTCGTTAGCTCCCTGGTTTCGCGTAACATTTTTACAAACAAAAAGGTCGAGGAGATGTTCCTTCTCGTCTCACCTATGTTAATGAATTCGCAGGGCAGATAGACGTCGTCGCCGGGCGCGGCGACGAGGTTTCTCGGCTTGGTGATGAGCTGAATCGGGCCGCTGGACTCGTCCACGTAGCTCTCGTTGTCGTCGTCCTCCGTCGCGTCGTCCACGTACTCCTCGACGTCGTCGGACTTCCTGTCGGCTGGTTTGCCCCATACTGAAACAGCGAGAGAGAGAGAGGAGGCTCCATTAGACGTTTGCTACAGTCGGGGAGAAAACGAAAAGCCGCAAGATGCGCAGCGCTGAGTAAACCTTCCGAAAAAGAAGCGAGAGCCTTCTTGTTTTGACAATGGGGAGGAGAAGAAACTGCGGGCCGGGATATATAGGATTACGCAAGCATAGTCGCTGTTTTCTTTTACTTATTGTCTTTTTCTTGCTGCCCGCCGCCGCTAAGAGTATATGTGTATGCGAGGGGGGGAGGGGGCACCTTCCTCCCTTTTTCCGGTTTTTCTTTCAACCGGTTTTTATTGTAGTCGGCAGTAGGAAGTGATTTTGCGGAATAACGGAACGGCTAAATGAGTGTGTACACTGATGTTTTGCTTGCACGCGACGCGAGAGGAAGCATGATTTGCACGTTTGCGCAATATTTTGCCTACTTTCTTACATCCCTGTTTCGAGGAAATTATTCGTCGATTTAGAGGGACTGGAAGATCGACAATTATTTGAAACTTTTCTGAAACTTGTAATTTTTCGATCAAAGTAGAATGTCTCCGAGGTGTATCCATTGGAAGTGGGTCAGATATATAAAATAACGTTTTTAGTAAACGTTTCTATTAATATCCGCTCTTTGTCGTGCTTCGTTAAGCTCTTTTCCAAAATACTACAAAATCTATTTTTATTAGAGCAAGCAAATATTATTCCATTTGAAAGCGGGCTTTTAAAATAAAATCTAGGTTAAGCTTTTTTGTGAAAAGCAAGTTTTAGAATGTATTAATGTGCAGATGTGGGAAACTGTAAAGTGGCACCAAAGACAAATATAATGACTGATTTTCGCAAAGCTCACGTTCGTCCCGGAAAAGTGTATTAAACATCTAAATTTGTTCTAAAACTGCAAGTAAATTTCATAAAAATCCACAAATCCATGTGCGGCCAATCTTTCCTTTATCCGTAAACTATTCCAGAAAGCCAAGACAACTGCAGGCCGAAGCAATAAACCGTTTGAACTGCAGCATCCTCCGAAATCCCCCCCGCATTTCGATGAAAGCTCCAGCCCGCATCAATTCTATTTCCAATATCCTCCTTTGTCGAATTCCGCGGTGCTCTCACCTTACGCGCTCGCCTTGCCGCGTCCTCCCTCTTTGTGTCCGCGGAGGTCTGTGAACCCGCGTTCGGAGCAGCCTAGACGGCAGGCTTCTCCCTCCCGGGAACGCTCTAGAGTTGAAATTAGATTTGTGGATCGCGCCCGATTTCGCCGCTTCCAAAAATATATATATGTATCTCGCTCTCTCTCGCTCTGCCGCGAGTCCGCGCCGAGCGAGGAGGCGACCCCCCCCCCCCTCCACCCTCTCGTGTTTAATCGCCGCGGCGCGCAACCCTTTCGGCTGTTTTCTTCCGGGAGTCGAGGCTGTTGGTAGGTGTTTATGTCGTCGTAAAAGAGATGTATACGCCTTTGTAGGGACGGGATTTATTTGGAAATGCATGATTCAACAGTTACCGTCTCGACTGGCGCCGCAGCACGATATTTTTCATTTTTTTCGATAAATAAAAAAAAAGTAATAATAATAAAACCTTGTCATTAAAAATAATGATACGTCTGGTCGACAAACGATACGCATGCATAATGTAAGCTTAATTCAGAGCTCGCTAATAAACGCTACAAGATTGCTTGCATACCATGTCTCGGAAAATGAAAAGAACAATTGTAACGAGTACTGAAAGCTGACCTAATTACAAGAATACACGCACAGATAAATAAGAGTGAATGAACGGAGCGCTGACCTACCATAAACCCAAATTTTCTAACGTCCTTTAGGAACGAACGCCAGAACCTTTTCATCATAATAAAGAGCTAAACAAGCCAAAGCACACCCTGAGCCGCGACTCCGCACTAATTATCGGATCGGGCCATTGAAAAGCGGCCTAATTACCATCCAGCAGTAAAAAAGGCCACAATCTCCGCCAACTCGCCGCTCGGCTAAGCGAAACGACCGAGGCGCAGCTGGATGTCGAAAGCGCCGGGAGTAAAATCGGCCGGATAAGCCACCCGGAGGCGGAGGAAAGGGCGACTCTCGCGCGGCGGCTCGCGTGCGCGCCGATAAAATAGCGCCGCGCCCTTCGCCGCTGGAACGGACTCGGGGCGAAGCGGCGCGGCGGACTATCGGGAAAGGTCAATAAATCGCCGCGCGAGGAGCGACGAGCGAGCCGGCCGAGCCATTGGCGCGAGCGAGGCGGTTCTCCGCGGTGGAAAAATAAATTTCGAGCAGCTCGCGGCGAGATGGAGGCGTCTGAGCGAGACGTCCGAGGGGAACGGCGAGTGATTGGGCTGAGAGTTTGGGGCTTTTGAGAAGCGAAACATTTTTTTGTTTACAATGTGTTTGGAGCGTTAAAAAGTGCATTACGTTTTTAATGACCCAGCAAGGTCCGCGTAATTTTTTCCAAAATCGAATTTGAAGGTATTTTGGTAATTGCTATTAATGAAACCTAGTATTCCACGTCGAAGAAATGAATTTCTTTACTTTATTTAATTTTCACAAGGACAGAAACCATTGAATGCTCAACGAGATTGCGAAACTAATTACCTACCCATACAGCATCGTTAAAACATCGCACTGCAACATTCCAATTCCAAAAGCTCAAAGCCGCTCCGCCACGAGGCGCCAATAGCCGAGAAAACTAATGCGCTCCGCGCCGGTAACCCCGCCGCGCACAATAAACAAAGCGTATACCCGACGAAAACGCCCACGCGGCGATAATCCAGCCGCCCCCTCCTGGAATTACTCGGCGAGCTCCTCGGCGCACGGAGGAAAAAAGCGGCGGCGCGCACGGCTAATGATACAGTCGCGCCGCTCGGGCCGATCGCCCGTATATTTCATGAATGATTCAATGTGTAATGGCAGCTCTCGCATACATATCGAGAGAATTTTGTGCCCGCGCTCGCGGCCCGCCGAGGAGGAGCCTAAATCGATTAAGGGGAGCCGGACGTCGACCCAGATTCCGTCCTCCTCCTCTGCTTTTTCTTCACCGTCGAGCGGCCAGCGCGCGAAGAGAGATCGGCGTGCGGTACCCTTTGAAAAATGGCCAATTTCGCGCGCGACGCCGTGATTGAGGCCGCGATTGGGAGCTGCGCGCTGCAGGTGCCGACGCTTAATTTTCAATGGCCTCGCGCGGCCCGCCCCTCGTCGGCGCGGCGAACCTGGAATTACATAGGCCGAATCGTGGAAGGTGCGAGTCGCTGAAACGGAGGCTCTAATTCTGATTGAGTGCTTCGAGGTGTTTATCCTGTTTAAAGGATGATTGCGGGGTTACACCCTTTGTGCTCTCTCTCGGCGAGGATTAATGGAGGGGAAGGCTTTTTGCCGTTGGTTTATGAAGTGATACGAGGCCTTTTTCTTTCTAATTTAAGAGGAATTCGTTAATTAGAGGAAAGAGAGAGAGAGAGGGAGTTTTTAATGAAATTGCAGAAACGTTTCAGGCCTTGGCAATGCATCATTCGCTTTTTCCTGCATGAAACAAGGAAATGACTAAATTCTCACGTTCATTTCGCTGAGAGCTAACGCTTTATTAAAAAAAATTCCACCTCCTTTATTAGCCTTAACATTTCATGCGGATTTCATGCGGCATGCGACTCTATATTTTTAGCCCCAGATTAGCCGCTATTTCATTCCACCTTTCCACGAGCTTTTCACGAGAATCGAACAAACAATCTATATAACTTTCATATTACCATCGGGGATTCCCTCCTTTCTTTTTTATCTTATCTCCCCGATTTATCATTTAATCGTCGTAAAAACCTCGACGCGCACAGCCCGTCTTCCTTCCCGAAAAATGAGGAGAGATTCCGCCGCCGTCGAGAAGCTTTCCACTTTCTCGGGCAAAAAGCGACGCCGACTTCCGGGGTGGGGGGGGGGCAACTCGCCCTCGGGCCTCCTCCGACAGCGGCGATGACTCAATGTCTGCCGCGGCTCTCCGCCGTACATCACCGCGCCGATATCAATCAACGAGCAGCCGCAGATAAGAAGGGGGACAGCCGACTGGACGCGCTTTGCATTTGCCGGGGAGCAGTAAATTTTCAACGCAGTTTTCAGGTTGACTGCGCGGACTCCTCGTGAAATCTCGGCCGGCTCGATGGGGGAACGGCTGCCGGGCTAGGAATTTCGGTGCTGATGGGTGAAGGAGACACGGAAGCGAGTAAAATGATCGCTTTTGCAAAAGTGAACAGGGGCACGCAGACGCAGGCAGTGCACAAATTGAATTTGCGCAACAGGTGGAGGGATCGGGAATTCATTATTGGATTTATTTAATTGAGCTTCGGTTACCGCTATTGTTTTTTCGTTCAAAGACTCGTTGCGCAACTCGTCACTCGAGAGTCGAGCTTCATTTAAGGTGTATAGCTGCAAGCTCTTTAAAAATGAGATTCATATTTGCAGTGTAGCGCTTTGAAATTTGACTTGGTCATTTGTTTGAAAAAAATGTACAAATATTATTTCACTTACAGTTTAAAATTCTAAAATATTACGAGCCATTCTCTACGAGTTCTTAGAGCGTTTAAAAAAAAAGTTAAACTGTTATGAAAATGAATGTCTGCGCGATTAAACAAGCAAAATGCATATAAACTTTACTTGGTATTGGAAATTCCAGTTTAACCTTGTAACAATTTAAAAGTCACTCTTTAATCCACCTGACAAATACATCAATCGAACTAGCAAAGGCATTTAACGCTAATACCATTATCTTGTAGGCAAACAAGAGAACAAACGTCATAGGATTCAAGAAGAATCGATGGAGGAGTTATATCAATAAAAGACGCGCAAGATAACTATCAATTAAAGTAAAATGTTCTCGTTGCGTAAGTGGTAGTTATTTGCTTTTTTAATCGCAGTTTTAGTGATTGTGAATAAAAAGTCAAATGAAAACGAATCTAAGAATTTTATACAACTAAATAGTTTTTTGGAAAAACAAAATTTTTGTAATTGATTTTGATAAGTTGAAAATTCAAACATCACTTTTTTCTTTAAAGATATTTCGGAAATGTTGTGAAATTAAGTTCAGCATGAAATTTTGAGCTTCAAAAAGCAATGTGTGCACATATTTAACATAATAAGATGATCTTGAAACAGTAAATGAAAAGCATAAATATATATATATATATATATAATATTCTTTTTTTCTTGTCTGATGGATCGATTATTTACTTGCTTCGAAAAAATTAAGGCAAAAAATTGTCGTAAAACAATTATCCCCGCACGTCTTGCGTACATCTATAAGCGTAAGCATAACTTGTAAATAAACATTTTTAAAGTATGCAGCGCGTTTGATTGATTTACAACCCCAACGTGGTTCCAATAAGAAGTTCTAGCATACACAAACAGACGCTCGTCACCTATACTTAGAAGGACCTTCGTCATTCAATTTCTCGACTGAATAAAACATCACGTCCCGCGAAAGTTGCCGCCCACGTGAAGATGCACTTTGCAAGAATTACTCACGGCGAATTCCTGCGGGCTGCCTCAGCGCCGTCCATAAAGTCCTGCGACTTATCAATCGACAGATCGACCATTGATCAAAGAAAGACGCCGCCTCGCAATTTCTCCGCGCTCCCCGCCGAAAAATCCGTCCCCGCACCTCGGCTCCGAAAAATATACGTAGATCCTCCGAAGCAGCGGGATAACGATCAGCTCCGAAGCTCATCACTCCCGCTCAAGCTCGTTACTCAAACACGCGAGGATATCAAAAAACTGCATACGTGTGCGCTCCGCGAGCGGGGCCCTGCCCGTTCCATCGGGGCTAATTGAACGTCCGCGGATTTACGAGCTCCGTGCGCGAGACGCGTCTGTCATGCGCGGCGCGTATTCGCGCGCGGAGGGTAAGAAATTGCGGAGGGCTGCCTATCGGACGTAGCGTACACGAATCGGTCATCGTTACGCGAGCTCGTTACGTCACCTGCCGCGCCCCTCGGGCTGCCTCGCGCTGGAATTTTTATTCTACCGAGCTGGGGGAATATCGAGGTGGGGTTATTGATTTTCCCTTTTTTTAACTCGGTTTTTTCGAGGTTCGCTTTGCGGAGGCAGGGAGTTTGTTAAGAGCGCAACTGCACTGGCAAAGACGAGACAGTCTTTCAAAGTTTTAAATATTTTCAGAAATCGCGACAACGGAGTACTGACATATTAATATAATAGCCAGTTCTAAATATAGAAAATCTCGCGGAAATGCTTAATTAATAAATTCCTAGAATTAATTCCCAACGAAGTGAAAATAAACCGCTCTTAAGCAAAGTACTCAAGACCCGGCACATGCCCCGAACCGCTCTACCGAACGTCTACCGGCGTATCTCCTTAAATAGAGCCGTACACAGCCATCGAGACCCAGTCTCATCAAGGGAGCCTTTAATAATTTCGCCGGCGTATGTACGCGCGCGACATCGGCCTGAGCTAACGGTTCTCCGCGGCGTTTGAACGGCTCTATTTACGAATGGGATGCACGCAGAGAGAGAGAGAGAGAGAGAGAGCCGGTCGCGGCCGTGGCGTCATCGTCGCCCGCGCCGATCGCTTAGAGGCGTCG
>JAWWEM010000027.1:10286660-10315155 GCA_035582935.1 Ormyrus thymus
AGAGAGAGAGAGAGAGAGAGAGAGCCGGTCGCGGCCGTGGCGTCATCGTCGCCCGCGCCGATCGCTTAGAGGCGTCGCCAAAAAAGCTAATCCTCCCCGAGGCAAAAGCGCTCGTTCGCGCGCACGTGCGAGAAGTCTGCGGAACCGCCTGGGGTAACGTTAGATTGGGTCGACGTACTCTTCCTCGAGCGACGCCGGGCGATGGTTCGACCGAAGTTTTTTATTGGGACTATTCTCGGCGGCCGGCGATTGAGTTATTTCAGGAGGGGCTCGAGGAAGTGTAAGGATGACGATGATGTAAGCTTTGGGTTTTCGACTTGTAATGCGGTTAACGATATTTGGACTGTTATTCGAGTCTGGCAGAACTGTAAACTTTGGGAAACAATAGTTGAAAGAATTAACGACTAATTAATTTTGAATTATTATAGCTATTACGGTTTCTTCTGAAAAATCTTTTAAAGGCTTACTTCTGCTTTTATCAAAAAAATCGATTTTCAGCCAGTTTGAGAAAAATTTGAAAATAAGTGCCATTAAAGTATACCCTCCTCTGCGACCCCAAGAAAAAAAGAGAAATAGAAACCCATAATAATCGTAAATATCCCAACGATTCAAAGTCCGAACGCAGCCGTTCGCAAGGAACTACTGTTACTATCTAGCTGTACAGATCGATCGGTATGTGCAGCGGCACGAAAATAAATTCGACCATACGTCGGGCCCGAGGGAGCATTAGAAATTTCGTGGCCAGCTCGCGCGCCTAGCCGTTTATATTAATCGACCGCTAGCGAGGCCTCGGCCACTCGAGCGATTGTCGGGAGCTCCTAAAAAAGGAACGGGGCGCGCGCGTGCTTTTAATTTCACGAGATTAACCCGTCGATGACGCGCCCCGCAGGCGGGCGCATAGTAACGCGCACTCGAAAATAGACGCGCCGACGCGGGACTGCGCCTCGGGTAATTTATGCAAATCGTCGGGATGATGCGCGCGTGGCGCTAATTCAATTTCTCCGGCTGGCGAGGCTCGGGAGAGGCGGCGATGGCTATTTGTCGAGTATCTATGAATGGTAATCGTTGATAATTATGCGTCGCTTAATGGCGAGGCGGCATTGTCGCGGCGTATTTTCGTACGGAAGTCGTTATTTTAATAACGGCGTCGCACAATATTGGCGAATTACGTTTCTTCGGACAAGTTGTAGTTTGCGAAATGAGGCGTGTAATTAATAAACATACATAGCTGCGAACAGCGGCGCGAATCAGGAAGAAAGTATCGGATTTTCTGTCAGAGCTACTTTGAAAAAGCAAGCAAACTTTTATTCTGTGAAGAATCAAAGCAGGATGTTTTCTTTATGCGCTAATAGCAAAAAATACGTTTTCGACAATCTCTCTGTTTACAACATCTCTATATTTAATTTACGCGAGAGCCTTTATTTTTTCCTCCGGCCGTCAGCCAAAAAAATGAGCTTCGAAACGAAACGCCCTCCGTCGCGATCGCCGCTGCAAAACCCCGAAGGACAACAAACACCGGCAGAAAGCTTCCTGCCCGGATCCGCGACTGTCAGGCGATGTATTTTCGCTCTCTTCGGCCTGCCGACGACGACGAAATCGTGTCTGCGCCGGAGGATTAATTTTGGTCCGACGACGGAGTTTCTGGGCCGCGCCGCGGAGACGCTCCGGTGCCGGTATCGTAATCGGCCGCGCGCGGCGAGTGTCGCAATCCGATTCTGCGTGGGCGAGCGAGATTCAGATGTCAAGGCGCGCGTCTGGAGTTTTTATTTAGAGGACGGGAGAAAGGTTGAGTCGGAGCGGCCGGGTGACATAACGGCTTGTAAAAGCGTGATTCCGCTTGGTAAATCGATGTTCGCGTCGGTAAGTTTGTTGGTTTAGTCTGTAATTTAATGCGTCCTAATTTGCGAATTGATGGTCCGTTTGGTAGATGTCTTTACGGAAATAGATTTTTACTCCTGACAGACTTTTTCGCGGAGCGTCCTCTTTTGAAAATTGACGAGTTTTTCTTATTCTCCGTTATTTTAATTAAAATTAGTTTAAGAATAATTCCATTTGCACACGTAATCTTTCATAAAGTATTTGTTGACCAATGAATTTTCAAATAATAAAACATATATTCTAAAAGTAATTTCATTCGCAATAACTCGTTGCATAAGAAAATGTGTCATCGTAAAATCAGGTGGCGTCCGACGAAAAAAAAAAAAAAAAAACACTCGCTCCACTGCAAACAAACGGTTTATTGATACAAGTCGTCAAGGAGGAAGCGGCAGCATTATTTCGAGATGAGGCTGAAGGATGAAAATAATTAGCAAGTCAATCCTATGACGCGTTTTCGTTTATTTTTTTTTCCTATTAGCGAATGTGAATCTGCCGATCGAGGCGGGTATCGAGCCATTCGTATTTCAGTCCTACCGGATAGGACTCGCGGCAGCACCTGTGAGGTAAGCGTTTATTAATAATTTATACGCGCATCTCCCGATTTTCCGAGAAGAAAGTGAGGCCGCTGACTAAATTGTTTTTGTTCGGCTGCCAAGTCAGTTAACACAGAAATGCAACGTTTCGGATCGAGGCCGCAATCGATATCTTCGTGGTATCATCGATTTTTCTCACCCACTTTATTAATTTTGTCGAGCCTCCACTTTCGCGCGCGCCTTGAAAATCTTCAGGCCGCGGCTCTCGTGCACTTTTCATGCGCGCGGCGTCGCCGTCGTAAAAAGTGACATTTTCCTTGCAACCAGTTCGAGACACGCGTCATTATCGCTCGTTTAAAATTCCGTGCCGCGAAGACGAACGACTCATAACTCATTCCGTCCTGCCTGCGCTCCATGCCGGCCGTTCCGATCAGATTCCCGCATGAGCCTTTTCGGGGGCCCTTATTTCCCGAGGCAGGAAAGTCGTCGTCGAGGAGGAGGAGGAGGAAAAGGAGAGCGCGGGAAAGCCGCCCCCGCATGAGCGGCGTAATTCGAGATCCGAATCAATTTCTGATAATTGCGGGAATTCTCGGCGTTTCGCCCGCTGATTAATGAAGTTCGCGTGTGACTAGGAGTGTGTGTGTGTGTGTGTGTGTGTGTGTGTAAATATAGGCTTGCGTTCGCCCTTTTGTTTGAATTTTTTATTACCTTTCGTGAAGAAAATTGGAGATGCAATTTCGTAATTAAGGTCGATGAGTAAAGTTGGAAGTTACGGTAAATGTGTTATGTCGCATTATAGAATTGAATTATGTAATTTTTTCATTATTTTTAGTTTTTCGAAGTTGAGTCATATTTTTTTCGCGCAGTCAATTGTGCTTTACTTAAATAAGGCGACATTAATTAACTTTGATTAATTGATTGGAAAAAGTTAATGGCTGACCATTTTCCAGTGATAATGCAGTTTAAATACGCGATGCAAAGAACCAGTTGGTTACACCAATACGTATCAAAAAAAGTATAAATCTTCACGACCGAATTCAGATCCAAAATGCGACCATCCATAATTTCGTCACATCAAACTCAACCCCACCCAGTTGTCAAGCCTATCCACAAAAGATCCAGCCGCCAAAACGTTCAGTACATCCGAGATTCCTGCGCAGGAGAGGATGAAACGCGGAATCCCTCGTCGAAAAAGAAAAAAAAAAAAACGAGCCTAGTCAGCACCCCACCGGCGGCGCAATCAGCTCTCGATCAGCCGAGCCCCGTCGCAGGTTACATCCTCCTCGATCGGCCTGTCTATCGATCGGGCTGCTCCCACGCGGGAGACGACGTCTTTGTTTGGCTTTTCCGTCGGACAAGGCTGCTTTTCCGGGCGGATGTCGGCGCCGAGGCGCCGGCGAACGGGCTGTTTCTGCGCGCCCGGCCTGAGCGGCGATATCGCGCGGAAGGAATTTTTTGAGTTATGGATTGGCGGCGAGGGATCGGTGGATTTCGGCGGGAGTCGTTTGGGCGGAGGTTTGAGTTTTTTTTTTTTTTTGGCGCAAAATCGAATAATTATTATTGCGGAGCTGAGTAATATTATTCAAAGGAAGTAGGAAAATGTACTTTATTTAAATTTTTTCATTCGCAGAAGAATCTAAAATTAGAGTTTAGACAATATTTTACGTCTGATTAAATCTAGTTGACGACTCGAGCCTTCGCGCTAAAAGCGCGCGCGTAACGCCTTTCAAATAATGAATTCAACAACTTATTCCAGGAACTGTATACGAATCCTTTCATTTGTTATCCGTCAATAATAAAAATCACCCACTCCCATCCTTGACGTTCCAGTATTTATCGTCCAATTCATTCCCACCCGTCCTTTCGTCCTTACGCCCCCCCCAGAAACCTCCGTCCAACCCAGAAAGCTCTCCCTCCCCGACTTCGCCCTTGGACTGTACATCCGATACAAGTCCTAATAGATTCGTTCTTCCGGGGGGTGGAGAAAGCATAACTAGGGCGAGCCTGGGGGCGATTGTAAGCTCCGCCGATTGATATTAAGCCCCACGACAGCCCGGCGGGGGGGGGGGGGGAGGAGGAACGGAATCACGAAAGCACGCGCGGCCTTCCTCGACAAATGCGTACGAAGGGATGGGTTATTTTTCAAAGGCGGCGTTTTGTCAGCGACCTTTTGTGATTTGTATGCTTAGCTGCCGGAGCGTTCGCTTGTTTCTCGCGGCGGAGGGGATTTGTTTACGGATAAGGATTTGGAGTGACTTTTTTGTGAGGGGGGAGGAGTTTTTGTAGGTACATTCTTTCCGAGATACTTGCGAGCAATGCGGGAAGATGTTTATTAAGATTGTCGATTAGATTTAATTTATATTCGAAACTTGCCGATTTCGACTCGAAAAAGAGAAATGGACGATGCTTATCTCGCCGAGTCGACCCCATAAATCTGATTTAGATCGGCCACGCACGTGACTGTCCTGCCGCTCTCCTCGGAACAATTAATTACATCCCCGCGCTCGAAAGAAACTTTCCGAGGTGTCATCGTTAACATTAACAATTTCAAACCCTTGCCCTACAATCCTCTTTATTAACGGCGCTCGGCGCGATTTCGAAGTAGCTCCCCACATTGCTCCCCGCGTACATTTCCGGCAAGCGAAAAACACGAGTATACCAGCACTCGAAGCTCCCGCAAGAAACTCGCGTCGCGCGCTCACTGCGGCGGCGGCTCGCGTCGGCATACGCGGCGGGCGAATGAATGAGCACATGACGTCAGGCCTTGCATTCTCTCACGCGCTAATGGATATTATTGACGAGGGGCACGCACCGTCCTCCCGGAGAGAGTCCCTTACGGACGCGCGGGCCTGTGTGCGCGTGTGTGTGCTTTCTTGCCGTCGTCGGGACAGGCTCTCGGAACTCCTTTATTTATTGCTTAGCCGGAAAAGCGTCGTCGGCCGTTTTCGGAAAGCCGACGAGCCGAGTTTTATGTGGTTTATTAATTGGTCGACGAGCGCCGGCCGAGCGAGCCGAGCTTTTGTTTCAGATGTTTCTTGCAAGAGGATTCCGGGGAAGGAACGTTTGATAAGTGCTCTTAGTCTGTCCTCTTATGCAAGAATGTAATTAGCTGCATTTCTAATAAGGAAGCGCGCATTATTCTAATGAGAATGAATGATTTTCATCGGCGAGCCGTGCAATTACGATTGAAAACACTGTATTTTCCTTGTATCATCATCGTTCTCGTAATTAATTATAAAATCAATTTCAATACCGCATCGCGTCGATCCTCGAAATTCGCGCAAACCTCGCAACGAACAGGACTCACTCCGAACATCTCCGCCGTCAACTCCCCGCTCGGAGAGTATCTCCACTCCCTCCTCGGGCGCACATTGTCTTCGCTCCGTTCCTCAGCTCAAAGGACTCGTCCCGAGGGCTCGGCAGTTCCCTCTCCTCCTCCCCCTCCTCCTCCCTACATTCCCCAGTCGAAGCCTGCCCGAGCAGCCGGCGACAAAGCTCTTTAAGTACCTTCACGCTGCGCGAATATCGAAGGGACGACTCGAGGGAGTGGCCTTTTTTCCTTCGCGCGAACTCCGGCTGATTATTCGCGTCCGGCCGAACGCGAGTTTTAGTCTTCTTTCTTTACCGCTCGGTCCCTCTCTCGCGTCCCTTTGTCAAACGGCGAGGGCCGCCCGTGCGTTATTTAAATCGGCTCCGAGCTTTCTTCGCCCGCCGCGCAAGCGAGTCCGTTTGACAATGGGGGGAAGAGAGAGTCCTCGGCTTCGTTTTTTCCGCGGAGGAATGCGCTGCCGCCGCCGCCGCGCTTGCGAAACTTTGCATTTATGCATCGCGAGGCGTGGTAATTACGTTTAACGGCTGGCTTTTGTTCGAGAAAGAAAGGAGGGACTTTTTCTTCGAGGGGAAAAATTGATTTATTTAGGAATGCCTCTCCGCTCCGCGGGGACGCTCGAGAGAGAATTCGCGGAAAGGAAGATTGTTCGTCGCGCGAAGGGACTCGAGGCATAATTTTAGTTTGCAAATTGAATTGGCTCCCCTTTTCTTTACTTACGAAGCCGGCAAATGTACTACCCAATGACGGCCTGGCGTCCTTTCATTCCGAAACTCACCTGAAACAAAATAAGAAGGCAATTCGTTAGCGAAATTTTACCACCTCCGTAAAGCTCAATTGTCAGGGCAATATTTTCAACTCGAGTGCAGCTCTTACTCATCAATAATACGCGTTATTTCCTACAATCATAACTCGAGCAATTCCCCCGTTGCCGCGCGCGCGAACTTCTTCATCGGCATCGATTAAGCCGAATTGAATCTCCCCTCTCGCAATGTAATTGGCGTCAATTCGCCTCCTCCGCTTTCGCCAAAAGCGAATCGCGATCAGCTGTGAAAAAAAAAAACTGCGGACGCGTTCTTTGCTCGTTCACAAAAGCGTCGGTATTCGAGTTCCGTTAGCTGACGGGCTTCCCTTTTTTTCGGCGAACTTCTCGCTCGCCCTCCTACGTGGCAGTCCCGTGGATTCGACAGCGGATTGCTTTCAAGGCCCCGAGAGGCTGTCTCGGATTACGTAATCTTCGTCGATGTATAGCGGAGAGCTGTTTGGCATTCCCGGGGAGAAAGTTTCGGTGAGATGGGGATTTTTTTCGACGTGCCGTTTTGATGAATCGACGTGTTGTCGAGCTGTCGGGGATTTCTTTTTCGGGCTTCCGAGTGATTTCTTTATTTTAATTTTGGTCGACGATGGATGGCAATGTCGGTATCGCAGAAAATGTATAGACGGGGATTGCGAAACGGACGTTATTCGCGCTCGATCACGCATACTTTTTCGGACAAAATTTAGCGGTTACTCGGTGCGAGTGACAGGGTATTCCTCACGAATGTTGATACAGGATGTCGTAAAAGAAAGAAACTAAAAATTAGTTCTATTCAGACAAGTTTTCCACGTGACTCATTATTACATCATACCGTTATAAAACTCGAAATGTCAAAAGCATAAAAACTGACCGACGACGTCAATTGGGTGGGCGCGTATACTTTCAGAAATAAAATACCCGGCCGCAGTTCTTCGCGCAGAAATAAAATATTCTTCTCTCCCTTCAGGATAGGTCAAAGATGACATAAGAAAGTAAATGAATACCCCGAGTGACATTAACGAGGAGCCGCGTCGGCCGGGAAAGGAAATTCATAATTAAAAAGAACGAGGCTAAAGCTGATTACTTTTCCCCGTCCTAGCATTCGTGCGCAAGGACTACCGCAATTGTAATTTACGATTCACTCGCATATATATCTCGCGCGGCGCATTAAAAGCCTTGCCACCTCTATTCGTCAGGCAGCTAATGTTTGCTCGATTGTACAGTCGCGGCCTGGGCAGCGCACCTCTGGAAAAGAACTAATTTGATTTATCGTTCTTAAAGCATAAATCCGTAGCCCGAGGCTCTCTGCTCGAGAATCGCGATGAGCGATAGGCCGGAAGCTCCGCTGGAAAAAAATCGGCCGCCGATTCCGGGCTCGTCGTATAAACCGTCTGCAATTGCCCGAAGAAGACACCTTAAACCACGAAAATAACGTTCCCTGGCCGCTCGCCAGCCGCCGCTGCATTGTTTATTTATCCCGCGGGCCTTCTTCCCCTCGACGCTTCCCCGAGACTTCGTAATTGGCGGCGCGCGGGATCGGAAAAATAGCGCGCGCGCGCGCTCGTAAAACGACACTCGGAATAATGCGCGACGACGAGTCCGCGCGCCGCACTTCGAGCGCCGAGCTGCAAGATTGAGGCTGCTGCTGGCTGAAGATTGGACGCGCGACGATTTTGTCATGGCTTGGGCATGTCGACGACGGGCTATTTTTAGACGCGCGCGCCGCGGTTTTGTCTGCCTGCGGGCTGCTCCTCGGCTGCGGCGTTGGGAGCGAAGCTGGCGATGGAATCGAGTTGTGATAAGAGAGGCTTTGGAGGAGGAGGAGGCGTTGGCAGCAATTGGAAAATTTTGGTTGCGAAACAGTCTGATCCTTTTGTGAATTCATCGACATGTTTTACGCGTTTCGAAAAATGAGTTTTGCGAATGATAATGGACTAAATCATTAGTCTGCTTGTGCAAAGAAATTTGTCCAAAAACAACAATATTGTGAAATATTTGATTTATTCCAAATTTGTGCGCATAATTATAGTGAACCCGAACACTTTTTCCTCGGAATCAAATAATTAATGACTAAAAACTGATTTTCACTTCTATCAAGGTTTTAATCCTTCTAGTTTTCCAACACAATTTTACTTTCTACCTCTAAACAAATGGTAGGATAACACGCATCTACGTAGCGATAACCTCGACGTAAATCACCGCGTGCTCAAAACCTTTAAGCATTCAATAAATCATCCGCGCCCATTACTCGCAAGTCGCAGTCCGATTCCCGGCGTTAATTCGCTCCATTAAGGGAATAAATTAGAAAACGGAATAACGCACCGCGGAGAGGGCCGAGAAGACAAACATTTCACCCAGAGGAGGCTACGTAATGCAAATCGGCCCGCGGGCCTGTTTCCTCGCAAGCGAGAGACCTTCGATATGCAAATGCCAACAGCTGCTCGTCTCGCGTCGCCTCGCCTTAATGGGCCAATATGTACTCTCTCCTAACGGCCGCGAATCTCCGCGGATCCCCGCCGTCTCTCGCCGCGATCTCGATTGCGCAAGCGCCGCTTCCGCCGCGAGAGTTTCGAAGGTCGCGGGCTTAGCTCAGCGGCTATTTTTTGCCGCGCGACATTGTCCGCGCCGCCGGGAGATTTTTTTTTTTTTTAATGGAATGTCGAGCCGGAATGTCGAGCCTGCTGTTTGAGGCCGATTTCGGGTTAACGCCCAATTGAGGCAGGTGCGAGGAAAACAAACGGAGGACGCATTGGCGCGGGCGTAAATTTCAGTTGAGCTTAAGTGCTGGAAGGAGAAAGAGAGATGAATCATCGCTTGGGCTCAACGGGAATTTGAATAATTTGAGTTACGGACGCTGGCTTAGAATTTTCAGTGGGGCCTTTTTTATTGGACTTAATTGTTTCTAAGCGCTGCTGTTTTGACGGGCTGCGGGACGGGGTGGACGTTCGGCTTGGGTCGGTTATTGGAGTAACGTAACGATGACGATTCAAGGAGATCTTCCGATTCGGAGGCGATGGAAATAATACGGAAAGCTCATCGAGTGCTAAATCACACGATGGCAACGAGGAAGCGAGAATGAGGAGGGGTATTGACGCTTCTAAACTATCATTAAAGGTTTCGATTAAGCCTTTGCGGAGCTAATCACGACATGATAATATCAGGAAATTAAAAATTTTATTCACAGTGCCAACGGAAACAGTAGGAATCTGATTAATGATTCACAGCTCGGCGCGCAAACGAAGCTTGATATTTCAATTTGCGAACTCTCTGCATTTCGGCGTTGAGGGGATACAAGCTATTAAAAAGTATTCGCTCATGCTGCCAAGCTTCGATACTTTATAACCGTTACGCTTCGCTCAAGTCAAGCGTCGAACCCAAGTATGCGCCTGATTTACAGCCTGGGTAATAAATCTAAGCAGCCTAAAATAACGCCGCGTTCCCGTATTGTCGAAGCCGCTTAAAAGTGCGTTTTGAATGTAGATGAACATCGCGGTGCGCCTGCACGCCTTCGGATGGGCTCGGCGTAAGATTTAATTGTGCCCCGAAGGATTATTTTAGTGCCCGCCGTAAAATGTGATTATTATTTATAGTGCAAACAAACGATTATAGGCGCTAATCACGGCCCGTCCAAGTCTTAATCCCAACGCCGTGCTCTTAAAATGTTAATTTTGCTTTCAAGATCCTGAGAACTGTCGATCGTTTGTTTTCGTCTACGTTTATACGCGCATCGAGTCAAGTTGAAAAATGATGATTTAAGCACGAGTATTTGTCGGTCAAATGTAGGACCCTTGATTTTACGTGAATTTCGACGTCTTAAAGAATATTTTCTAATGCACATGATAAACATAGACCATCTGATCAAAGAATACGAAGCAAAATTATAGAAAACTAATTGCACCCGAATCGACCGACAGCACAGATCCTCTACCAAACAAAAACTCGATCTTCACAGTGCGCTTCGCGCCCCCGAATTCGATCAGCACCGTTCCAAACAAAAGGTCGCGCGCGAGCCTCCATTGTCCAGCAGAAGCACTCGAGATCGAACCCTTTCCCGCGACTGTCCAAAGCAAACACTCCGACTCGTCGCTCGCACTCGAGCCGGCCGAATCGTCGTCTCCCCGCTTTCTCTTTCACGCGAGCTCTCGTCGAGCGTCGTCCGCCAACGTCCGGTTTTCCCAGCTGGCGCGTGGAGTCTCCCTGCGGAAAAATCGATGGCGTCCGAGTCTCCCGCGGCGCGCTCGCCTTCTCCCCCCCCCCGCCCCCCTCGCGGCTGTCGCGTCCCTCCGAAGCGGCGACGGCTGTCGCTTTCTTGGCGACTCGGCCGCTGCCGGGAGATCGTTTCTCAGCCGATCGCCCCGAGACGTTTTTACAGTTACGGGGCGCACTGTCAGTTTTTAGTGTCGTCGGCGTGCTTGTCGTGTTTGTCCTGTTATTTGTTTGAGATACGGTTACTTAGACCATTTCCTTAATGTCTTTCAGTGCTCTGCTTGTGCTCTTTTTTTCTCGGCGTGAGATTATCAGGTATACGACGTGCACGTGTCGCCATGGTTGCGTTAACCGAAGCCTTGGAATTAATTGGACTGTAACACCGCTGCTTGTTATTTTAACGTCAAAGTTAATTGTCCGATTATTTTTTCTAAAAAGACATTTTATTTTATATTTGAGCTGTATACCACATTTAACCATTTTTAGAACGGATGCTTGTTTTACTAACTGCTCTCGTTTCCACTCTAACTTCAAATACATAAATAATCACGAAAAATCTAACCAAATACAAGCATCATTAATTCCGGCAGCTACTCGTGTTCACCGAGGCCAGCCTCTTAACCGGCGATTGAAAAACGTCGGAATTGCAGACGGCGCGCGAGCATCCCTCGCCGGCCGAAGCTTCAGCGCCGCTCGGGAGCCTCGGGAACAATGAACCGGCGATCTCGGGAGACGCGAAGACTCGCGAGGCTCTCCCCGGCCGAAGAAGTCATCCCGCAGGCACGTCACGCGCGAGCGCCGCGCGGCCCGCGAGGCGTCTTGTATACCTGCATGCGCGCGCGCGGTCACGTGGGGCGCCCCTTTCTCGGAACGCGACAAGGCAGATCCGCCTCCTCCTCTTTGTCCCTCCTTTTGCCATTCCGAGCCGTCGTCGGTGCAAATTGCGCAATAATTATACTCGAGCTTTCGCTCGTCGACGAAGAAGCGGAGGAACGGCCAGGCCGGTTATCGGGGGCCGCGCTCACTTTTTTCGGGGCCGCTCGTTTGTCAGGGCTTTGGGAGGCTCGACGTGCTCTTATGAGGGGATTAAAGGCTTGAACGGTGGATGTGTAAGGTAATGGTAGGGATCTGTGTAAACACGATGCTTTGCTTCGCTGAAGAAAACGGGAGCTTAGAGCACATTATAGAGTGTAAGAAAATTAATTTTTGGGCAAAATTTGGTACATATTTTTTATTTTTCTAGCTATTGCTAATGTGTATAAGTATTCAACGTGCATCTTGAAGAATGAGAAGATGATTCATTAGCGCTTAGCGAATACCCGAACAATCGGCGCAGCTGTTTTATTTCTCTTAAAAACACACAACCCTAATCGAGAAGCACTCGCGAAATCCTCGAACGAGAGGAGTTGCGCAATAAAGGAGTCGACGCTCGTGATTCACGAAAACGCAAAGCGTCGCCGTCCGCGGGAGCACGTTGCAAAATAAAAGTTCTCCACCTCTTACTCATCGCTCGGCGTGTACCGTAATCTCGCGCGCGCAATCAATGGCGCGTACGGCGCAGAGCCTTGAATCGAAAAAATTGCTCGCAGGAGCTGCAGACACACACGCACACGTCGCGCACTCGAGGAGCGAGTCATCGGGATATCGCTTCCTATCCGCCCCGTCGAAGGACGAGAGAGGAGACGCATCCGGAACGCGTCGCCCGGGAGGGGAGAGCCATCGATCTCTGTTTCGACGTTCGAGAAGCGCAGGAGTTCTGGAAGAGTGAGTCTGTATAATACGTTCCCGCGCTTGTTCGAGATTAGGGAATTCGTGTAGGAAGCTGAGCGGTTTCAATGGAGACACGAGGACGGAGTTAACGGGTTCGACGTCCGCCCGCTGCGGTGGTCTTGCTTCTCGAAGATCGATCTTGGCTCGAATTGGAGATGAATTTGTATAAGGCTGTCTTTTAATCTCGAACGTTTATGGGAGATGGAGTTTTTGTATTTTGAGCAGTGATTGCTTATTCATTGAATTGACGTGCTGTTTAATTATATACATGTACAGCTACTTCTTCATGATTCAAAACGTAGTAAGACACTCTCGAGCAGTAAGATCAATTTTCACGGTCAGCCGTCCAGAAAAGCTCTTTATGACACCTGAAAAAAAATCAAACCCCAAGCCTTAATGAAATTTCACAGCCGATTAAAAGCGCCAAGCTTCGTTAAAAGCGTATCCCCCCCCAAACGATCCCCGTGACTTTACAAACCAGGTCGAAAAGCCCGCGCCAAGATCCACGCCTCCTCTCGCTCCCGGCCCGAACGAATGCGCCGGAGAGCGAAATTCTAAGCGGGCGCGTAATTGATTATCCACACCCCGGCAGCGCGCCGCGGGCGTCGTCCCCGGGCTCTCGGAGCGAGCTTTTATTGACGCGCCGCGCCGAGTTTAACGGCGCGCGTGACTCACCCGACGCGCGCGTGTTATCGAGCGCGCGAGATGTCGTCTTCTCGGACCGGGGGGAGAGTGGGGGACTAATTGACGCTCGTCGCGGAAGGAGGACTGCGCTGTACGCGACGGAGAGCGAGCGGAGTAACCAAGTTTTTAGACGGCGGAGAGAGGAGTAATTGTTTACTTACTAATAGGTGGGGTGGAGGTCGCGCGGCAGTGGAGTTTTACGGAACGGATAGGGGGTGTTTTGTTGGACTTTTTGGCCTGTTATTTGTAGGTGTTTTATTGGTTTTTTATAGGAAGTAGAATATAGTTATTATGTAAGGAACAGGTTCGTAATGTACAATTATTATTAGTTGTTGAAGAAACGGCTGCGAACTTGAAGCAACGGGAAAACAATTGAATGCAAGGAATAACAATGCAGGTTTTTTTTAAAGATAATACTATTCATTCAGTCGTAATACATCTTGCAAACGATTCAATTACATGATGTAGTATTATAAAAAAAAACAGAGACTATCCGCTCTCGAGTTACAGTAAAAAACTGTTGAATCAAATAAATTCTTCCCAAGCTTCAGCGAGATTGTCATTTTCTCTATAACCCTCGACAATTACGCCAAAGAAACCGGCAATTAGTACGCGACTCGCAATCCAAGGCAGCGATTAACAATCCATCCGTAACTCATTCGTCGACACGTCGATTATTATTATACAAACGCATTATTCAACAGCTATTTTCCCCCGCGGTTGATTCACGCGCCAATCCTCCCGGCAAAGTACCCCCGCGAAACAAGAGAAGCGCGCCAGCTGCAGAGAAAAAAACGGGATCCGCGCGCACGCGATTCTCTCCTCGCTCGCGGCCGCCGCGCTTTCACGCGCGAGAACTCGCTCTTTTTGGACCCTTTGGGATTCCGGCTTGATTTCAATTGGGCCTCTCATGAAGACGGACGTGCGTGACGCGCGGGCGAGTGATGAATCTTACGCCGCGACGCGCCGCAATCGAGGAGCTCGAGTCGCGAGTGACTAACGAGCTTGGCCGATGCGCCGAGACACCCAGAGGAACGACAAATTTCGATACCAATGCCAGCGCTCGAGAAATTACGCAAAATCATTCTTTTCTCCCCGCGGTGAAAATGTTGCATTTCCACGTTCATCGAGCGATAAACCCCAGAGAGTACAAGCGTCGAGCAGCTTTGTTTGTAGAAGGAGCCGTTAAAGTCTCGCTGATATTTACACCGTCGCCGAGCTCATTCCGCGTCCTTATTTCCAGCCCAGCGTCGTCCCGGCCGCCGGGCGAACGTCTCAATAACCCAGCGAAACGGTGACACTTTCGCGAGCGCTCTCGCCGCTCGGGCGAAAAACTTACTGTCCGCCGGGCGAACTCGACGGCGGCGCGTCAACCTACCTTCGTGCCCGCGCAACCCACTAACCTCCTCCTCCTCCTCGAGGGAATTCGGTATATATTTTCGGTCCGCCTAGAAAGTTCAACGTTCGATCTCGCGGCGCAGAGAGAGAGAGAGAGAGAGAGAGAGATTACGAGTCGAGATTTGGGTCGAGCAGCCGAGATATCTTGCGCGTGCATCACCGACCGTTACGCGCGGCTTGAAACGATTCCAAAAACTCGATCATCGACGGATTCGTTGTACATGTGCGCGTATAGCTGCGCTTCTTCTTCGCGCGGACGTTCGGGTGGGCTGTCGTTTTTTTTTTTCTTTTTTTTCGACGGGGTTGTAATTGGATAATGGGGGCATTGAGGAGCGAAGCTCGTGTTAATAGTGCTTTATGGCGGTAACGGAGCGAATTTATCGGAGTATTAGAGTTCTGGGCCTCGTAGTCTCGGGCGATTGAGGTTTTTTTTTGGGAAAGTACAATCGACGTTTATGCAGAGTTATGCCGATGTTGATGATTGGTTAACTGTACATCCCAGCGAAAATTTGAATCGGGTCGATCACCTCGCGGCATTTTGTGCATCGTCATTTACTTTTTGGTTAATGGCTCTTACGTCGGTGGGGTAATGAATATACTTTCTCTTTAGCGCCTCGAGGGAATTGAAGATGCAATGAAACTTTATTATCGCGGGCAGAATGAAGTGTATAGATTTTGTTCAGTCTAAACTTTTCTTTGCGTCGGATATAAATAAATGAAGTTATTTTATGAGAAACTTTTATGAGATATTTTTATGAAGCAGTAACTTTTGAAGATATCAAATAGATTGGTAAATATTCCGGAGACTTTGATGCACCCACGCTTCGAATCTTTGATGAAAGAAATGGTACTTGTTGATATTAGGACGCCTCGGGAATCGAAAAATAAACATTAAAACCAATTGAATTAGGTTTGAGGAATAAATTTTAGCAGACAGAAAGAGAATGTTGTTCATTTTTATGAAGGCAGTAAATTTAAAAAATGACCAAGTTGGCGGATAAATTATACACGAGGATTTAAAAATCATTTACGCATTTATTAAGTAAGAGGACTTTTAAGAAAACGATCCCACGTAAATAAGCATGCAATAAAAGTAATTTCTATAAACTGCGCAATTTAAGCTAAACGAAGCTCGCGCATACAAGCACTTTTATCTCTCTCAATTTAAGTGGCTCTCGCACCTTTCAGCGCGAAATTATGCCAGCGTAAACTTTCACACTTCCCTCGCTGCAATGCAAACTGCCTCTCGCCCATAAAGCGCACATTAAGAATACACTGAGTTACGCAAGATGCGCGATAAGACAGAATTAATACGACCCGAAGAAGCATATGCTCGCCGAGATAAAAAAAGAATGTTCAAGTTCCGCCGAACGAAGCTAAATCCGCAAAGGAAAACAGCGCGGGAGGCGAAAAAAAGACCCGGGAATCGCGATTGCATAAGACGCTGATAGATTGTTTAATAATAGCGGGGATCAACTCGCAATTGCGATAAGACGCTTGTGCGCGAGCACGCGGAGTAATAATAATATATCGGGAGCAGTCGTAATAGCCTAGAAAGTGTAATTCTTGCCTCGAGATAAGATCGGAGGCCGAGCTGTAAACATTTTGAGTGTAGAAATCGTATTCACCTAATGGGAGGAGAGAGAAAAAAAGCTCGATAAGCAATGAGCAGGCTCAGTACGCTCGCGGAATTTCGTGCATTTCTGCGACGTTACCTCAATTTTCACGTGCCCGCGTCGCTTGTTTCTATGGTTAATCGCTTGCGCATTTTTCAGGCGCTGATAAGAGATAAAAATTGCTTTGCTCGTAATTTAATGAAGTTTGCGCCGATGGAATTCAGACGTGATATCAATAAAAATAAGTGAATTTATCTTCGCTCCGACTATAATTACGTTAACCAATTGCATAACTTTTACTTTATTTTGAAATAAATTGTTCGAGTTTCAGACTTTGTCAATTTTATCATTTTACATACTTCGAATGTACCACAAAATTGATGTGAAATTTTTGTAGATAATATAATTGAAATTTATAGCCTCATCGCGGTAATTAAAGAAAATCTGCCGCTGAAAATTCTCCGGCCTCAATTTCGATTCCCAGTAACAGTTTATTAAAACGTATACGTCTGGAAGCTGTTTCGAAACGAAGCTGTACATTGTCGCATTCTAGATAGAGCCGAATCTTCCTCCTAATCGACACGAAAATGTATTAATTAGCCACGAATTCCTCCATGCCAGTATGCAAATGGACTGGCGATTGTTTCTGAGCGCTTCTATCCGTCTCCATTCCGACAAAGTTGGAAGAAACAAACGCGAACGAATAAATCTTCGTGAAATATTTTATTGAAAGGCTCTCCGCCGAGGCCGAGATAAGGCTAATTGTATCGGAATGTTTCCCAAAGCGTACAAAAATGAGATTCCACCGAATGAATTGAATACCTAGGCGATAGGCCGATAAAAATCGTCATACTTCGATAGAGGCATTTTTATCGGCTTCGCGAGAAGCAGAGTTTATTCACTGCGTGATTTCTGCTGGGCTTTATCGGGCGCTGTATTATTCATCGATTTTATTCTAATTTCTAAAGTAGTGACACATATTAGATCCGACTGAAATGAGAAATTGACTCAATTCCCTATAGAGTATTCATTTAAATAATTGAATGACGGATTTGCATGCGATTCGTCAATAAGATGCCTAATATTTTCTATAGTTTCCTGTCGATAACGATATATTAAGTTAAGTCACTGAAACTATTACGCTTCATATAAGTAGATAATATTCTATCGCATTATTCATTAATTGAGTTAAGAAACCACAAATGATTCATCAGAGCTTCACCCAAGATAGTCCAAACCACTCTCCGTTTCCAAAGTAACGTCTAATTGCCGATAAAAAATCTAATAGCCACATCGCCCAATAATAAAACCTATCCAACCTCCTCACCGAACAATCAATCGAGCCCATCATCATAACCCCCAATCTCCCGTGCCATCGTACCCCCTTCGCCTTAAAAAAAAAAAAGAACTCCGGTAATCCGGGCGTCATCTCGAGAAAAATCCGCCGAAGCACAGCGCGAGCGGCAAGAAGCCGGCAGCGCAGCGAGCAGCAGCGTCCCTAACAAGGGCTGGCTCTAGGCGCCTTATCTCTCCTCGATTTACTAGGCTCTCGTACTCGATCGGCAGCCGGAAGCGGCTCTCCGGTGGAGGTCAATGCTGTTGGGGCAAAAAGAGGTAGCACGCGAGAGAGAGAGAGAGAGAGAGAGAGAGAAGGCAGCTCGTCCGGCCGTATTTGGCGCGCGAGCGGGCATCGGTCAATTAAGCTGGGCGACTTTCACACTTGAGGACGGCGAAACGGGGGTGATATGCCTGGGAAAGCGTCGAGGTGCGTCGTTAGGCGCGCGCTTTTTACGGCCGCGTCTGGGTGCTTTGAGAAATAATTGGTTTATTTCAGATGCGCCGCCGTGGCTGTGGAGGTTCGGCTAGGCGAGTTTTTTCGGATTTTCAAGCTCTGCGTTAGAGCTCGTGTTGCTCGAAAGTTTTAAAGTCCTTTTTGGAAGATTACGAGTGAGTTTATGAAGGTTGCGAATAGTCGAGAAACGTGGAAACGTTCAAAAGAAAATAAAACTTGACGGTTTTAAAAGACTTTTTACTATCTTCATTCACGATTTGTTTCCAATAATAGATCGACTTTGTAAACTTCTTTCGCCGCGCGTAAACTCGATTCGCATTCGATGCGAAAGAAGTTGTACACCGATGAAGGCGTCATTCTCTTATCAAGAAAAACAACCAACGCCTTTATACATTTGCACTGAAATTTCTTCATCTCTCCCGAGCGCTCGTCCAATCGTCCATTCCGCAAAGCTGCACAACCCCAATACAAAAAGCATCTCGACGCGGGGATGAGAGTCGCGCGGCCTCATTGAGTTTTATGAGGTTTCTCTCTCGCGTACAACACAAATCCGCCGCCCTTTCTCGCGATATTTCCGACCTCGAAGGCAGCCGAGCTGACATTGCGACGGCGGCCGATATACGTCCGCTTAATGGAGGCTCGATTGCACGCTCGTGGATTTGCTCGAGGTTTTAATCGGCCGAGATGAGTCGCGGTGTATTCATGAGGTGTGTGCAATTTCAGGGTTTTTCTGCTGGCTCGAGGAGAGGAGAGGATCGAGGAGTTTTTAGTTTGTTCTTCGTTGCGACGATTGGATTTCATTCCGAGGGACTGAGAGGTATACAGAGAAATGTTTGCTGTGTGCTTTGGCGAGGTAATTAATGCACAGTGTATTTTTACTCGAGTACAGTGCAAACGTCGTATTAGGATTTCTTTCCATTGCGACATAATTTCATTGCGAGCTATTCTAGTATGACATTTAAAAACTGCAGACTTCATCAAACCATAATAGCTTTCTGTGGTCTATGATTTAATAAAATTATACGATTTTCTAATAATAAAGATGCGCCATAATACGCTAATCGCTATTCTAAATAATAATCAACCGAACGACATGAATCGTTTACTTAATCGTCTCCTTTAAAAAACCAGCTTCAACGCTCTTATCAACGCCTCTCGTAACCATCCCTCCTCGTTACCCTGAAATTTCCATCGGACCATAAACAGCAGCCAATTTAAAAGCGTCCGCGGCAGCGTTCCTTAACCCTTCAACTCCCGGCTACCCGATGAAAGAGCCGTGCCCTCGACCTCGACTCCCGATCGAGACTCGCGATAGGCCGATCGGCGCGCGGCCAGCTGCCGCGGCGGGCTCCATTATTCTCTCGCTCCTGCGCTAATAGTCGCGGGCGCGTATCAGCTCGACAGCGAAAATAAAGGCAGCGGCCGCCGGATATGCGAGAGCCGCCGCTAATGTCGTTAGCTGCCTCAATGGAGAGAAAAGGGAGCGGGAGGGAGTTATAACGGTTGCGCGCGCGCGGAAGCGCCGTCGCGCAGCTTCCCGACTGGCTGGACGGTCGCTCTTTTATGCCTCTGCTCGAATGGGAGAGCTTTTTCTATCGCGGGAGAGGAAGCGCGTTTATGTGCGACAACGAGATGAAGGCGTCAGGTTTTTGTGCGGATTGCTGGCTTTTATATGTGTGAGCTTTTAGTTTTATCGCGGACATGAATTTCAGGGCAAGAAGTCGACGTCGATTTATTCGATTGAACTATAAATACTTGGTTATGAATCAATGCTGCGCGAGAGATTTTTTGCGCGGTGTAAAAAAATGTGCACTTTTAAAATACTTATGTTAATACGAAAGTCCGTAATCGATCATTATCCCACAATGATTTGCGCAAGACGCTTAATAGAATTAGATTGCAATATTCTATATAAAATTGACTCCCAACGAGGTGACAACATCCAATCCACTATTCTACATTTAATTCGAATTACGCACACTTTTGCAAGTGCACAGTTTATAATGGCGAACGCGCTGCACTATTTCATAATACAACGGAATATCGTGCAAACAGGCGAAGTACAAGCCGCTGCACATAATAAACAGCTTTATAAGCAGCAGATAAGCGCAAATGTTGACATGTCATAAAGCGCGATTCGAGAACTTTTCAATATCGGTCCGCGAAATTTCGTAACTGTTTGAGAATTGAACACGTTCGGTAGTGGCGTATAACGATATAACTTGCAATACTCATCAATAACTTTCGACGTGAGCATTAAAAAAAAAAAAAATTACGTTAATATCGCTGTACTTAACGACGTACGCACGACTCGTAATAAACGATTACACGTTTCCTTTACGTAACCGACCGAAATATATCCCTCGGACTTCGCGATAAATCGGCAGGCACCGCGGCCAGAGCCCAAAAAGACCGATCGCCTCGAACGTCCGAAAATCGATCGTTAAATCAGCGACCATTAGGCCGCGCTTGTAAACAGGCATGCAAACGCGCGCGCCCGCAAAACTTTCGCCAGTCGTCGAATATTCCAGGCACTAATGAAAGGCTGCGGAGACAAAGGCCGCGGGAGGCAGGCCAGGATCGATTTTTCTCTCGGCTCGGGGATATCGGCGGGGGATAATTCAATTATCCGGCGAGGGGGGAAGCGTGTACGAATCGACGGGAGCAGCTCGTTATAATGCCGGTTATTTACGGGCGCGCGCATGAAATTTTCACGTGCACGACGTCCGCGCCGCGCGCCGTAAATCTCGCGGTTGATGCCCGCCGGGACAGGTGGGACTTTAGACGCTCTCCTGTGCGGCAAGAGCGCGCGGCGATTGTCTTGGCCTGGGAATGCGCCGGGGAAAAATTGCGCTATGATGGCCGCAGCTGTGACGGCGATGTCGTATAACGCTCGAATCCGAAGGGGTCGAGCTGGTTTTTTTGGTTTTGAATTTATGTTTTGGACAAATTGTTTATGAGAGGATTATGGCTTGAATAGAATTTTATTTAAATTCACGAATTTCGCAAGAGTTTTAAGGCAAAGTTTGAAAAATTTTGTTAATGCGTTGCTATGATAGATAAATTTGTATTACATGAATTAATAAAACTGCAAATAAACGCTAGATAATCGATCAATAAATTATACTTTCATTCAACCTTATTGAATCCTGTTTGAAACTGAATTTTAGTACCATTATAAAATGTGCACTTAAGTTTTAGAATACGATTGAATTGAAGAATTTTAGAACTGAAATAGTGATTTTGTAGAATTCACTAAAAAATTCAATATTTACGGCGAAGCCGATTTTATCGTCATTGTGCACATTTTCCGCAATTATTGTTTAATAGCTTGTTTAATTTCATTTGACCCCATCAAGTCGCGAAAGTTCAATTCTTTACAATCGCGAATCGCACAATGCACTCAACATCCGATGTGTAAAACCGTTCCGAGTACCGCAGTTTCAATTTTATTCGCCGTCCGGCAGAAGTGCCGCAGTTCCCCCGAACCAATTAAACTTTATTCATTTTATAATAGCTCCCATAACACTCCCGTAAAAACCGTCTCACCGCCATAAGGCGAACGCGTCCGCATAAAACAATAACCCGCGACCGGCAACGAACTCTTTTCCTCCTTCCCGCGCAGACGCGCGATAGCAGCAATTGGGTTAATCGTGATTTTTCGCCTCTCTGCCTCGAAAAGCACGAGCGTTACATCACGCGGCTCCCCGTCAGAGCGGCGATAGCCGAGAATCTTTCTCCTCCCCGCCGCGCGCCGCTCGCCGGACAATCGTCAAGCCCGCTGACATTCCTGCTCCGATACGCAAAGCGAATTACGTGTAGGGGAAAATATAATCCTCGCTCGACGCTCTCGGGACGAGCTTTCCCGCGCGGGAAACGTTGCGTAAGCGGAAGCGCTCTCGCGCATGCGCAACGATTTATTACCCCGAGCCCACACCGCGCGTGAGCAACGAGCTCACGCACCTCCCGGAGGAGAGACAGGGACTCGAGATTAAGCTTTAGATTTATCGAGGCGGGCTCGGAGAGGCGCGCGATCTCCGCTGCACTTTTGGAGCTTTACGAAATGAGCGATTTGTAGTGATTAATCCCGCGCTAATTTACGCCTCGAGCGTTGGGCAACGCCGGATTAGGCTCGTCAGATGCTCTTCTTTGGGTTCTGTTTGTTCAGGGACGTGGTCTTGCAATTTTTCTAGAGTTATTGACTGATTATTCGTTGAATCGAATCGTAACAATAATGTAAGGTATACGCGTGACACGAAAAAGAATGGATTTGAATCACTCTTTTTTAAGAAGCTCATCTAAGAATAAGAATGTGAAAAATTATGTTTAGAAAAAGATATTGAGTGGCGATCGGAAATACTGAATCAATTTAAAACAACGAAAATTCCTTCCACTCGATATCAATGTTTTGACGCATGTCTTGCAAATTTCTGTTACGGACAAGTTTTGATAACGACGCCAGGCTTGAAACTTTATTTAGATAATGAGGAAACGTGTACAAATTTTCAATTGACGCTTTCGAAAGATTAACCACGTTTCGTTTAGAAATAAAAGGAGGTCGAATCGCCGAAATTGCGACAGTCGCCTTTTCGACTCAAAAGTGAATGAAGACCAGATCTCCGTGAATAAACCCCTTTCGAACCTCATGTGAAGCATATAGTGAACAGTACTTAACTTTTTACTAGTCCCAGTACAGAGTGTGAAGTGAACAGTAGCTGAAACAAATCACCGACCAACATGAACAAGTTATTCATTTTGGTACTGTTGGCCCTTCTGGTGGGATGTTTATCAGTGCCGATGGAACGACAGCGGAGACAGGTTTGTAACAGAATTAAATAGTGATTTTTAAATTCCTTTTAGTTTTATTATGCAATTACTAAATTGTACGAACACATTTTTAGGCCGAAAATGAATATGCAAACACGGAGGAACCAAAAGCACCTGAAGCAAATCTTGAAGCAGACAAGACATATGATAAAGTTCCTGAACCTACTACAGACTCCAAGCCTGAAGAATATACACCTAAAGAGGAGCCAAAAAAGCCTGAAGAATACGAACCTAAAGAGGAGCCCGAAAAGCCTGAAGCAAATCTCCAACCAGAGAACAAGTATGAGCCTCAAGTAGAAAAGAAGGAGACAAAACGAGACTCCAGTGGCTACGAAGCAGAGGAAGTCGAAGAAGAAACTAACGAAGAAGAACCTAAAGCAGAATACGCGGAAGCGGAACCTCCACCGAAAAACGAGTACGAAGAAAGCCAACCTGAACAACCAAAGGACGCACACCCGGAAGCAAACGGCGACGAGGAACTGAACGCCGCACCTCAGGGACCTGGAGGGTTACTGGGCGGTTTGGGTGGTCTGGGTGGCGCTAATGGTGGCAATATCTTTTCTGTAAGTAAGTTCTGCTAAAAGTCTACGACGCTTCAATACGTCGTAATTAATGTTTGAATAAACTTGATTCAATATTTAGATGCTGCAAACCATGATGACGTCCGTGCAGAGCTTGGGAAATTCCCTGCAATTTCTGCAAACCCTCACAAACTTCGGCAACTTACTTAACTTAGGAGGCGGCGGTGGTCGACACTGAGTAAAAATCCATTATTAGCCCGACCGTAAATTATTGTTAGATTAAGCAAAAAAAAAAAAAAAAGAAAACAAAAAAATATACCTTTTCACAAATAAAAACTCGAAAAATCACTCGACGCCTATCACTTCTCACCGCAGCCTCTAAGCAACCACCGTCCGATCTGACTCCGGCCGGCATTAACATAAAAGAAAACTTAGCGCCTCGCGTGCGGCTCTTTCCCGCTTTCTACAAATAATCCGCCGAGAGAGGCATGCAAAGGAGAGAAAGAGAGAGAGAGAGAGAGACAGGCGGCTCGTTAACTTCGCGCGTCAATTATTGCGCACTTAAAGCACAGGGAATTTCACGCGGAGAGAGATCGCGGCCGAAGGCTACTCCGGGCCGCCCTTAATCCCGCGCGCCATGGGAAAAAAAATGACGGATCTCCGGGAGGCAGTCGGGAGCGTATAAATTACACCCGCCCGCGGCGCGGCGGCCGCCGCTGCTCCTTTGTACGCCTCGGTCTCTCGGGATTCGCGGCCTCGCCGATTTAACCGCCCCCGAGAGAAAGAGCCGCGACTCCTCCTTCGCAAGACGTGTTTTGTTCGGATCGCGGCTTGAACGCGGGGACGTATTACGTCTGACGTAACTACGGTTTTCAGCGCAAAGTTCGCCCGGCGGCTGGTTAGTGGCGAATGGCTGGGGCAACAAGTTGCTCTCGGATTGTTTAGTGTTATTAGATTGGAGGGGAGAGGGGTTTTTGCAAGATTTAGCGCTGCGAGTAATTGAAAAGGAGGTTCTAGTAAGGTTTTCCGGCTTTGTAACAAAGTGGAGTAGATTGATTTGATAGAAATAGAGGAGTTCTTACTTAGACAGTGAACTGTTTATGACGGTAATCTCTGTTAATTAAGTAAAATAATAATTAGTTCAAAATCGTAGATTTTAATGGAATTTATGCGAACTGATTCAGGAGGCCTTTTTAAACGCGGTCACATTTTAATTTAGAGGTCAGTTTATTTAACATTCATTGAAGACTGACTTTCATTCGTTATGCACGAAGTACTTATTAGGAATTAATATGTTTCCATTTAAAATACGAGTTATCAGTCGTTAAAACTTTCTACCCGATAAAATACTTCATAAATATTAATACGAAATATTTTACTTAAAAAAATACATTATCCAAAATAAGAGCCCTAAAACACTTTACGACAACTCAGTTAATACACGCAATATTTTTTTGTAAAACGTCAAGTAATCCAAATTCTCCAACTTTTATTAGTAGAAAAAAAAACATACTAATTCTGTTTTTACACTAATCCTGAATTAGATTAATACGGTATCTCCCTCGTTTTTTTTATCTCCACGCGTAAGCCTACGTTATACATCCGCGTGCAGTCGTGAATATTGCTTTACAGCTTTGTCTTTCGCCTGGCGAGCGAGAGGACGGCTAAATTTATTTTAATGCCTCGTAGTTAAAGGCGCCGACTACCGACTGCCCGCGGATGAACACGGACGCCGGTTTATGTACTGTTATCCGGGGAATATTATCTCGGAAAAACTTTTATTCGATTATACGAAACTGTTGGAAAATAAATTTTTCATTTTTTGAGTTACAAAATCACGCAGTTTTCAAAATTTGATATTGAGCATTATATTTGAAATGATTTGTATTGTTTGAATTAAATTATTTACGACTCTTTAACGTGTTGATTTTAGTAATAAATTGCCACCATATTTTCTTTTAATCTATTGAAATTATTACTCGCTCCAATAACGTAAAATAAATCACATTAAGTAAACAAAGCAAACGCGGCCCACGTCCTTTATTCCATTACGAAATTTTCCACCGCGGTCTCCCGAGAAACACGCGCGGCACAATTCATATTCGCAATCGGCTTCAATAAATACCATCCGTACCGCAACAAATAAACAGGCAAGTCAATGCGCCGATCAAACATTCATAAACCGCGTGCGCGCAGCCGGCTGCTAACGACGAAATTTACGCGGCCCCTCGCTTCCATTCATCTCTCCCGACTGCGAAAAAGGCGCGCGAGTCGCGATCTTGCGAGGCGATAAACAATCCCCGATCCGTAGCTACTTGAGTAAAATGCGCCGCGACGCGAGTTCATTAGTTACGAGCAGCGCCGTGCGATGCAACCGCGCGCCTCTCCCCCGGAGACAGATGGATTTATCTCAATTTCGAGGTGAGAGGCGAGCATTTCGGAAAGAAGTGCCGTCGCTTTTTGTCGCGGATTTTAAGACGGAATCGGCGGTAAGTGCGAGGGAATGCTCAGGTTTCGCGGTGGAAGTGTTCTTTTTGCGATAATTAAGAGGTGGGGAGGTATGATGGATGTGCGCGAGTAAGAAAGTATTAATCTTAAAGAGTGAGCAATATTTTAGTACTTTTATAAATTCCTTTTAAAGCGAAATTCTTGCGCTGCTTTGCTCGACCGGTTCGAAACGAATTAAGTTGAAAAGTGCCGTATTTGTCAGTGCAGACAATACTTATTTTAAATAACTTTTAATTTTTATGACAAAAACGTTACACATTTTTCCTCGAAAAGTATTCGTATACTTTCTCTTTCCACTGTCCACCTGTTCTCTTAAAATTGCTTATAAACTATTAATATTTATGTGACCGGTAAATGACGAACAACAATATATTATTCAGCGACCCAGAATCCACGAAAATTCGTACCACTTCCGATCATATTACTTAAAAATCGATACATTCATCTTCATTCGTCAACGGAGAAAAACAATTTAAACGCTCCGACATTTTCCGTCTACTCTCTAAAGTGCCAACAAAAACTGCACCGCGCGCAATCTCCCGCAATAAAAAAGCTCAATGTTTCAATCCGCCGGGATCGGACCGACCCAGTTATCAAACTCAAAGAGAAAGCCCGTCGCGACGGCGTAATCCCCCCTTCCCCTCGTCCGGCGGCAGGTTCGCATTATCATCCGCAGGCATCTCGAGGAAATTTCTTCGAAGCGGCCGCCTCGCGACGCATCGGCATAACTAATGAGTCGGGGCGAACAATGCCGCGCGCGGCATCATCAGGCGGGACCCGGCTGGCTTTTTCGTGCGAGCCGTGACTGCGAGTGGAGACACGACGCGGGAAAGTGACCCACTTTTTCCCCGGTCTTTTTCCACGCGACGGCTCGGATCGGAGTCGCTGCCTCTGATTACAGGCGCCGCGGGCAACGGGAGCCGTCGGTGTGCTATTCGAGGCGACGTTAGATTGTAAGGTCAGGAGCTTCATGGGAGGTAGGTGGTAATGGGATCTCCTGCGCTCGGGTGTGAGGTTTTTGGAGACCGATGCTCGAAGGGCGTTTGCGGAGGGAATGTTTGTGAAGAATTTGACTTGATTGGACGTTTTGGAAAATTGGTGTTTATACCGTTATGCTGAGAGAACGATTTGAAAGGCTTTGCGACAGCTCTTTATTGTTGATTTTCAATATTATTCTTCTGTCAAGACGATATTGATGCTATTTTTTTCCTAAAGCGAACGTCTCAAAATACATTCACACTACTGTACACGCTTCTTAATCATTCTCAAGCCAAGAATCAAGTCACGCCTAAAAAAATCTTGTCGTCCCAAAGCAAAAAATCCACCCCGAGTCCCCCCCCCCCCCCCTATTAGAATTACAAACTCCGCCGCAAGCGCGACACCTCAACACCGCGGCCCGGCGACCCGGGGACACGCGCGGAGCGACGACGAAAAAAGCCGAGCAGCTCGCGCGGCGACGTGTCGTCGAAAACATTACGTCTAATGACCCCGCCTCGCGAGGCTTCCCCCGAAAAGGCGGCCCCCTCCCCCCCCCCTCGAGAGGCCGGCGACGCGCGCGGAGTTCGAAAGCCCGCCGAACGAACGGACGAGGCGGCGCGGCCGCTTTTTTTCCCTCGATCTCGCGGACCGGTCGGAATTCGTTCGGCTAAGAGCCTCCGAAATAATAAATCGTTACGCGAGGCGGCTCCTTAACGACTCGAGAACCGGAGGCCCTTCGTCATCAGTCATTCGCCCTGCGTCCCCGATCCCCTTTTTGCGCCTCGAGCGTATATATTCACCAAGTCGAGCTGAATCGAGCTGCCTTTCTGGGCTTCCATTCAGGAATAAAGGCTCCGGTGAATGGACGGAAAGCGGTTTTTACGTATCTCATTGATGGATCGAGTCTTGCTTTAATTGATAAGCGAGGACAGGCTGAATTGCTATTAATTATTCCTGATGAAGTTTTAATTAATTGTAGCTTGGTGAATAGATAAAGCTTTGCGGCGTTACCTCGTGTTATTGTAGCGAGACAAAAGGTGTTTTTGTCGTACAGTTATTTGTTTGATTGATGTGCACGAGTGCCTTGGACAAATAAATAATTGTTGTTAAGCTTAATCAGACCTTTTTTTTATTTATATTAATTATAATACTACCTTGTACACTGTACTTATATATAAAATTGAATTCTTTAATTATTTACCAACAATCGAACGTAACAGACAACTAACCACAACCGCGATAAAAAAAAAAAGAGATGCAAACTTCTTGAGTCACCCGCCAGCAGACGCTCTAAAAAGCCGCGATAAGAAAAAAGCAAGCGATAACCCGTCTATTTTCTCCTCGCGAGCCTTCGGTCCCCAACGAAGCATAAAGATCGATCGACGACGAAGGACGCCGCGCGCGTATCCGAACGCCCACACCTCGAGCCGCGCACACATCGGCGAAAAACAAATAACGAAAGGCGCAGGGAGCGCGAAGAAGCAAAAAAGCAAGGCGTTACAGTTCGGCGCGCGAACAATCGACATCCGCTATTAGCCGCGGCCGGCCGTAAAAGTGGCATTGTCGCTCCTCCCGTCGGTGCAATAAACGGCGAGATCCGAAAAGGCGCCGTGCCTATCCAAAACGAAAGAATGCGAGAGAGAGAGAGAGAGAGAGAGAG
>JAWWEM010000027.1:10328386-10342246 GCA_035582935.1 Ormyrus thymus
ATATATTAAATTTGAAGTATCTAAATTTTGTACTTTCTTTAAGCTTTTATTACTGACACATTGAACTGTTTACCTCTCGATATTTTAAGTGTGATATTTGATATTTATCCCTTGGGAAATTGTCATAATCATTAACAGAACCTGCACATAATCAATCAGTAATCAAAAACGATTTATAATATTCAACTATCATAAAGGATATATATTAGTAAAATAATTCTCTCTGTTATTTGGTATGAGTGCCCAGCCACCCAGTTGGTGAACTTTTTGTCAAAACATTTTCTCACATTATCAGGAGCATCTAAACATCAAGGCAATAAGCGTCTCCTGGCGCCAATACAGATATCAACTTTGTGGTGAGAACATAGCAGTACAATAATTTATACCAAAACTATGAACTTTGAAAGAATTGAACATTACAATGACGTAGCGAATATTTCAATGAATCATAAACGAAGAAAATTCTCAGAATTTTTCAGGGATTAAAAATCCATCCATAATGCCGAATCCATAAATTACAATCTATCAGCCAAAGCTCCCATATTACTTAGTCGCGTCATACTTTTCGCACACCCTATACGTGCTGAGCATACACGTCGTTCCATATACATCTATACGCGTAGCGCAGCGCTTGCAGAAGCCCCTTCTTATATAGGGAAGAGCGGCGCGTTGCGGCGGTGTGCCGTTCATTCATTACGAGTCTCGAGTGTTCGGAGCGATGAGCCTCTTTCTCTTTCCCTCCATTCCGCGGATTCTCCTACAGCCTGAGCACGGAAGATGATGTGCCGGGACGCTCTGCGTATATATAATAATAACGACGATCGTGGATCGTCTCTGATCTTGTTTGTTGGAGTGTCGGTGCAGAAGGACCGCCAGCCAGCGGGGACAAGATGGATTAGTTGCGGAAGATCTGGAAACGCAGGAAGGGGGCCATTAAGTGCCTCCGTCACTGGAGTTACGCGCCTGTATATTGCGAGAGAGAGAGAGAGAGAGAGAGAGAGAGAGAGAGAGAGAGAGAGAGAGAGAGAGAGAGAGCACGGAGGACGAGACGAGTTTCCCGATGATGTGATGAAGGGAGGTATTAATTCGATTTTTGGTACGAGTATCTGTAAGCTCGAGGCTTTTTTGAATTGACGCTGCGCGCACCATGACGATGGCGAATTTTCGCAGTTGCGTGTGATTGATGAGGCGGTGCAATGTGCTCCAGCTATTTACTGCTTGGCGAATCTCAATAATGGGGGAATTTTCTATTTGGCTTGTCTGTTATCGTGACGTTGATGATCTGCCTGGATTTCGAGCGAAATTTTCGTTAAATTGGATAGAGAGGATTTAGGTTGATCTTTGACCTGAGGATTTCGTATAAAAAATAAAGTCAAACCTATAAAATTAAATGCTTGCCTGTATTTATTTAATAGAAGAGTTCAATTTCATTTACAATATTGAAAAGTTTTTTACTATTGATATTATTTGTTTTATATTTTCTATGGAACAAAATATAAGACATGAATGAAAGACTGTTTTGCTATTTAAGGCGTCACGATTTTTATTGAACTGAGAACTACATTTGTAGTTTTTTGTATACGAAACTACAATGGTTAATGAATTTCATCAAACAATATCCTGCGTTACAATCAGAGTCTTGATCTGTAATTGATTTCTTGTATTTCTAGAACTTGTAGACTTCGAATTCGCTAAATCATCTTTTGGAATTTTTTTTTGTGATATTATACGCATCTTGATTGCTTTTAGTGCGAGTCGTGTATTATTCCTGTTTTAGGGACTTATGTTTTCAATATGTGGTTCATAATTTATTTTGAATCATGCAATTGTTTTCCCAACAATAGATTAGGAGTTAAAGTTCTATTAATATTTTAAAATGAACGTTATAAATTAAAAAAAAATTCTGCAGATTTCTGCCTAATTACTGTATAAACGTTATAATTTCCCTAATAAGAATTACTTTAAATTACTAGACCGTAAAGTTTTAAGGCGCGTATTCATTCAGTTTTTTGCACTTAAAACTGTCATGATTAAAGTTAATGAGTAATATTTCGTTTATTTAAAAATAAAAAATTTAGAATACATTAACAGAAGAAAATTTTTTGAAAAATTGAAAAAAATAAAAATTAATTTAGTCCTCAAATTTATATACCCTAAGATTTCCTACAACTTTCAGTTATTTTACATTAGTGAATTTCTCAATTCTAAAGATTCCAATTAACGTTTTGACTGAAATATACCTACATCATTTATTCACGTAAAATGATTTTTTTAAAAAATGATTTATTTTATTTAAAACATCTTCCAAAGAATTTCACTAGAATACGTACAATGAAATTGTTAAATTCCAACCTAAAATAAAATCAACAGAACACCGTCGTAAACACAGAAAAACACAGCGCTTGAAAAACGTATACTAATGAAGTACAGAAAAATAACTTTTAAATTCCGCAGCCCAGAATCAGCATCACAGCGCCTCTCCGCGCACCGAAATCGGCTTTACCGACTATATATTCGACTAGCTGCTATACGCTTTCAGGCCAGGCGCGCACACACACACACACACACACACACACAGACACACACACACTCCGGCGCACTAAGCTGGAAGAGTCCGGCGATAATAATCGCGTCGTCCGTCAACGCTGCGCTTGCGATATGTACAAAAACGGCGTCATTATATTCCGAGGATGGACGCATTAATAGACAGCCCGGGGAGGATGAACGCGCGTCGATGTAACACGCCACTCGAGCCCCGGGGAGAATATAAGGCTTTGCGAGGTGCTTTCCTGGAAAGCGTAAATTATTTCAATCTGATGAAAGCTTCTTGTAGCGAAGCGCCGAGAGATCAGTGCCTCGGACGGAGATAACTCGGCGGCTTTTTGCTCCGCCGGATTTTCGTCATCAGCGATAAATACACGAACGCGCTGAGAATCAGCCTGTGGGATTCTTTGATCTGGTACTTTCCGCGAGCTGTCAAGGAGCGGCGAAGCTAATCAGTGTCAAATTGATTTTGTTAATTATTTATATTTGGCAACTTGTGGTTTTATACATTCGCCATAAAAAAACTGTGTAATAATATTTACGTACAAGTAAGTAAAAATTCCTTTTTGTTGGATAAAATTCTGTATAATTATATGAAACCTGTAAAGAGCATAATTATCATTTAAAAGCATGCACGTCTAATAGTTTTAAATGAGATTAATGAATAATAGTAATCAGTTTTCTTTGTTAATATGATTTTCCTTTGTAGTACATTGCGTTTTTTTATGCATTCCTATGGCATGCAATTGTTGGGCAATTTAAAACAGCTTTACGATTTTTCTACTTTTTACGTGTTTGATACTTGCGCATTTTGTAAATAATGTGGTAAGCTTTTCTTTAAAAAAGAATCCAAACATTTCCGAGAAGTTCTGCAATCTTAGACTTTAAGCTCTTTCTCAGATCTTTTATCTACCTTAGAATTCGTATTCTGACCTACGTTGTAATTGCCATGTCCTTTGTTCGACAAACTTTTTGATCTGCATTTTCTCTCTGATGCTTGGATTTAAAAGCATTATTAATACTCAGATGTAATAGGCATCAAATACATGTAGATTTGTACTTAACGAAACTTAAAATTCAAAACATAAACATATACATATTCAACGTCTTTTTTTGGACACTTACAGTAGTTCGCTCATTTTCAACACTCACTAGAACTTAATTTACATTCGAGCGCCAGTCGGCATCGCTACGTTCATAGTAATGCTATAAGTTGCGCAGGAAACGTAGAATTTTCCCTACAATTACGTATGTAAATGTTTTTTCTTCTCCAGCCGCCTATGTAACTGTACTCGGCATTACTACTTACAGGTTTTAAGTAGTTGCTGCTTGTTTTCGGTCGTACAAATTATTCTCGCGTCTTTATTCCGCGGCGAGGCAACTCTAATGTGGCTGCCGAAGAAATTAGTTGCCACGGCTAATGTCCTACTTACTCGGTGGCGAGGCAATTATCAGACGTTTAGATTGCGCGGTTTGGAAACACGTGCGGAGAAAACAATCGTATTATAACGATTGTTTGAATTGCAAGAAATGCGCTTTTACAAATGAGAAATTAATGTTCCCTTATCGAAACGCGATCGCGGTAAAAGCTATGATTTTGTAGTGTTTTGTACAATCTGATAAATATTTACTAAGTAGTTCGTCTGCTTGTTACAATTAGTGTGAAAGTAAATTAGTGTGTAATTATTTGGATTTAGGAGTAATTTATTAAATGTCGTATGTTACTCAGAATCAATTATGTTTTTTGCTGCAGAATAGAAATCTATTGACGAAAGCATATTTATACGTTAAGGAAAAATTGATTTATTTATACTCTGTGCATTAAAATAAATCAGGAAATTGAAAATAATTCGGAAAGTTGTTTTGGGAAGGCAAACGGAGTAATTTTTTTATAAAAATAAAACCGAAAATAAATGGCGAATTGTGATTCCGGAACAAATTAAAACAAAATTGATTAGAATGGCGCATGAAAAATTCGGTCATGTAGGCGTTTATAAAACTTATTCTGGATTAAATGATTATTTTGGTGGAAAGGCTTGCGTAAGGATGTTAAACCTTTGGTCTTATTTTGCGATATCTGCCAACGGGTGAAGCCGGCAAATAAGAATACGGCGGGTCCGTTTTTATCAGTGACAGCCAATTTTTACGGCCCTCTCCCGCGCTCAATGCCGGGTTCCGAGTTCATCTTGGTGGTACTCGACGTTTTTTCTCATTTAGTAACGCTGTATATCTGAAAAGAGTGTCTAGTTAGCCAGTATAAGATACCTGCGGGACTACTTTACAAATATAGGAAAACTAGCTCGCGTACTTAGTGACCATGGCATGCAGTTTGTGTCGTCGAAGTGGCGGGAATCCTTAATCTCTAATGATTGTAGCCCGGTATTTTCCTCCGTGAGACACCCGCAGTCTAACCCATACGAACGTAAATCAACCGAAAAGTTAATTAAACAGTGAGATGTACTTGAGTCAATAAAATGTTTTTTTCAGTGTACATTGTGCACTTGTTTTAATAAAGTCGAACTTATTTTCTTCTGAAATTATTTGAATGCAATAAGACAATTAAATATCGACAATCGATGAATGTTTATAAACCCGAAGGCAATACTAAACGATTGAAAGAATCCCCAAGAAACGGCATCGGAAATAACAGCGAAACTCTAAAGCGACAGTCAGGTGTATAAGAGAAAGAGACGCGGCAGACGGGCGAGGCTCCTAAAGAAAAAAAAAAGAGATTGTCGCAACGTCTGCCACCTCCGGAAAAAGGAAATTGAAAAATGGCGACATAAGAACGGAATAGAAATAAGAAGTATTAAGGGCGAACAAAAGAGATGCGTACGCGGTAAAGGAAGAGCAAGAAGTAACATCGGTATCAGGGAGAGAGAGAGACTGGAGAGAGAAAATGGCAAGAGACAGAAAAATCGAGAAAGAGAAATGGGGTTACGGAAGATCTATAGAGCCGCGCGAAGCGACACTCGATGTTCCCGATAATGTCGTAGCAGTGCTCAAGATGGATGAGTGCATCGAGATTCCTCATGTGCCGCGGCGCGCGTTCCAACTTTCCTGGCCTCCATTCAGAAAGTCATAAAAAGCGGAAGCGCCTCAGATCGGCGAAAGATTGGCGAGTTTTCCGCGGCTTTTTCTAGCCTAGGCGCGAACTTCGGTCCTTCTCAAAACGCGATAAGAGGGGACGAGCCAACTTTGCCGCTTCATTGTTTCGATAACGACTTGCTCGAAGAATACGTTCGCTGTCTTGTTTGTTTATTCGATAATGGATGGACAATAATCAATTCGCAGATGCACGATAGTGTTGGATCTTTCTTTATTATTATTAATTAAATCTACATTCTATTTTTATTACAGCTGTTGAAAATAATTTATTTTTTATAAACACGAATTCTTTTCTGTTTTAGTTTTTATTGATCTTTATAATTCATATAATACAATATAGTACATTTACTTAATTACTTATGTCTTACCTTAATTTATGCTAAGACTAAAATTTGACGTTAGAAACCATCAACCTATTTAAGTATTGTTTTTACACCAAGTATAAAGTATTTAGTATTAACAAATAGAAACTGAATGCTAGATTGATTTATAATTAATATTACAACAAAACTCTTTCAATTTTTATTCCAATCCTCGAAACTTGCTTCTTTTAAGTTAAGATAAATATTTGCTGGTTTTAAATTTTATCTCCATTATACTTAATAACCAATCAAATAAAATCTTTAAGTTCACCCTCGTAGAGATAAAAGAATCAAACATGGCCATCAGGAAAGTTTAAGCTAGATATTTTTAATTCCTGGTTAACTAACTTTAAACGATTTTTCAGATCATTCTCGGATTATTTCAATAGATTGAAAATAACCTAGAAATATTCGAATCAAGTTACAATCCGTTCTCAGTTATGCAATACAATATACAAAAGATTTTAAATGCTCATCTAGATAGCTTTTCGAAATAATAATAAGAAACATAAACGAAATATTTATTTATAATACTGCTTTGGTAAAATTTTAAAGAAAACGTAAATTTCTTGCCTCTTTTCTATCTCTCTCGCTCACAACTAGAATACCAAGTAAGTTTCTGGGTATTTCTTAGGTAAGAAAAGTACCTATCGTAACGACCGTGTAAATACCGACAAATAAGTTTAAATTTAGTTAAACTAGTTGGAAAGTCCGCCGATCATGAAAAAAAATGTTACATCAAAAAACGTTACACGTTATAACTAGGTATTTAATATTTTTCATCTCTACCAGGGCAATAATAACATCATATCAACCAATCACGTCGTTGCACTTACAATGAGAATGAACCAATCGCAAAAATTTTATTCTGGCTTCAACTTTCCGGTCATCATTTTTTTTAAAAGAGAAAATGATGCTATTTTTCACCATTGTAATTATGTATTACAGACTTATTAATATCCTATCTCATAAATTACTTTTAGTGGCAAAATATTCATGTTTGTACATCGTTTCCCCCTAGATTTAGGTGCTTGGTCCATTAATTAAAAAAAAAAAATACTCGCTGGTTTTTTTCACTAATGACTGATAACTTGCAATCCCGCTAGAGTTCGCAGAGGTCCAATTTATCTTGCGCCACTTCATTTTGCATGCGTAAAAAAAGCCCGTCCTTTTTTCCTAAGTAAATTTTTCCACACAGCATCCGCTAAAAAGCACGTCGCGACCGTCCTAACCCGTATCGTTAAGCACAAAAGAACTACTAATTGTGGCATTTTTAGCTAATATTTTTCCCGGGAAGGCACGAAAAAAGGGTGCAACAATGCGGCATTAATTTTGGGGCGCCGGTCGGCAGTGAACTTTCGCGCTTTGTTTCGGTTATTAAAATTCGCGCGCCCGGAGCTCATCTCGCCCGGCGGAAAATTCCTTAATAACGTTTTAGAAGGTGAGCGCGTTCGCAACAATACAGAAATCTGTCTGAAACTTAATTACCGCGCAGCCGCCGCCGCCGCCGCCGCCGCCTCGCCTGTCTACGAAATTAATTACTCGGCTTTATGCACGTCATAATCGCCGTCTGTAATTACTCCCCCCGTAAGAACATATATTGTTATCGCGCGCTTTTTATAGTTTAGCTGATAGCGGGGCTCTGATGTAACCGAGATCTTTCTTCGCTTTCTTTCGAATGACGTGGCTGGGTAGCAGTGCGTTAACCGCACGGTAGCAAAGAGAGGCCCGTATTTACGCTCTCAAGATGGAGTAAACGCGCGAGGCGTTATCTTGATTATGTTAATGACATCGCTGATTTCTGACTCTGCGCAATACTCATTGAGGACGCCTGGTGAAAGATGCTTTGTAAGCTGGGAGGAACGAATCGTTCCAGTTTGCTGATATCTGACTGTTTCGATAAAGGTTAGGTCTTGAGCAGTGGATGATATTATCTGCTTAAAAATGCAGCCGAGTGCTTTAATTGATGGGAAACTGGGTCACTGGTTGTTTAGTCGTTTAAATCTTAATTAGGTTTTAAAAGTTAAATTTATCACTTTATGTGTCTGAAAGTAGTGCTGCTTTTATTTCTTAAACGTCAGATATTACTGTTGTGCATTATGATTTTTGTGTATTGGTTCAGAAATAACTAAACACTAAATTAAGAGGTATTTGAAATTATTGCAATTGTAATGTTAGTAAAATCAATTTATTATCAATTTATTAAATGTATAAAAAGTTTGGCAGACATTTCAAACGTTCAGGCGTCTGCGATTTAGTAATCAGAGTATTAATTAATTTAATCCTAATTATTATTGAATTAAAAAAGCTGATGCCAATCCGTTGGTACGTAGCTTCCACAAACTGAAATTATGGTCCTTATCACATTAATTATGCTGAGTTAAAATAATTAATGAATATTTGTCAAATATCTAAAATACTCAAACATAATTGAATTAAGAACTTCAATTCATTAGTACTTCTACACATTTAATTTATTGTTTTATTTCATAAAGTGTAATAAAAGAAAAACAGGTTATTAATAATGTTTAAAAATATCAATAACCTTTGTTTAAATATAATTTTGGAATATTTTCATAACAAATAAATATAACGTATCATAATAATAATAAGACGTTCCTAAAGTTCTGCATGAAATAATTAAACTATAGTTTACACATATATGTGTGTGCTAAATCCTCAATTAATTTCATGTTTGATGCATTCGAGAAATTGCGATTTGAAAAAGTAGAAAAACTTTAACATGAAGTATCTCTGAAATTTAAATGCCAGCTCTTCTGCCCACCGAAGTCATCCAATGCAAACTCTACCTCTACAAAATTTCACCGCGATTCAATCAATTTTACTGCAGTTGTCGCCGGTATCAAAGAAAATCGGCTTTTTACAAATTATGTTTTTTATCCACAAAGAATCAAGAATAATATTTAAAAATTTATGTAATTATAGATCCAATCATAAATTTTATGAAATAAAAAAATCTTCATTAAGATATATCGTTTTTTATTTTTTATATATTATCTGTTATCTATTTACAAAAAATGAAAACAACAAATTAGATCTAAAATATATTAAAAAAGGTAAGTCGAGATTTGTCAGCGGTTGACGTGTATTGTTTCAGGCCTCTTTTTTTTTAAGGCAATACATGCGCAGTTTGAAATAAATATCAATTTAATAATAGTACGAAAATACGCTTATGATTTGATTACAAGCAACTGTGCGAATGATTGCGTAGAACGCAATGCGAAATAAAGCGTATTGTGTCGCAGTAGATTGCCTCGCCACGAACTTGCGAATACTTCGGTCTCCCTGGCGTCGCAGGGGCAAGAGAGCGCCTTGCGTCCCTTACTCTGAAGCAAGTAGTCTCTCATTCGAAATAGAGAAAAGGGAGTATATATATCGAAATTAGATGACGCAGTTGACAAGTATAAAAAAATGCAAAAATAAAATACAAAGAATTGAAAATCGCTGTAAAATAAAAAAAAATCAAATTTGACAAAAAAAATTCCGAAATATGGAAAACAAAAAAGAATGATCCCTGTTCAATAATAAGCGACCTAATACATCGAAAAACATTCCCAACAGATTTTCTCGAAAATTCTTCCACAAAACTTCCTTTTTCAAATACATTTCAACGTGAATGCTGCAGTTTAGAGTCTAAACAGAGCTGCCAACATTCTCAAAAGCACCTGCATTCGTTTTTGCTTAGCCAAAGAGCTTCGTAAATTTTTTCTTAATTTTGAATTTTATCAGAATCAATTAAAAATCTGTCAATTCGCACGGTACTCTTTCCAAAGCGCCTGGCGTGTTCATGATCAAAGGCGCAGTTCGTTAACGCGTCGGAATTACAGTCAAAAGAAGCGGACGGGAGGTCAGCCCGTTAATTAATTATATTTCTTCGGGCGATCGGCTAAATAACAAAGGCCAGTTTGCAAAGGGGAGGGAAAAAAACGCCTGAAGTCCGGCTTCAAAGACCTGGAAGCGTTGCCGGCGGGAGGAAAGAGGATGCACGTGTGTGGCAGGACGCGGAGGAAATGAAAGAAAGAGGACAGAAAGAAGTGAAAGATAGAAAGGAGCTTGATAAAACAAGAGAGGCCGCCAGCTTTCATGAAATTTCGCAACTGTCTCTAGCAGCCACTTGCTTAGTTATGAATAACATAATTATAGCAGTGTTTCGGAGTCGTCGTAGATGGGATTTGATAATTTCGTGGTGTGACTAAATTACTGGATGGACTTTTTTGCAGAATTGCTTTAAGTTACGGAATTTTAAGTACAAATCTTATTTTGAATAATGCTTATTTTTTTTTATTAAACAATTGCATGTTATTTTGTTTGTAATATGTGAAAGAAATTTTGTATTTTAAGATAAAAATTCCAATTGAAGATGAAACAATAATTGATTGTGGAACAGAAAAATATAAATAGCAACTTTTATGGTGTATAAATGTAAAGAATCATAAAAGCACCCAACTAAATTTAGACATACCTTATTCATAATAGTTTTTTACTAAGAAACATTTTGAACCATTCATGAAATTTAGTTGCTACTGCAAGATAAACTTTATTCTCTTATCATTCCAAGTGAGAAACTTTACAGAACTCTTAGCTGCATAGGTTAATATTTGCAAGTTACCTTCATTACGGAACTACAAGTTTATTACATAGAGAAGATGGTGAAATACTACTTCGACATTAACGTTTGTCTTACTACCTATTCCAAAAACGAAATGTCATAAATATAAAACAATAGAAAAAAACTTGAGAACAATCTTAAAATTTCGTTCGATCAATCTGAATCTTTTTGTGAAATTCTTTCGGAAAATTGGTATTTGTTGATTTCCATCAAAACTGCAAAACTTTATAGCCCAACAAATCGTTTTGAACAAACAATACGACAGATTCGAAAACAAAAGCGTACTGAACATTCGTTGACTCGCATAAAGTTTTATAAAAGAAAGTAGAATTAAACATTCAGTAAAAGTGGACATTTAAAAGCTTGCAAACATGGCGCTGAAAACTTAAAACTCGTGCAATTTGCGCAATTTGCACAACACTAATTCTCCATTGTAATAACAAGAGTATCCAATTGTAGCATTTAAGTTAGTAACTAAAGTTATCGTGCACAATTCATGATACGCGTTTGTAAACGTTTATATACATCATGTTTGTATAAGACCCGTATATTATACTCCGCCAGACTAACTTTACTTCCATTTCATCCAAACTTATTTTCATCCAACTTTAATTTTTGAATATAATATTATTTAAAATAATATAATTTTAAATTTAAAAATATTAATACTTCTATTACATAACGTATGAACAAGTTGGAAAACTAAAATTTAAGCAATTACTGTAATTTATAATTGTTGTAAAAATAATAATTTGATTAAGTATATTTGAATTTTGAGGATGCAACATTGATCAAGTATTGTTTAGATCTTTAAAAAATTTTCATTTTGTTTTCTTAAGATTCATTAGCTTTGTTTGTTATTTTCTAATCTGTTGCTTATCAATATTTTTTTTAATCGGACATTTGAAAAAAATGGTAAGAAATATTTTTAAAGGGAGAAAAGAAAAAAATATTTTTAAATAATTTTATAACGATTTTAAATTACTTGTTGATGCAGAAGGAATGACTACTGCTTAAAATATGTAAAAATAATTAAATTATTCATAAAAAACGAAAAAATGACTACGAAAAAGTTGACGAGCTTAATAACCATCTCTTTCCTTGAGGAATCCATATTTACTCCGGCTAAAAGAGCTCTCAAAGATCAAAAACTCGGTGTAGCAAAGCGCAAAAGACGGTCCAAGAAAAGCTCGCCATTTCACGATAAACAGATAGCGGACGCAACCCTGGAAGCGAAAGCGACTCAGGCAGCACAAACTACTTGAGCGCTCGTGTTTAATACCCACAAACACAGCTCCGGGTGCAGGGAGCCGGAAATCCCGGCCAGGAAAGCTCCGAGAGAAAGAGCTTCGTGCGGTCGTCGTGAGCAGAGAGAGAGAGAGAGAGAGACGACGACGACGAGCCGACTCGGTCCAGCGAGTCGCGTTCGACGCCGGAATTCGCGGCATTCTGCATTCTTCCAACTATCCCCGCGGCGGCGGCAGCCACAAAAGTTGGCCCCTTTTCGGCGCGAAATTCAACTGGCCGAGGGCGGAATGTCGTTGCTCTTTGTCTACCGGGGTGCTTTTTTGCCCGCTGCGGGGAAGTATTTTTCATCGGAAAGCCCAATATTAGAGTCCGAGCAAGGGGCCTTTTTTCCTGTCGGTATGCGTGCGCGACTTTTTTCGGGAGAGGTTCTTTGTGTTGTCGATGTGGGTCGGGAAGCGGAGTCTAAGCGTGCGCAAGTCGCCTGTGAATTATTTCAAGTTTGTTACTTGGCTTTGCTGGATGCTTGCAATGCTGCTTGAGAACGCATTGTTCTAATTAGCGTTCGTCGAATCAAATTTCACAAGTTGCCGTTGATCTTGGGACTTTGAAGATCGATAGTAGTTTTCTAGTTCTGGTAGAATTGACTTCTTTTAAATTGTTTTCAAGCAATTACAATTTTTCTTTCATTTCTATATCCCGCATGAGTGTAGTTCCATAAAAGTTCATTGCGGGACCAATATTGTTTGATCTAACCATCAGTGGATCATCCTTACCTAATCCAACTAGTAATCTAGGCAATTTTTCTAATGCCTCCATTTTGGATTATTACTCCTAAATAGATTGTTATTAAAATTATAGGGTTGAAAATGCTTCCCATTAGATGAAGTTTCAAAGCAGCATTAACCTGAAGATTCTCAGATTCAGACCGAGCAGCCTAGTTACTCACAACTTGTACGCGCTCATAAGAAAGCAGTGAAAAGTGTCATCTTTCACTGTCTCATCAAAATCAGCTTATTCCACATAGTCTAGTTTGCCTTATTAATGACGAACTTATTAAAAGACCACCACCGAATACGTATACCTTCAGCTCGTTCAACTTTCGAGCAATCAAAACTTTACTTTTACGCAATCAGACTTGGCGCCCACGCAAACGGAAATATTCCGCGAATAAATTTCTCTGATGACGAGCAATACGTGAGTCAAAAGGTTGGAATGCGTGAACTCGGATAACTGGCGAATCTAATCGCATTTATCATAATTATCCCTTCTAATTTTGCCGGCCGATTTCTGCGAACCATCAAGTAACGCATTTAAGAGCTGAATTATGGTTGTGGAGAAGAATATACGTTGCACGCCTGATGCGTTTCACCAAATTGAATTGATAACTTGTGCTTTGCGGTGGATCGCGACACTTTGTTGGCAGAATTTAATGACAGTTAATTTAGAACATGAAACTGACCATCCCTATAGATAATTCCTAGAATGAAAAGTTGTACATAAAATATGTATAAGTTGGGACTACGTTTAGTCAATGAATAATGATTTCATTTTCTATTATATTATTTGATTATTTGAATCTATTCCTTTTTATTCTGCATAATAGATCCTTTATGTAACTCAATAGGTACATATGATCAAAAGATTATAAGAATTATTAATTATTATAATAAAAGTATTTTACATGTTTTTGACCCGAGTTTCATTATTAACATGGATTTAAGGAGCTTTACTCGTTTCCAATAATTTCTGTAAATTACTTTCAAACTTTTGAAATATATGAATAAACCAACTAGTTCCCTGATAGAACTGATATAAAAAACGTTTGGCAAATCGGTGAACAATATTCCCATTTTCTCCTCCTTTTTTTGGTCAATTTTAACGATTCCATTTCAAAATACCCTGGTAGAAATTGAAAACATTTTCAGAGCATTTTTTGGCCAGTTTTTCATAAATGGCCAAAAAATACTC
>JAWWEM010000027.1:10348904-10363186 GCA_035582935.1 Ormyrus thymus
TTACAAAGATTCTCTCCGATTCACAATATTTCGGATATCATTTCAGATTCTTTGTAACACTCGTTTTTTATAAACAATAAACAATAATTTTATAAACGTATTTTTTATAAACAATATTCTCCGCATCAGCGCTCGGTCGGTAAATATTAGCTTTGACATCCCCTTAATAGCACGCTAATTGTGACAATATCTGAGGGCACGGAATTCCCAAAACATTCCCCAACAAGTTTGTGCGCAGAAATCACCAATCTCAGATGTTCAGCTACCAAGCAGGGCTGTGCATATGGCAAGCACTCAGCTTCCAAATGCTAGGCTAAATTTTAGAAATATTTAATCTGGTGTAAATCAGATCTTTATTATTCCTTTTTATTCGATCTTACGCCTATTCGTCAGCTTACATACAAAAGCACTTTTGTATCCTTTTGGATTTATGGACTTTTTGTACCTTTACTTGCTTAAGGAGGGACATTAGTTTCAAGTTGCGGGGAGAAGGGCGGAGAAATCATCAGTTTTGACTATTGTGCGAGATGCGTAGCTGACAATTTCAACTTACTTATCGTGAACATATGAAAAAGAAAAAATTATAATAAGTATTGAAAAATAAGTACACAATTCATGACACCGACGCATTGGCAGGGTATCGGAGGCCCGCCTCGGCCGATCGTCGAAATTAAGCAGCGTTTGGCGCGCCCATCAGTTCGAGGGGTACCGCTACCTGTGAGACTTCGTAAGATCGGTTAGGCGTGCCTTCACATCCTACAATTTGAGCGGTAGGTGTAGAATCATTCGGTTTCGATGCTTAAGCCTACGCTTAGGTACCAGAACAGAATGTTCCAATACACCGGCCGTTTCCTAATCAGGATTTATCCCATTGGATGGGTTTGCCTACAGGTTTTTCCCGCTCCACAGGCATAATATAACCCTGGGCAAATGCTGCACAATGTACTATTTTTATGTCAATAAATCAAATCAATAAATAAATCAATAGTTCTTTTTATCAAATGGTTCTATTTTTTTGAATAATTTATACAAATCTATGTACATTTATTTCCGCAGAAGGTGTTTGTTTTTCCTAAATATTGTCTATGCCTATGAGGCAAAGTCGAGAAGAAACAACCGCACAGTGCAATAGTTCATCACGCATTCAAGCATGCATCAGGAAGATTAAATAGAGAAAAATGTTTGACAAAAATTATAAATAAATTTCGGGCAAAAATGACATCTACGAATTTTAATTCGGGACCTTCCTCACATTTGAGTAAATTTTTAAGATGACGGTATGATAAAACTTTCTCTACTTATTTGAATGCGGTATAATTTCTGATGCTTTTTTGTTTATATATTATAAAGTTATGTTACTGGCATTCTTTATTCCAAAAATAACCTAAAAAATACGAATATTTTTAACCTATCAGTCTATGTGACCTTTCCTTGTTATTGAATTTTTTTTAACGTCAGATTGTGGAAGGGAAATTGAACTATTTTACAATGAGGGAGAGAAAAAATTACCCATACGGATTTATAAAAGATTACAATGGTATTATAAATTTTTAAATAATGTAATTAGAACATTTAATTTCTTTCATTATAAATATGAAGGAAGAATAAATTACTACAGAGATAAGTCATTTTTTTACACAAAAATATAAAAATTTAAAGCATGATCTATTAAATATTTCATGTAAATGCGGATAAAGTTCACCCCACTGTCAAAATCGCCCGAGTTTCACTCAAATTTAGGGGTCATTTTTGACCAAGATTTCTCTGCGTATAGTTGGTTTTTACTCGGACCAGGGCGTAAACACTTGCATCCGCACACGACAAGCCCTGTGGCCGATTGGTAAGGAAAAATTTCCAGATGCTTCCTCTTGGCTCCAAGGCGTCTCAAGTCATCTTCTTTCATTTTCTAAACAGTATTCAAAAGGAGTCTTCCTTTTCGCTAAAATTGGAATTGGTGCAGACCGCACTCTTCGGTCTACAGTCCAACTACTAGTAGATTCTAGAAAGAAAAAGTATAATTAACTTAAAAAACGTAGACGATACAAGCAAAATATAATTATAAATAAGAAATATAATATAACGAGGTAGTAAATATATAAATATAAGAAAAAACTGTGTAAAGGTGGAATTGAGATAATAGGAAAACATCTGTTATAATTAAAAATATTGTTTATTAAGGAAGTTTTCCAACTTTCAAGTAGCCAGAAGATGACGTACCTGGGGTAGTACTGCTGTCTGCGAAACTATCTTCAGATACTTCCTCTGCTTCGTCGATAGGTGGAAGAACAAGTTTTAAATTTTTGGCCATATATACAATGTTTGTAAACATGTTCTCGAATATCACCTTTTCTTTTCTTCCAATTTGAATTGACTCGAAACACATATTTGAAGTACTTCGAGCGAGGACAGTGCAACACAACACTACAAAGTTCGTAAGAGAACTGTGCCCTGTGGGCTCGGTGTCCCAATATATATACCTACCACCGGAAGAAAATTCGCCAAGACCTTCGGAGAGGGGATTTTTGGCTAATAAACTTTTACTGTCTTCTAGTTTTACTCAGGTATAAGAGGAACGCAGTCGGTAGAAATTAAGAAATAGGACGAGGTGGGGCTTTTGAGTAATTCAGTCCTGGGTATATACATACGTATTCGAGGACTGTCCTACTTGTTGTAAATATACTTCCTGTGCGTGCATGAATATTGCTTCATGTACATTTGCATTAAATTTAATGTAAAATTTTTAATAGTGTCTCCCTTTGCTTGTGATTTTACATCTATTTGTCAACTTACATACTGCGACTAACTTATGACGATTTTTCGAAATCACTTTTGTATCCTTTGAATTTACGAACTTTTTGTACCCCTTTTCGAAGGGCCTGAAAAAGAAAAATGAGTAAAAGTAACTTATTTTCCCGTTACTGTTCTAGTCGCCAAAGCTTGAATTTTTAAGATTAATTTTTTGAGTTTGAATATTTAATAGTACATTGTGCAACAAAGGGAGAAACTAAGCTATGTCTAGCGGCGGCGAGGCGTTCTGCACGAGTCAGAGTCGAGGACGCCGATGGCGCCCGAGACAGAGACGAGTGCTGAAAATCTCACCCGAGTCGGAAATAGTTTTTCTTCCCGTGTTACACGCGTTCTTTTCAACGAAGGCATGAAAAACTCTCTTTTGGTGTTAGATACTTGGATAGATGATTGTGCATTTCAAATCATGCACAGAAATCGTAAAAAAATCATTTAAAACAGAGAAAAATATTAACGAAAAAAAAAAAATTAAAAAAAATTTTTTTAAAAAAATTACTTTTGTCCGGTAAGCCCCGTTGTAAGCGAAAAAAATAGTACATTGTGCAACGAGGGAGAAAGTAAGCTATTTCTAGAGAGGGTGAGGCATTCTGCCTGAGTCGGAGTCGAGTCCCTATTTCAGAATATATTTTTAACGCACTTTTTGCACTGCAAAGTTCTTAAAGACTACTTATAATTTTAGATGATAAGCAAATATTTTTTAAAATAATTATTCCTGCAAACTCGTCGGAAACACTGTACTATTCGGTACTATTCAATTGCTTCTTTCATTGTTCTTTTAAAATAGTAAAAAATGTGAATATAAACTCTGAAAAAATTTATCATTGCAGGAATTTTGTATTGAATCTACTCTTTATTAATGATAAAAATATAAATAAACAAAAGCTTTTTAAAAATTAATTTAAAATTAACGAAATATACACTACATGAATAAATAATTCAAAAATATGTCATTTTCGCAATTTTTAAAAAAAATGGTTTTACATGAATGGACTTGATTAGGTAAAAACTTTTTAATCAATTTTGACCTTTTTTAAATTGAATGAAATCGTTACCTGACTATATTTAGGATATATCTGATGTATAATCTAATCTGGTGCCAATTTAAAATTGTTACACAATCGATAGCATTCGTAGCATCCACTGTGTTTGCATGGATCATTGCTTAATTCCAACACCGCGATACAGAACAATGACATTAAAACGAATAAAAGAAAATTTGTCAAACTTCCCAAACTCACTTATTCCAAACGCGCAAATACAATAACGTCCCAAAATCGAAAAAAGAGGTCGAACGTCCTCCCGCCGCATAATTCTCCCTCCGGATTCCCACTCGGCAAAACAAGCGCCATAAATAACCCGGCCACCTTCCCTTCTGTTCTCAGCGTCGGGCGACAAGTAGGAGCATCGCGATGTGGTCGCAGCGCCGCTGGTTGCTGGCCTGGCTGACGACGGTGCTGGTCCAGGCGCAGCTGGGCCGGGCCGAGCTCTACACGGCCCTCGTCGACATGGAGGAGCTGCTCGAGACCGAGTCCGTCCTCATCGACACGCTCAGCGGCTACATCAGCGCCCAGGAGCAGCGACTCGCCACCCTCAGGAGGTACGTCGAGCTTGACTTTTGTAGTGGCCTTTTAACCCGTTACTTACCGTGAAGACCCTATGAATTTTCGTTTGTTTTCCTGCCTTCTCAGGCTTGAGGGGCTGTGTGTTTCTTGGGAAGTAGTGGGTTAAAGTGGTGTAGCATTGTATATTTATTCGTAAAAGATTGTCCTTTTGGATCCAAATATGTTTTCAAAATACAATTGAAAGAAGAAGTTGAACAATAGGTGGCCTCAAATAAACACGGCCAGGAGAAATTCAAGTTATACAAAATTTTGAAATGTTTATTTTACTCGCAATAAGATTCGCGATAAAATTTTACATAAAAATTCGGTATTATTAAGCTTTTGATATTGAAAATCGAGTTTGTTTTCTTAAATTTCATTGAAATATATCAAAACTGTAATTGAATCTTGATAAATTTTTCGACAGATATGAAATGTTAATAATCGAATTCGCCAAAATGAAATAGAACAAACTAACTAAACTAAATGCGCCTGTCACCGAGTATCGCCGAGCCGAGAAAGGCCCGCAAATATATTCGAACGAAGAGCGAATGTCCAAATGAAAAATCTGCTTTAAAACACACATTACCGGTCTATTGATTTACAGGGCGCACTACTTTCCCGCGGAATTAGCATTGCAGCTCGCGTCTCGGCGTCGGCATCGATAATACCGCGTCCATCATGGCCAGAAGCCGAAGATGTACAGCGAGAAAGAGAGCTCCCTCTCCTTCTCCCCGGCGCTGGGAAATTACGTATTCAGTTCCTCTCCCCGGCCTTTTCTTATTCCGCGTTTATACCTCTTTGCGGCCGCGCGCGCGCGGCGCAATTTCCGTTTTGACGCGAGAGAGCGAGACAAAAAGTTAACGAGATTGCTTTATTCCGCAAAGGACGTCGCGGGAGAGAGAGAGAGTAGTAGATTAGAGAGGCGTCGCTTAGGTATTCTCGGGGGGTTTTCTCGCTCGGACAGTTGATCGGTCGGGAATTTGTTTCGAGGAAGGAAGCCGAGGAGAAGAGACTCTCTTCTGTTTTTATTTCTCTCTCTTTGTGCCGAGGCGTGTACCCTTCTGGATTAAAGGACGCGGCCTCGGCAGTTTAATGCGGTAGAGGGCTGCTGCTGCCTGCTTCCCTTAAATGGGCCTCGGGCGAAACTGCAGTGGAAATTAACCTTTCGGTGGCTTCTTTAATAAAGGGTTTTTCGACAATTTTGCAAAAAATATCCCCGTTTTTACGGTATTGTACTGTTTATTTCCCCGATGGGTGTTGTTTCTCTGCATTGTTCAAAATTACTAGGCGTCATTCTATTTTCAGCTACGTGCATAAACGAAATTCAAAATTGTCTTTCGAAATATTCAAGTTCTGAAAAGTAATAATGTCACTTCATTACTACGTCGCTGCATACATTAACAAACCTAATTTGACGATGACTTTCATATTCAATAAATTTAACAATTAGAAAATACTGAGCAAAAAATATTTTCGAAGCGTTGTAATTATGAGCGCGAAAAAACTGCCGAAATCGGGATGTAAACCTCATCCCGCTGGATAAATCGTAAACTCCAGTTCTCACAGCACGCACGAAATTCAATTATAATTCGATACCGCGGGCAAATGAAAGTAAAATTAGTATTTATAGGCACACGAGGATGAAGGAACTTTACTACAAACCTACATTCTGCATTCCAGCTCAAAAATTAAATGGAAATTCCTACTTATGCATGCTGATTGTAAAAGCACAAATTTTAATCAGATAGTAAATCGCTGATGCCATTAATTAAATCTTATAAGTGTATTAATTAAAGATTAATCAATATATTCATTTCTATGTCGGAGAATAAAAAGACACTACAGAAATTTAATTTTCCTCGTGATTTTTAATGTTTTTATGGATTATACACGTTCATCCCTAATTATTTTTTGTTTTTTAGAGCACAAAAGACAGAAATGAAAGTCTTTCGGCGATAAATCCCGCTTTTTAACCCGGAACATTAACGCTATGAAAATGCAGTCTCGCTTTTTTAAATAATAATAGATACGAGAGCGAATTTTTCGCGACAGTACGGCGCTCATAACCAAGGCCAAACACAAAAACTCAGACATTTTAAAATTCAATAAATGCCGGAAAGCAATTTGCATGAAAATCGTATCGGCAGAAAGTATAAATGCCTCGGCGCTTAAAATATGCATCCGACGGGAGTCTCGCTGCGGGTAAAGCTCGCGAGCAAAATTTTTAATAGGGGGAGAGGGGGGAGGGGGCACAATTATGTTAAAATTCATTTATTCTTAATATCACTCCTCATCGAATTATTCGACTTTCACAAAAGCGGCCGAACAAATCGAAAATACACATTCGCCGTGAATTCGATCGGGCGCACAAAGGCTATAATTGTTCCGGCGGCTGGCGAAGCGCGAAATTTTCCAACGACTCGCGGAAAGGGACGAAAAGTATATAAGCTGCTCGTATAATTTGTTTGCCGAGGCGGCTCTAAGTTGAGGATACTGTTAAGTGCCTGGAACTTAACTAGATAATTGTAGGTAAGTGTCTGTTTTACTCAGATATGTTAGTCTTTATTTTATTTTGCATTATGTATTTTTTAATTGTTTACATGTTTGCTACTATAATAAACAATGATAAATGCGAATTCTTAAATAAGAAGTGGAAGAAAATTGAAAATCAATTTTTATGAGTTACGTGTGCTTTCTTCCTTACAGTTTGGGCATTAATTGAAGTTTCGGTCATATGTTACAAGCTACTATGAATTATTAATTCTGATAGAGGATTTTTTAAAGATTAACATGTAATTTTACGCCGCATTTTCAGTCCAAGCGCACGATTCCCCAGCGACTTTGACCACGCCGCGGACCGAAAACGGAAAAAGGACACAAAAGCCCCTCTCGTTCGGCGAAGCACAAAATTCGTAAAACGGCGCGCGCGCGGAAAAAAAGGCACGCCGGCGAACTTTCGCGGCGATACGGCTGCGCGTGTTTTCGAGACCGCTCGCGCGCCGACGTGCTCTCGCTCGTGAAAATAATTCATCCGGCCGCCCGCGCGCTGCTTTTCACCGGCAGAGGAACGGATTCGCGCGCTCCATCGGCTCGTCGACGAGGCTCCGAGCGCGATTCACGTCGGGCTTTTAAATAAATTTGCCCGAGACGGTGTAGCCCTTTGCGGGAATAAAGAGCAATTGAAGCCGCGGAAAAAGGGTTAATCCTGCTTGCGACAGGTTTATTACCCTCTCGGCGCGGCGTTGAATTTTATTCATTGGAAGCTTCCACCGCTGATTTCGAACGGACCTTGTTTACAGTTAATAAGCGGAGAAGGGCACGGCCTGGGAGATATTGATTGTTTTATTGTTCGAGTAAACGATTTCGGGATCTGCGGTGTGGTGAATGGGTATGGTGGGTGACTGAAGGGTGAAGTCGGACCTGCGTCGGGCGGCTGATGTTTTCATTTCGATTTTTCGTTTGTGGATGGAATGATACTTTGTAAGATAAACGTGAACTTTGCGGTTAATAGTATGGAGTATACTCGTAAAATTGAATTTGAAACTTTAATAGAAAAGTTTGTTGAATTTGTGAAACTTAAAGTAGTTTTTTTTTTGCTGGAAAGAACGCGAGTTTTATCATTCTTTTTCAATCCTAATAGAAACATTTAGATTATACAAAAATTTAAAATATCTTTTCAAATGATTGTAGAAAATTTATTTCAATCGAATGCTAATACGTTTTCAACTCGTAAAAGCAAGTATGCAAAAAAAAAGAAAACTTCTTTATACGAATCTAATGCGTAATTGAAATTCGATGAAAATTCTGCCACTTCATTAACCCAGTGCCCACCTAAAACTGCCACCCACCGCCCAGCTATCCCCCAAGTTTCTCTCTGCAGCTCATTTTTCTCCCCCCATCAAAGGCCAGCCCGACAGGAAGCTCAACGAACCGCCCATCACCTCCGCCCGCCACCTCGAAAATCGACCATTCCCCGGATAAGCATCGCAGCTCACGTCCGAGCATTCCTCAAAAGCAGGCAGCGCGCCGCATGAGTGGCAAGAAAAGGCGCGCGGCCCGGGCGCGCGAACTAAATTGGAAGAGCCGGAGCTGGGTGCGCGAGGAATGCTCCCGAGCGCGCAATTCGCCCCCCGCGCCCAGGCAGACGCGCGGCCGAAACAACGTGGAGTCGAAAAAAAGGGGGGGGCGGGGGGCGGCGGCCCGAAAAAGAGGAGCTGCAGGCGAGCTTATCAGACGGGACGCGCTGGAATTTCGCGAATTTCGAGATGCGTGCTGAAATCGTGCGGAAATGCTCGCTGCGCGCTGGGAGTCTTGAGCGTTTGATGCTCGGTGGACGGCTAGTTTTTTTTTTTTTTTTATTTTTAAATTTAATATTTGCCGGCAGAGCATAAGACGGAATAGAGCACGCGAATTATTGTGCACGTCTGTATACGCTTTTCTTATTTTTTTATATTTTTCATGCTTGAGTAACTAACGAAGTAAGTGGTATAAGTACATTTTTAATCATTTTTTTTAGTGGCATTTGCCTATTATTATACTGGTTTTATGAAACTATTCTTGCTTTGAAACTCAATCGAAGTCGATTGAAGTATAATGAAACTCCCCAAAAATAGAAAATAGTTCACATAAAATCAAAGTTATTTAAAATTTGACAAGAGATAAATTTTTCAAACTCGACACTAAACATTGTAAAATTGACAATAGACGCAAACCCTCATCGCTCACTCGGCGTCTCGCCCGTCAGTTTTTATTCTAGCCCCGAACATTACACGCAACAAATCAAAGTATTTCCCTGCAAAATCCGCGTCAAATTTAATAATTCCCCGTCAGAAGCGAAACACAAAAAGCGGCGGGCGCAGCGGAGCGCGTAACGAGGAGAGCGCCGCCAAATTTAAAGCCTTCATTAAAGCCCAATCTGTTGATTCGCCCGAAAAGTTTTGCGCGCCTAAACAATCATGAACGCGAACGGGGGGAAAAAAAAGAGTAACGGGAGGGAAGAATTTTAAAGCCATTATTCGAAAGCGCGCAGCGGATATTCGAATTGACGAGCCTCTTTTTTTCCTTCCTTTTCGATTCGGCGCCCAGCTGCCAATTTTCGGAAAAGCGCCGGGGGTTTATGAAAGTGCGCGAAATTGAACGTCGCCGAGTTGAAAATGCGCGGCCTTTTTTTATTTGCGCGCGCGACGGAGGGCAGTTGTTTGGCTTTAATTGAAGCTGCGCCCCGGAAAAGGAGGGTGAAACATATTTGCGGCTGTAATTCGAAAAATATTGCTCAAAGTCGAGCTGCGTGCGGAGTTTAAATTGGAAATTTTGGGGCTGCTTTTCGGGTTTGGATTAAAACTCGCTGCTTTCTGAAATTGACGTTTAGCTTTCGTGTGCAATTATTAAAACGGTCGCCGGAGATGTGAATGATTTTTATTCGTTTTGTCGCATTGTCGTATTTTGCGTGCGAAGAATTTACGTGGTAAAATTGTAAAACTAAATAGCAAACAAGGCATATGGATATGAAAAAATGATATATAAAAAAGATATATAAAAATGACATATAAAAAAGATCGTGGATTTTACAGAATTATCTTATTTTCACTCAAATTGTAATAATAAATCATAAAATTCCGATTTAATATTGAAAAATAAGAGTTTAAAAATGTTCACGATTTAACTTTAGGCAGTGGTGAATATTAAAATTTGCTTAAAACAATAACAAAAAAAGGTGTACTGAAAAAACTAAAGCTCTAAGCTACAATTCCCCCAAAACTTCCGACAAAATGAATAAAACATAAAGCACTTCCAACTCTGCGTACGCCGGCACTAAAAAAACGCCCGGTACAGAGGCAGCCCTTTGAAAGAAAAAGCGCTCGCAGCTGTGTACACCGCACCTCCCTTCGAGCATCGGAAAAGGAAGCGAAAAATTCGGGACCGACTGGACACTTTAGCCTCTCGAAACAAAGCGTCGCTCGCAGCGGAAATTTCGAACCGATCCAAGCTAAATCTTAAACAGATTTGTAGCCGAGCCTTTATACCTGAGGCGAGGATGCAGATCTTTCGCTCGAGCGTCGTTTCGAGAGAAAGTTTTATGGATTTCGATCTGCTTGGAACTTTAGGAAGTTTAATTTGGAGCCTGACTCAATGTGTGAAGAAACGTTGATAAATTGTGAAAATCACTTTATATTATAAGCACTTAATTATTCGAAATAAGTAAAGTATATTGAAGCTAAAAATTATGGATTTCTTTCGAGGAAAGTAAAGATGCAGATTTTTACCTGAAACTTTTTATATAATATTCATTGCACTGCCAATTCCGCAGCAGAACCCTTCCAAGTTGAAAATAGTCTGGAGGTTCTAAGTTATAACCCAATTTCAGTATACATGCATATATTAGAAGTTTGATAGTCTAGAGCACCATTAGAGTGTCGATTATTACGGAATTGGAATTTGCATGAATTACCAATTTTGGAAACGTATAAACATGAGTTCATTTTTCAAATTTATACATACTTTGTAATTATAAGTTATGTAGAAAACAGCAATCTGAAATCTCATTACTTTTACTCTGGTGTTAAATTGAACATTATTTGAAATGTTTTTGATCAATAGTAATTTTTGCAAAAGATATCATAAAAAGAATATAAACAAAAATAATTTAATTTATTTTTAACTTTTATTAGTAGAATTTGATAAACTATTTTTTTTTGTTTTTGTTAGTTTATATAAAATGTGTAAAATTAAGGATTGAAGGGTTAAAAATAAGGCATAAATTTAGAACAACTTATAACTATCTTTTATTCGACAAATAACATTGTCAAGTTCATTACAATAATTACTGTTATAATACAGAGGAATGGACGTGCTACAAGTACATTTTTGATACAAAAGAATATAGTAAGAATACTGGATATTACTTACACAGGCAGATCTAGGTTAAAAATTAAAACGATATAGTCCGCAGAAATACAGACGACTAAAAAAATTGAAAAAAAGGAAAAAAAATAATTAAGTTGTTCATCGTCTTAATAATAATTTATCTCTCATCATCAAAAGCGTTTTCACTTCCTTGACAGCCCTTAATAACTAAGTAAAAAGCGTCTCACTCGACGTCACTGGTCATTGAGTCACTGTTACTCACGGAGCTCAACGTCAGTCAACGGTGCAGTGTATCACCGGATAGTTAGTCGGCATGGGCACGTATTCGATCCAAAAGGGATTATCTTGTTGAATTTCTCTCGGCACGAATTCCTTCGCAAGAGGATTCAGACTCTTCTCTTGATCCTCCTCCGGCTCTTTGTTGAGATGGAAATCTAACTCGCAACGGTCCATGTTATAGACCACCGCCGTTGTTAGATATCGCCGCCAAAGGTGTTTACACGAGCCTGTTTAAACACGAGAAAATTTTTTAAGTAAAACAAACGTGTCGCGAATTTTAGCAAGGAATCTAACTTCAGTATGAATTTATAAGCAAAAAGATATTTATATAAAAATCATCAAAAAAACTCCGTTCTTTAGTGTAAAAAATCGAGTATCGGGATGTAAAAGATAAATTAATCTTTAAAAAAAAGCTGCTCACCAATGGTAATGAGTCCCACAGGATCGCCAATAACAGCAACCAGGCACTTGGCTCTCGTGATGGCAGTGTTCAGCAGTCTGTCATTGGTGAGCAGTCCGTAATCACTGATCTTCTTGTCCGCCGAGTGTTTGCTGCAATGGCGCGTGCGCACGATGCTCAGAAATACAACCGTGAATTGCTTGCCCTGGACATTGAGCACCCTCTCGACGTTCACCTTGTTGAGTTTGCGCCTGCGTAGCTCGGACCGAATACGTACCACCTGCTCTGAATAATGAGCAAGCACCCCGATTGAGTTCTCGTTGAAAGGACCCCACTCGTTAACTGGCCACGTTTTAACCAAATCATAAACGCGCTCGGTGACCTCGCGGGCCTCCACTTCATTGTAGAAACCTGTCGAGTTTGCACCCTGCAAAATTAGAATTAACAAAAACAAAAGGAATTAATGAGAAGAAATTAAATAATTAAATGTTATCAGTTTTTTTTATATCACAATAAGTACGTTAAATGTTTTATAAAAAAGAATCTAGAAAATTATTTTAAAAATAAAAAACGTGAAAAATGGTAAAGATGCTATCTTGGAATTGAAAATAATTACGAAAATATTTCAACGACACAGCTTTTTGTTATAATATGAAGCACGATAAACAGCATTTACCTGGCCAACCAATCCATCACAAGCATAAAAAATTAAAGGTTGCAACGTGGGATGCTTCGGCAGCACCGAACCAGCCTCGATCTTTCCTTCATAAAAGAGGTCGGACGTGAGCTTGACGATATCCGCGTGCGCCCTGTAGTTTCGACAAAGCTGTATCCTGCACGGATGATTGGGCACGTATGTTAGGTGAATCCTCTCGAGAAGACTCATACCAAGGTGCCTTTCCATCGCCAGATCACTGTAGACTTCAGGCGCGAGCTGCATCTGATCTCCGGCCAGGACGATCCTTGTGCTTTCATTCGCCATCCCCAGCGACATTATGGCCTCGCACTCCAAAGCTTGAGCCGCTTCGTCGATGATTATGTGCGTAGGGTGGAAGTTCAAACGAGTGAGGTAAGCAGAAGTCGACAAAGTCGCGATCACCAGGCGATGAGCCTCCAGATCTTCGTTCGATGGGTAGCGGAAATGTTTTCCGGTTTTTGGGTCTACTGTGAGACAGTAATCGCGCACTATCACATGAACCTTTGGACAAAATTCAATTTCAAAATTTTAAGGAAATAATTACACTAAATAATATACTTAGATAATATATGACACCTTAATTAATACTACTTTTTATTAAGTTATTTTTCAGCAAAATATGTAAATCAAATATTTAAATATCAACAAAGTAATTTTCATCTAGTCTTACCGTGGTTATCGATCGACCACTGTAGTAGATCCTCAGCGGTTTGAGCCTGGGATCGTTTGTCCTTGTGTACCACCCATGGAAGAAGTCCTTCACGTACAGATCAGCTGCACTGTTGCTTTGCGTGCACAGAAGAACGCGGCTGTTCTGGTCATTTAATAACAAGATCCGAAGAGCCTGAGCTATCGTCGACGTTTTTCCGGTTCCGAATGGACCGAGAATTAAAACCGGCGGCAATTTTCTCGACGTCGGCTCCATAATCGCAGCCACAGCTTCCCTCTGCCTCTCGTTCAATTTACACTCCTCCTGGGTAAGCTTAGCCATCCACTCGTCCTTCCACTGGAATCGCTCGACGTCTTCCGTGCCGTCTTCCTTCAGTAGCCTCGGATTTGGAAAAACGAGGTCCATACTTGGAAGTGCGTCGATCGCCCGGTGCCACTCGCAGAAGCTCATCCGATTGATCATAAACTGCACGTAGACCTCGATGTTCGTCTCGGGCACCAGTTTTAACTGTTTCACGCAGTCGGACGATAAGCGCACGTAGATCGAATGGTTGCATTTGTCTTCTACCTGGGCCTCATAAATTTTGTCCCCGAGAACGGGACGGGTCTTGTTTACTTTGTCGATCTCGACTGTCTGGATGGTGATATATTTACAGCTTTGTAGCAAAAGTCGACCGCTTTTCGTGTCCTCCGAGAGTTGACGACCCAACGGTAGCTGAGGAAAAAATAGGTCGACAACCTATTCTTTATTTAATTTTATGTATATATATTTATATACTTTTTATCTACTAATAGACATAAAAAAAAAAGTATAAAAAAAGTTTTGGTTTAATTAGAATGTAATTTAGGCAAGGTGCGTTTTATACACATAAGAATCGTACACGTAAACAATTTAACATTGGTGAAATTTATATATAGATATATTGGGCCATGCTAAATTGTGTACAATGTTTACGTGTACGAT
>JAWWEM010000027.1:10366660-10378394 GCA_035582935.1 Ormyrus thymus
CCCCCCCCCCCCCCCCCCCCCCCCCCCCCCCCCCCCCCCCCCCCCCCCCCCCGCCCGCCGCGGCTCAGCGCCACTCGTTACGCCGTTATTACGCGGCGAGGCGGCGTATAAACTTCCGCCGGGGAGTCGTGCACGCTGCGTGCGCGCGGAATCGATGCCTCGTGCAGCGGGAAATGATCATCGCGACGATTTCTGATGGAGAGACTCGCGGTTTACGCGCCGATTGGGATGGATGCCCGATGCCGAGGGAGCTGGCTGGGATTGCGCTTTTTCTGTTTTCGTTTTTTGCGTTTGCGCTCTTTTTGGTTTGCTGCTTGTTCGGCGGCAGTTAGGGAGGATTTTGTGGAGGGATTGTCGTATGAAAAATTTAGATGTCAATAATTAGAAATTTAATAATTTAGAAACTGAAGAAAATTAGAATGGTAAATGTCTGAGTAGGGCAAATGCATAGTTTGTTAACGACAGAAATTGATTTGCAATTGATGAAACGATTTTCTTTTATAATTTGTTGCAAAATCTTATCTCCCCAGTTGATTCTATACCGGAAAAATCATGATGATTTTATATTGTTCAACATTTTTTAAGAACTTTTTTCTATTTAGAAATCTATTTGAAAAATTGGGGTTTTCGAGCATTTTCCGATACCTTTAAAAAAAGCTCTTTTTAGTGCTAATTAGCGGGCAAAACGCTTAACTAACGTTTTACCCTTCCCATTATATAATATGGGAAACACATACAATTCATAACGAGATATCTTATCGTAGTGCTCAGTAAGATTAATAAGTAGCATTAGGTTATAATGAAACATCATATGTCATATAAACAAACGAAATACTGTGTTATAATATTTAATACTGGCTCTGGCAGTCGACAATAATCTTTTTAGAGTCGCGTATCCATCAGTTTGATGATACGATTTAGGTGCGAAATGATCACTACATGCTGATGAGTTACTTGTTACTTTTGATATCCCAATGATTTCCATCCATTTCTGTTTCCGTTCAGGATTTTGTGGACACTCAAAGATATAATGTTACTTTGTGGTACATAATAGGTAAAATATCAGATTACGTGAAAATTGCATTATTAAAATAAATATTTTACTATTTTTAAATATTAACTATACATTTAAATTATTACTAATGAAACTGTAAATAATTTAACTTATTAACAAAATATGCAATTTATTATGATACTTATATATAAAACTGCGCTCACAACCTGGTATCCATAACTTCTTGCAGACGATACAAGACATTTTTCATTGATGCGCAATTCAAAAAAGTTATTAAAAAAGAAAAATAAACAAAACGACTCAGAACCTCAAAGCGCAATAACCTATACTTTTATGAAATAGCGTCGCCACGCTGCTCACCCATGAGCTTGGCTGTTGTTAGACAAAAAGGCGACAGTAAAACTCGTCTTCTACGGCTTCTCCACTCGAACTGCATTATTTCTATGTGTTATGCACGGAGACTAATAGGTGAATGCAAATTTTTTTTTTCATATAGATAAAGTCTAGAAAGATAGCTGCAGATACGTGTAAATTGCCACCCTTTACAACTCGCTGCTCTTTAAGCGTTTCCCTGAATTCTCTAGCTGCTGCTTCTTTCGCGAATTGCGCGCTGCTGCTCTTTTTGTCAGCTTGTGCCTCGTGACTGTCCTTGTTAAATATTAAAGTTGAACAATTGCAGAAAGCACGGTTCTAGAGCAGAGATTATGCGAATAATTAATTTAGGTAAAAAAATTGCACGTAAACATACGTACATTTTTTTGCAGAATAATTTTCTTAAAGGCGAAGCTCACTGGGGATTTTCAGAAAAATAAAAGCTCTTTATTAAATTTTTGTGTAATACGTTGTATACAATTTGCGGATTATATCTGTTAAACTAATACTTTCTATTAAAGAAAATATTTTTTTGCCTACAAAATGAAATCCTGCCTGGAGTATAAAGTTCTTGTATTGGATTTTAATTCAACGATTTTTTTTTTAATTCAATTATTTCATAAAACGGCTATTTTGAGTTCAAATTTAAAACAAAGTCGGCGTCTTGTTTTTAAACGTTGATTCGTTAAATAATTTGAAAAACTTCATACTCCAAAAGTAAGACTCAATTTGTCAATATTTTTTGGCAAAAATGTATTTTAAAATAAAATCCTATATTATTTAACTTTTCATATTTAATACAATACACAGATTTCGTCGAATGTACTACAGGAACACGCAATGTAGTTATTTTTCTTTTTCCCATAATATTGAAGACTTTGTATTATTTCATTGTTCAAGTATTACTTATAAGATTTAATATATACAGTGCAATTATTAAATATTGCTAAGAATATATTCGAAAGATTCTTTCAAACAAATATAAAATATCACAAAGCTTCCTCTAGGAAAAAGCAACAAATAACAGAATATAAAATTACATAATTACGATATTAAATCGTAAAATACAATTGTTGGATGTAAATTGAAAAACGACCTTCGTTCAACAAGGATCTCCCTCGCCAAAACATCTACACCCCCTCTGGAAAACAAACAGCCCAGCAGCGCGCGAGCGTTAATTACCCATCCGCGACAAAAGCAAGCATCATCCCTAACCCCCCCTATCAGAATTCCACCTTTTCTCCCGATGATTAACAGCCCACCGGGGGAGATATCGCAAATAAATCGATCCCAAAACGAGGCTGCAGCTCGCCTGCGAAACAGAAATAAAGAAGCCAGCCACCCCCCTCCCCTCCCACGGAGAAGTATAGTCTGATCAAAGGCGCTCTCTCGCCTCTGTTTGCAGGAACGTCGAGGACTACGCCCGCGAGCACGAGGAGGCGTCGCGCAACATCCAACAATACTTGTCGAACCCGATAAACGCCTACCTGCTGGTGAAGCGGCTGACGACGGACTGGCGCCGAGTCGAGGAGCTCATCACCGAGGACGTCGGCAAGAGCTTCGTCGCCAACATCACCAGCTCGCGCAGCGACCTCAAGTTCCCCACCGAGGAGGACCTGAACGGGGCTGCGGTCGCGCTAATGAGGCTCCAGGACACTTACAAGCTCGAGACCCACCAGGTGGCCCGAGGCGTCCTCAACGGCGTCCAGTACAGCACCGGTTTATCGGGTGAGTGTGTTTGGGGGCGGGGATGGGCTTTGTTTGCAGAGAAGGGCCGGTAATCGGATTTCGATGGATGCGCGGGTGGAGCGGACCCGATGGCTTCCTGGAAGATTATGGCTTGCTCGCGGGGGCGAAGGGCGATTGGAGGCGAGGCGGCCATCGTGCCGCGACGTTCCGAGGACGAGTTCTTCAATTTTAGGTCAATCAGAGAGATCCCCAGTTCTTTCTCATTTGTAAAGTTTGCCAGAAATTTAATTCATTATTTTTTCAATTTTCATTACTTTCTTTTAAGTACTTGTAATTAGAAAAACAATTTATCTTTAAGCGGGGTTGTCATTATTGCAACATCAGTCGCCATTCTTATTCATTAATATTATATTGTTACAGCATCGTTAATGAATTGCTGTGCAAATAACTCATTTAATAGCTACTATAGCTATTCAAATACCAACGAAAACTATTTTGTACACTGAGAAAAAAATTTAATTGAATTGATTTAAAGAAATTAATTTAAAGAAATATTTTATTAATTCAATAGCATTTGTCTTTAATTTAATAATATATGTTATTGGCGAAATTTCGTATTTTATGTAATCAATTCAATTAAATTTTTTTCTCAGTGTATCAATAAATATATTTAGCCTAAACGAGAAGCTACATTCTTGCTAAATTTCACGAACAGAAACTGTTAAAAAAAAAGAAATTGAAATCACTCGTTCAAGTTCTTTACAAAGTGTAATCGAAAAATTGCAATATTACTGGTTGCGTCCTTTTTAGCACGAAATAACTATATAAATTGGAGTTCATGCTATTAAATTGATCACGTAGTGAGTTTGCTCGCGATAACCGATTACATCCAAGCTCTGTACTCTTGTTTTCCAGAACTTTTCCAATCAAAAATATTTCGATCAAGTGACTCCCGTTGCTTAATTTTTCAAACGAGAAAAATGCGCTGCGCGGAAAAATTGATTAATTTAAAAGCACTTTGAACTTTCGATCGTAAAAATATTCGACGAATGCATGTAACGACCCTATTTCTACGAAACCTATATATTTTCTGCAGCAAATTAAACTAGTTTTAAACGGCAGCTCGTCAAAACGTTGCTTTCATGAAATAAATAGAACTTGCACGCGAAAAACGGGCTTTTTATTTCGAACTTGTACAGCCAAGCAAATTGTAAAATGCGATGTATTTTTATAATTATTATCGGTAAAATTAAATTATAAAATTTAATCTTCGACTTATATTTATCCTGCAAGTTCTAGCCATTCGTTAATAAACTACCGAGACGGTCTTTTCCAATAAGGTTCTTTCAAAGATAAATCGAACCGTATTAATGATATTTTATCCCTTCCTTAATTCGCGACAGCGAAGCGTCCATTATCCGGCAGCTAACGAGATTACGGCACGAAACACAATTAGCGGCTAAATCAGGAAGTTCCTAAGTGACATCGGAAAATTCTTCAAGTCGCCGCTTTGCTTGTCAAATTACGGCGTCACGAACTCGCAGGAGAGGCGTCGGATTTTTGCGGTTTAATTCTGTACATATCGTCGCAGTTTCATTGCCCCGAACGCGGTTCGATCGACCTTTTTATCTCTCTCTCTCTCTCTCTCTCCCTGACGATTTCGCGGGTTAATTTCGGCGGGAAAACGTCTGCGCCCGGCAGGCCAAATTGATGTTGATTAAAAAGTTCGGGAGGGGGAGGGCAGGAAAGCAACTCGAAATTTCGCTCGATTCGGCGCGAATTTTATGCGAGCACTTGCCGCGGAATATGTGTGTTTAAAATTAACTTCAAGCTGCGCGCGGCCTTTTTTCGCGGGCCGCGATCGAGTACGTCTGAAATGCTCGGTGAAAAATAAATGGAAGCCGCCGATTAATCTGGGTGGAAAAAAGCTTTGTTCCGCAAATGTTTAATTTGGGATTTAACTGAACTTTCGGAGGTGCTTGCAGAGGGACTTTTGAACGGCGGATTCGAAATTAATTCCACTGATGCTTTTCTAATTGCGAGACTGTCTTTGAAGGATATTACGTTGACTAGGAAATTTTATAGAAATAATAGATTTTTTACTTAAAAAAAGGTATAACTTTGAAGAAACAGAACCTATAATTTGTCAAAAATTTATCATTATTTTACATATTCACATTAAAATAAACTAAATACCATTTATCTTTTGAAACTGCTCTGATAAAAACCCGTTAAATGACTCTTGCCAATACTTTTAAATATACGCAGTTTCTACATTAACAGCAATTGTTCGAAATTTCCCGTAAAAATGAAAAAATCTTTTCCTAATAATTCAGTCCAATGCGTTTCCCGCGAGAGAGCCCATTAATTTAAACGAAGCAACACTTCGCAACACAGTCCATTACGCGAACATTAAACTTAAAACTCCCCGTCAAAGCAGAGGGGGCTCAGAACAAGCGAACGAGGGAGGCGAATTTAAAATACCGGCCAAAATCCCAAATAACGAAGCGCAGCCATGAAAAGCTCTCCGCGCTTGTCAAAGAAAAAGGCTCTCGTAACCCATATATATATATATATATATACATGGATGCCGCGCGCGCACATTCGCACATTCATGCGTCCGTATATATTCTATATGGGCCGTACGCGTCGCATCCCGACGAGAGTGGAAACTCCGCGGCCGTATAGCTCACGGCTAAGTTGTTAAAGCGATGCTGCGGGCAAATTTACATACGCAGCTTTCCGCGACAAAATCCAGCCGCCTTTTGGGATTCAGATTTTCTTGGACTTGGGGAATTTTAAAAATGTTTTGCTGCGCGGAGCGAGGGTTTTCGGCATTTTTAAGGTTGGAATTAGTTTCTTTTTTTAAATTGAAATTCAAGCGTCTTCTCCCAATGTAGAGGAAAAAAGAGCCAAAATTAAATAAACTCAAAGTAAAATAAAATATTGAAAACTTTGCTAGCAAAAATGATATTATTTTTAAACCAACAATGGATGGATAATCTTGCAATAATGACAGTAGGTTATTAGATGTTAAAGAGAAAAAATATTGTTCAAGAATTTAAGGAGTCGCATAGGTTACATAAAGTCGTACAGAATGACTTAAAATTTTTATACGTTATTCCTTAGTTAAAAATAAGATTACATGGTTTTTATTAGAATTTTTTTTCGCCACGGTTTTCGAGAAAGAAGTTCTTGAAAATTGAACTTTTAACATGGGCTCTTATGAAAGACAGAGGTTACGAAGGGCCTAAGCGTAAGAATTCGCGGTAAGAAGCATAGAGATTAATTTAAAATAACGACAGCTTTATAGAAAAACAATGAAAGAATCAAAATGCGCCTGGCTCTCAATCGATTACCAGGAATTTGACAAAGAACTAAGGGAAAACGTAAACGAAATATTGAGTTCGTCAGCTGCGGAGGTGGCGCGCGGTGAACGCGGGGAGAGAGGGGACCTCCCCTTCCTCGATTCCTGCATGGAACCTATGAGACCCCTTAAATCGGAGACTGAAGCAAAAAGCTACAAAGCGTTCCTATAGTAATATTTGATTGTTTTAAGCCGAATATTACTGAAAAATTTTGAAAATGTCAAAAACAGCAAAAGCAAAGATTTCGATTGCGTTGCAGCGCCGCGAATATTTTTCCTCGGCACGAAAAAGGTTAAACAAAAACCGTTTTCTCGTACAGCCCAACCCAGCTCCCCCTCTGGAAAAGCTCCTAGCCCCGAATCCCGAAAAATCGCGGAATCCCTCAGGTCCCTCTCAGCCCCCCCTGGAAGTAATCGCCGGGCTGCGTCTCGCGTAATACGCGTATCAGCGCGCATTGTCTTGCCCTCGGCACACGCGCCTTGTCCTCCATGCACGCGCGCACACGAAGGCGGGCTTTCATTTGAGGATCTCCTCCTCCTCTGTCTCTGTGTACAGCGGGCGACTGCTTCGAGCTCGGCAGGCAGTCTTACAACAACGCCGACTATTATCACACGGTGCTGTGGATGCAGGAGGCGATGGATCGGCTGCAGGAGGAGCAGAACCGCACCACCACCGTCTCCAAGTCGGACGTGCTCGAGTACCTCGCCTTCTCCACCTACATGCAAGGTAATTTTACGCTCTGCGTATATACATATATATATGTGTGTGTGTAGACGCGGGAGGTTGTATTGCCGCCCTCTGCTGCGGACCTGGAAGTGGGTAACGAGGACTTTTGGGCGCTGCGGCGAGATTTTCCGCGGGATGACGAGCGGAGGTGACGCGTTGCGGGATATGCGTCGGCTGAGAGCCTGGGGTTTGGAATGGAGAGGGGTTTTACGGAGGTTTACTAGCTTGGTAACTGGATTGGCGGGACGTTTTAAGGACGGCTTGTAATCTACTTTGATGAAGTTAGAAATTGAATAGTATTTTAATAGGTGCTTGGAATATTTTTAATATTAATTAATTGTTTATTAATTTATTTAACAATAATTAGTTTTGATAGTCACTTTGCGACCGAACTAATTCTCATGTTTAGGAATAAGAATTAAAAGTTTAAAAGACTATTTGAGTAAATAAATAAAAACATATTACTGAATTAGACTGTTTTGTTTTTTTTATTATACTTCGAACTGATTGTGATACTAATTTATAAAAATGATTATTAAATACAAAATGATTGTAAAAAGGCTTTCCAATGTTTGTAAGCATATAATGTACTTCAGACGGTACATCAATCTAAATTCAGCAGAATATACAGAGTTCTTTTCATACACTGTCGTGAAGAAACCATAAAATATGCACATCGGCTATAGTGAACTTCCTGTAAAGCTTTGTATATCTTTTGAGATTCCTTTCAAAATTTAAACGCCCGTAACCCTTTCAATTTGGAATAAATTAAATTGAAATTTACCATCCTTCGGGGAATGTTTTTCGAATAAACTGCCAAACGCGCTTCAAAAATTACGCTCCAAAAATGAGTATTTACGTCGAAAGGTTCCGCTAGACATTCAGCCGTCGTATCAAGTATAAAAATTCTAAATTTAAAAAGGATGAGAATTGCTTCTATATCTCTTAGAAAATTGAGATGAATGTTCTCGCACCTCGTGAAACACGGAAGAAACAAAGCCAAGCCGACACAAATCCTCACCTAACAAGACATTTCACATAAAATCGGGTCATTTAAGCAATAAAAATTCAACGACTCATTTTCTTACGTATCGATAAACTAATGGACCCATTTCCAAGGAACTCCGGCTTCTATCTGGAAAAATAACCCGGAAAGATTGAGAATCCGAAAAGGATCAGTCGCCGATACAAAAGGAAACCCCTGCCGGCGGGGGAATATTGCGCGAAAATAAGATTGAACGTCAGGGCGGGGGGGTGGATGATAGAAAGAAAAGAAGCGCTTCGCGCGAAAAGGAGACGGCCGCCGTGGAAGTGTAAATGTTTGGCTTAAATGTTTTAGAGAAGCTCTCCGCCGGGAGAAAGAGAGGAAGCTCAAAAGGAAAAATGCGCGCGCCCGAGTTTTATTAGGGTGCAGGAAGGCGAAAAAAAAAACTAGGAGAAGCTCCCGAATGCAATTTGCGCGGACTGACGGGTGAACAATTAGGTGGGGTGGGGGGAGGGAAGCCGAAATAGAATTAACCGCGTTATCTAAGCCTTTGCCGGCGAGGAAGAATCCAATTATACCCCGATAATTAAGTGAGATGTTATTCTTCCGAGCGGGGAGATCAGCTGTCGGGAGATATATATATATATATACATATATACGTGTCCGATGCAGGCGCCATTTTTCAAAGGTTCCTACTGGCTGCCGTCGGGCTTTGGGAAAATATTTTTAAAGCTCCGCCGATGACTGTTATTTGACTTTTGCGCAGCAACGAGTGAAAAAGGAATAGCGGCTCTTTATTTGTTCGATTTTTAAAGGGAGGAATGTGTGCACGGAGTGAGGGATGGTAAAAAGTATATTTCAATTTGGGTTTACTTTTGAACGGTGTTCGTTGAAGCTTGGATAAATCTAAAAAAGAGAATTTACACGCTGTTTTGTAAAACTGTAGCCAAAAGAAAATGAAATATCGAGAGTTAAATCAAAGTTAATGTATTAATCGATAGGATAATTGATATAATGTAGTAAATTTTTATTTTATATTTATAAACGTTAATAAATTTCTTTTTTCCAACTACGCAGAGAAAAATTATCTAGTGAAAATTACAATAGTACATTTTAATTTGATTACAGACTGTAAAAATCTAAAAAATTACCATAGTTTCTAGTAAATGTTCACATTTATATTTCTAAATATGGAAATAGAATCGTAATAAATTTATGTACTTTCACATTTTATTCCAAAAGAAGTTTTCTCCGAGCCCTCTAGTCTACAGATCAACAGCATATCGACACCAAAAATGAATCTCGAAAGCAATAATTCACCTGCCAGAACTCCGTCGTCCTTCGCAAACTTCCTTACTCGTGTTTCTCAAAAAAAACGCAGCCACCCATCGACTCCCAGAAAATGTCCCTCCGGGACTCGCTTTCAAAGTTCTCTCACCGACCTTAGCAAAATCCGAAATCGGCCGGGCGAAAAGAGGGGCCGTTCCATAATAAACGAGTCGTCGCGGGGACTCGACTCGGCGCCTCTGAAAAATTCAGCCGATTCCGGTTGTCTTGCGAGTTTTGCTTTATACACACACCCAGGCGAGTATACGCGGAGCCACGTGCACTTTGCTCGGCTAGTCGAGTTACGCGCGACAAAGGGCCCGGAAACTGCATTACGAATTGAAGCGCCCCCCTGCGGCCCCTGAATTATTTAGAAAGAAAGCGGCGCAGCTGCGGGCGAGCCTCTTCTTTTCGCCCTTTACGCCGAGCGACGAGCTGCTGCTACTGCTGCTGCCGCGTGTTGCTCTTTGTGCCTTTTTTCGCTCGGCTATATAATTACTCGGGGCTGGATTTTCCGAGGCGAGCGTCGTCCTTTTTTTTTACGATGCGCAAGACTCGAGGAGGAGATTCGCCGAGTTTCAATTAATGGGAAATTATATTGCGAATTCTTTTGGCGGCTTTCGCCAATCCATTATCAGCTGGTTTTAGCTTCTTAAAGCTGCGCACTTTATTTTTTTTTGCATTGCGTATAAATGAGGTGGTATAGCATTTTGAACGTAAACTTATTCGGTTAAGTCGATTGATATTAAATAGGTTATCGGCTCAAAAATAATAATAGATTAAAATTATTGAATTTATTACGTAACTTTTACTCTATCGCAGTTTTGGATTCGAAAAAATACATTTTTAGTACCATTATGTTTTCACCTGCATACTGCACTTTCAAACTTTTACATAATAAAACTTTTAATTCGCATTAATTTCAAATTCACAGACATTAAATTTCGAAAATTTTTCCCCGAAATTCGAATTTTCTCTACATCTTTCTGTAATAGCTTTTACCCTAAACCACAATAGCCCCGTTTTTCGATTCCACCTCCGGATCCTCCGCAAAACCTCTCGCAGGAAGCTCCCGAGTTCGGTCAGGCCGCAATCTTAAAAAATTCACAGCCACCCCCCTCCCCCGAGCTTTAAACCGACCAGCGTTTCTCGCGCATCCGTTCTCGCCTGACTATTTTAGCGCTCTCCGGTCGGCCGCCACTGAAAAAGCTAGTAGCAAAGAGCTGCGGTCCGAATTCCAAGCTGGCCTCGCTAATTCGCGTGAAATTAATCCGCGATTCAACCGCACGCGACGATCGGTCCTTTATTGGCGATCGAATTGAAAACAAGTGGCGCTGCTCCTCGCTTTTTTCCTTCTCAACGCGTTTCTATCGCGCGATAGCTTTTAATCACGTTCGATTTACAAGGACTCGTTTACAGTTTCTTTTTCCCCCTTGTTTTATTTTCTTCTTTTTTTTTTGTTCTTTTTTCGAACCGCTCAACGTGTCGAACTTTTCCGCTAGCTTTTTTCTGCCGAGAGCGCGGGAGGCTTTAACTACGACGCGAAACTTTTTAAACTCTAAAAGAATTACGCCGGACTTTGTGTCGTGATTTACTATCGGAAATAAAAAGAAGCTTTAATAGATTTTCGATTGGATCGGACCGGGGGGAGGGGATCACGGGTGGGGGTAATAATTTTCGAAGATGTCCTTTCTCGTGGGGGGCAGCGGCTGCTCGCAGTTGGTCATCCTTTATTGCTGGTTTATAGATAATAAATTTCTTCGAGGATTTGTATTTATTTGCGAGCGATCGCCAGAAAGTGGAGAGAGATTTGGGTATTCTTTATTAGGTTCTCAAGGGCTCCGTTCGCTTTTGGATGATTTATGCAGTGCAATGCTTAGATTTTGAAATTAAGATTAAATAAAACATTAGAATCAATTTCATTTTTAGTCAACTATATACAGACATTGATATATAGTGTATATACTATGATGTATATAGTAGATATATATATATAAACAAATGTACGTAGAATATTTGCGTATAGAAATTGTTCGTTGTAAAGCTAATTTATTTCTGTAAATTAACTTTCATTTTTTTAACGATTTAATTGATTATATCAAACTTGTTTATGCTTATATTTCAACAATAGTAATGAGTAAAATGCTTAATTGTAGTTGTGATTATTAAATAATACTACACTGAGAGAATAATATAGTAAAAATTACAAATAATCTTGTAAAAATTGCCATACTGTCTGGTAAAGCCACCACA
>JAWWEM010000027.1:10378494-10389393 GCA_035582935.1 Ormyrus thymus
TTTCCCATAAATTATGGTAATTTTTTGGTTTTGACAGTCTGTGGCCGTCTTACCAGACCGTATGATAATTTTTACAAAACTTTTTTCTCAGTGTATATTTACCATGAATCAAACTTAATTTGATATATATAAAAACACAGAATACAATTTACAATTATTATAATTATTTACCTTTATCATTTATTATCAACATTGTGAAAAATAAAAGTGTCATTATTTATGATATTCCGATATTTAATTTCACTTTAGATCAAAAGTCAGTTAATTTATTTTAAATTAATTACAAGAAAATTCATCAAGTAAATATTTAATAAAAATAAAACAAACTCATATAAATCGAAAGCTATATAAGTTTACATTAATTATATCGGCTTTACCGAACGCTCTTTTCATATTTTTTAATTAAGAACGGAAAATAATTCATAAATTATTGTACTTTCCTGCAGCTTATCATTTTATTACTTTCCATATACATTCGTATTTTATATACATTTAACATTTCCGGGAAATTCATTGACAAATCGACCAGTCGAACTCAGTAATAATGATAATTCATTGACAAATCGACCTCTTATTTCAAATTAAATTCACGGCAAATGCAGATAACTGCATCCTTTCAAAACTATAAGATACCAAAATTCATCATAAACACCGCAATATCAAATCCGGCTTTTTAACATATTCCGAGGATTCAAAATGACTCTTTCCACCAAACTGTGAAGTATTACAAAAATCCCTTTTTACCAAAAAAGACTGATCTACAGAAGCGAAACATTTTCAATTTCAGGAAACGTGGTGAGGGCGCTGAGTATGACGAACGAGCTGCTGGAATTGGTACCCACACACCAGCGGGCGCTCGGCAATCGGGCTTACTATCAGGAAGAAATCCAAAAGAGGACGAACGAGTCCAGAAGGAAACGCGGAGAGGACGGCACGGATCAGTCTGCAAAACCCGATCAGGTCAGTTGCCATTTTCTCTTTTATCTTGCTTGAAAATCAGTGAAGTAAGATTTTCTGGAAGTGAGCTGGAGTCGACAATTATTGATTAGCGTCCGTGTAGTTCTTTTTTTTCTCATTAATTCAAGTTCATAGAGCAGTTGACAATTGTTTGAAATACAATTACTTCGCAGGATGTTAAAGCTGAGAAGTTGAAAGACAAGAAAAAGATCGCTGACACACAGACTGACCTGGTAAAAATCAATTTAGCCTCTATTTGACTGCATTGAAGTTTGGAAAATGAATAAGATAAAGAATGCTATTAACACTTACTAAAATATTGGGGTTTTTTAAATTTATAAGTCAATAGTCTGTACATACAATGATTTACGATTGCTTCTCTAATAATTAATCGGGCTGATGAAACAACTGACTGGGTTAAGTTATGTAAAAATTTGATTTGTAAAGCAATTTTAGTAATATATGTATATATGAAAAGTTACGGATGTAGATTTATCGGTACACGGAGAAAAATCGCTAGTAAAATTTACTTTAAATGTAAGTAAAAGTTGGTTAAAAAGTAAAGCAGACATGGTTAAGTAAACTTTACTCAGCTTTATAAGTAAATTTTGCCGAATTCTAGGCGCCATTCTCTCTCGCACGTGCGATGGCTTACTTAATAAATCAAGTAAATTTTACCTAAGTCAGAATCAGTATTTTTTACTTATGCCTTTTAAGTAAATTTCAAAAAGCTGTTTTATATAGATTTTTTTCGAGAGTTTCACACAGGAGTTGCTAAAAGTATATATTCAAGAAAAGCTACTACTCTTCTTATCAGTTTTTACAATATAAACAATAATTGTATATTCATCCGTTATCAGTCTAACTTTTGCAACCACCTTTTTCGTTTTTTTGTTTACTCTATTTTATATTATTTTTGGTTTTCAATTATACATACAAAACATAATGTATTATAACTACTACTTTTGAGCTTCTTTTTAATTAATAACTTACCTATGGAGTCAATGGTGATTCCCTTAAAATCATTAACCTTTTACGTTTAATCGCACACATACTTAATATTTGACAATAAAAATACGCGACAAAAGTGTTCGCAAACATTAGTAACAGGAGCTTAAACCGCATTTTAAGCAACAATGTACAACTTTTATCATCTCCTCACTTTATTAATTACCAACCTAGCTAACCGATTTACTGAGCATAACAAAACAAAATCCTCCGCGGCCTCCGAAACTAACCAAAAGCTAACAAACAAGCCCCGAAACTCGATCGATCCCCGCTTCGCTCCGCTGCATCCAGAGCTGCAACCGCCGCTACCAAACCGCGGAGCTCGCTAAGCCTTAAAAAAAACATCTCTCGCCTTCCCCCGACAGCCGTTCACCGTCGCGGAGAAGAAGATCAAGAGCGTGAGCGAGATGACGGAGCGCGAGCGCTACGAGATGCTGTGCCGCGGCGAGCTCACCCTGCCCCTCCACGTCCAGAGCCAGCTCAGGTGCCGCTACGTCGACCGGGGAATCCCCTTCCTCAAGATCGCCCCCTTCAAGGAGGAGGAGGCCTACCTGGACCCGCGGATCGTCATCTACCACGACGTCATCGGCGACGAGGAGATCGAGACCATCAAGCGCATGGCGCAGCCCAGGGTGAGTCGTCCGGCGTTTTTTTTTTTTTTTTTCGTTTACGAGGCGAGTTTATGGGAAAGGCTTCCCTCGGTGCGCTGGGATAAAAGAGGAGGGCTGCTTCGAGGTGGCCGAGTTGATTCTACGGAACGCTTGGGATTTATGAGCCGTGGCTTTATGGAATATCGCGCTTGCGCCAGAAATGGAGACTAAGAACGGAGGTTTGCGCATTAATTTCGAAAGTGTTCTAAAATCTCCGGATGAATGGATATTTATAAAAAGCACTCGGTAGATTTTATGGTGAACTAATTCTGGTAAATTACGCAATATTTATGAACGAAAAGAATTTTTAATAAAAACTGCTTCGCCAGCTATTTCTTACAAAAACTATAGTGATAAAAGTACACGTCTCTTAATTCTCACTGAATTTTCATATTCAGATCCATATTTATATCAAGACCTGCTTTGACATTGCAATAATTCTTAAAATCATGTAAAGCAATTATTAGTCATTTTTTTCCTGAGCATTTAGTATTTGCAAGTAGAGCCGTCTGAAAGTTTAATTTTTATTGCGGAAATTAAGAAGGTCAGAATTAAAATGTCTTATAATATAGATCTTTTTCTGAATTAAAATTTATTTATTATAAATTTTTTAGTACAAATAACAAATACTGTTGGTCCAAACGTCTTATCTTTTAAATCTGTTGGCAGCAAAGTTGCTTCTTTTTGAAGCTGATCGTTTAAAAAGTGAACTACACTTATTAATTTCGGTTTACATTTCGAAATGCATTTTTTGATGACATTTCTTTAATATTTTCAATAATATCTATATGCATTATTCAAATAAATATTAGAATTTAAATAAGATATAAAATTTATTCATTAATTCCATAAAATAGGTCACAGAATAGTTAAAAAGTGAAACTTCACCATAACTATTATAACAAAAAACATTTCGTCTGTCATTTTACAGCTCATCATACCCAATACTCTGCACCGGAATCGCAATTTAAAAATCGTTCCCGGCGTAATTTTTCCCCGCGGAACGACCGGCTAGTTACGCATTTGAACTTGCGAGCGAGTACTATGTTTAGAAAATTCGCCCCCCTCTCCCGCTGGATTTTGTGTTTTACGAGGGAATACAGGTGGAACGGACAGATATAACGAACGAACATGGATGTGTGATAAATCCCGTCGAAACGTGCCCCGACACGTGACCCATTATGTAGAATCCCTTTTCCATCCCGGCCGTGTTGCCCCTCCCCCGGAATCACGTGACGCGCGCGGGGGGCTGTAGCGTTCGAAAAGGGAATTCATCAAGCATTGCCCGGCTACGCGCTCAGATAACTTGGATTGCATTCTGCTCGAATTTCCCGCGGGGCAATTACGTCGGAAGTTGCGCCGCGTTTATTTCTTTGCGGTTCGCGTGCCGGGCTGGAAGAGCCGGTTTGTCGGAGCATTCTTTTAGGGATTGCTTGAGAGCTTAGCTTTGCTCGGAAGGTTTAAATAATGGTGTAATTGCGCGATGGAACGTAGTTGAAGGATTTAGTTCTTTCGTTAATTCGATTCGTTCGATTTTGGTTAGAAATGTAGTTGCTTGGCAATTTTAAAGTAGGTAATGTGTGTTAAAACTGATATAGTTTAATTTTGAGTTCAGTTCAGACTTAAGTGTCTCCTAAACTATTTTCTATAGAATTATAATGATAAGAGGGTAAACAATTTTCCTCTATACAATAAAAAGCATTTACAATAAAAGAAATATCGATTCGAGCGGATCGCAAATCAGCCTAAGCAGACTAACCGACCGTTGACCGTTGCAGTTCAAGCGGGCGACAGTGCAGAACTACGAGACCGGCGAGCTGGAAATAGCGAACTACCGGATAAGCAAGAGCGCCTGGCTGCAGGAGCACGAGCATAAACACGTGCGGGCGGTCAGTCAGCGGGTCGAGCACATGACGAGCATGAGCATCGAGACCGCCGAGGAGCTGCAGGTAGTCAATTACGGGATCGGCGGACACTACGAGCCGCACTTCGACTTCGCCAGGGTGCGTATAGCGTTTTCATTTATTCTCTTATCGAGAGGCTCGCGCTCATTCGATTTTCGTGCTTCCCGCAGAGGGAGGAGAAGAACGCGTTCAAGAGCCTCGGGACGGGAAATCGAATCGCCACCGTTTTGTATTATGTGAGTATTCGTCTGAAAACGAGCTCGGCTTTACGGAGGAGCTTTACTTGAACTGCCGGCTTTTGTTTAGATGACCGACGTGGAGCAGGGAGGCGGCACCGTTTTCACGAAGATCAACCTGTCGCTCTGGCCGAAAAAAGGCAGCGCTGCCTTCTGGTACAACTTGAAGCCCAATGGAGAAGGGGATTATAAAACTAGACACGCCGCGTGTCCGGTTTTAACCGGCTCGAAGTGGGGTAATGAGAAAATTCAATACTTTTCTTGCAAAAACTGCAGCGTCTGACCGAAAGCTGCTTTTTCCACTGAAAGACCAAACCTCGCGTTTTGGCATTTCTTATAAATCTTTAAAAAAAATATTTTTGATACAATTTTGAAACAATTTTGATTAGCAACTAAAATGTGCTTTCTGTTGCAGTCGCAAACAAATGGCTGCACGAGCGAGGACAAGAATTTCACAGGCCCTGCACGTTAGAAAACCAGCCGGCCGACGTGGACGACGGCCGCTACTAAAGCAGCCGCCCCGACTAATCCATCAGATAAAGTGCATTTCAAGCAGGATCCTTCGACACCGGAATCTAACGATCGCAGCTTTGCGAGTCGAGCCAGCGAGCCGCGACTAAGCCTGACGGAGGAAAAGAAATCTCGTTGGTCAAGCCAAAGGATTAGATAGTTATAGCGTTTATCGAGCGTGTCTCTACTTTCGGTCACGACTTTGCCTTGGAATCTCTTGTAAAATTTAGAAATGTACTTCGGCTCTCTGTTAACGGCCGAGTCGTGGACGAAAAGGGGAAACGCCTGGGAGGGAGATTTAATCATTGTTTTGTTTTTCTTTTTTTTTCTTTTGAGTTTGAGCGTGAAACAGTGGGGGACAATTTTTAGCAATAAGCAATCGCGAATAAAGTGTGTGATAGCGCAGATTTTAAAGAGATTTGTACACTTAATGCATATATCGAAACGAGACGTTTAAGGAACAAAAGGCTGTTGTCAAATCTTGCCAGATCGACGAGATTAAGATCGTCACCTGTATTTTATTGAGCGGAGTTGAGACGAATTTAAAGTTTGAGAAGTGGCATTTTCTTCGAAGCGGAATAAAACCTTTACGAAATTTCTATGCTTACGGTGAAATATTTAAAGATTGCGAAATAACTTTGTTCCTTCGAACGATTGCGTTAGTTAAATAAACTGAAAATTTTAATTAAGGGGATGTGAGAGTACTGAAACTTTAATAATCGAGCTTGTAAACAAATATTTACCGTCACTATTTACTTTCGAAAAAATTGTTTTATAACCAAGTTTTGTATTTTGTATAAAATGTGCCTAGAATGAAGTGTGTTTTTTAATTTTTTTGTTTAAAAATATTGTAAAAACGCTGTACGATTTGTAGAACAGATTTTAAGGTTTAGAGTCTAGCCAAGTGTATAAAATGCATTATATTCCAACTTAAAATAAACACTTGTAATATCCATTCATTGTTAATCATACGAATATTCTCTACTCAGTATAAATGATATAAAGTATCTTTCACGTCCCGTTAAGTTCAAAGAAACCATTTATTTAAGTTTGTCCAAGAAACTTGCGTAAAAAAAGTTTCACAGACTGAGACGTCAACTGCGATTAATACTGCACCACATTAAGAAAACGAATGATAAGTCTTAATACTGATAGGTCTTTTACTTTGTCTACGATAAATTAACTTTGACGCAAAAGACGACTGTAAAAAACGTTTATAACTGCGTTTATTGTAGAGTAGCTAAAGTAGACTAAAACAGTTTCTGATACATTAATAAACCTCGAATTTAAATAAATGGAGTCTTAATTTAAACAAAGTTAGCTAGTAAGTCAAGTTTTTACATCAGATTATAATCAGTTATTAACTTACTAACAAAAAATCTTATTACAATGCGAAGTTACTATAAAATACAATGTAATGATGATTTTTTCGAAAAGAAAGGAGACTGAGATCAGTGATAACGTTTACGATTCGAGTTACTTTGTTTGCTCGAAGTGCTCAGATGTTTCATAGTGACGTTAATTGCGTGGTACTGGATGTTGAGATCATGTTTATGATTATTCAGCACTCGTCTGTTAAATTCGTTAATCTTTTAGAAAATAATAATGTGACGAGTCGATAATGAATAAACGTTTTCAAGAAGTGATTAAAAACTTTCTGATTATATTTACTGCAAATATATTTTTTACTATATTGGCTGCCCTTTTTACTGAAAATTGTTTTACTTAATGTGCGCTATATTATAACTTTATATAAAGATTTAATGAGCAATTTGTAACGTTTTATACATGACTCAAATTTGCAATTTTCTAATTTTAACATGTTTGAAATTTCTACCATGTGTGCAATATTTGAACAAAAAAATACTTTTTTGTGAAATGAAAAGATATTTGAGTATAAATAACATTGTAGTAGAAATAATTCATTTCTTTTAAATTATAATTGTGATCAAAACAAATTATATTACTTATTAACAGATTATATATATTATATTACTTTTGAATATAATTGTATCTTTTACAATTATTTGCCAACTTATAATATTTTAGTTTAAAAGAAAACTCAATTTTTTCAAGCAATGCTCAACTTGTTTATAATATTATCTCATATTAAAAAATGTTTAACCTTTTAAAATCTATTTTCAAAAATAACTTGTAATAAAGCGCAAAAACTTTATGCTTCTTTTAAGCGTATTTTTTCATCGATTCTAAATCCAATTCAATAATTTATCAAATAATAATAATATTTTAATAATTATACTTACTAAATATAATCAGTTCTGATAAAATATATTACAAAAATATTGCAAATATCGATTAAAAAATGCATGGTAAGGTAGGAAAAAATCGGTAACATAGGAAGTGACTTTTACTATCGCGTATAAAAATATTACCTAGAACACCCACTTTTGTGAATATAAAACTGTATGATAAATAAAAGCTTTTTATTTAAATATTGATTAACATTTAATCGTGTAACCATGTAATACTAGTTAAGCAATTGTTACCTAAAAGCAAATCAATTCCCATGTCAGTTTAAATTTTCATAATTTCCCATTTTCTTTTTTATATTCTTTAACAAATGTCTAACATCCTTTCTTATATTTTTAGATAACACTTATTTATGACACCACGTGAGGTTTTATCCAACTTCGATTTCTAATGGATGCCAACGTCATCGCAGCAACGTTGTAAAAAATTACGCGCTCATTCAATTATCGGCCTTCAAGCGAGTGCATATTTTTATCGCAACCCACGGAAGTAACATAAATATAATAAAACTTCCCCGTAACGTCATCTGAGCTCTCTATTTATACGCTAAGCGACACGTCATAATGACAAAACTTCAAACAAACATCCGAAGCAGTAAAAACCAGGAACTTGGTAATTTCCAGTCGACTTCTCGCCCAACCAGAAACTTCGCCATAGCAATTACACGGCAATAATACACTGCTCGTCGGCTGGAAAATGATGAAACGCTCATCGGCAGCTGGGGAGCAATCAGGGAATCCGCGTTAATACATCCTCGCAGAATAGACAGCGCCATTAAGGACTAATTAGTCTCGCTGTTTGCTAATTCCCATCGCGGAGGATGCTACCTGCACGTGTTCGCAGGTGCGTGCAGTGTGCATTCTCCGCACGAACGGGGGAGGATAGTAGCGACGCCTACTCCGGAGGGACGTATTTAAAGGCGACCCTCCAAGCTTGCACGTAGCTATCTCTCTCTCTCTCTCTCTCTCTCTCTCTCTGTACCGTCGATCGATACGCGATATAGGTAGGCACGTATGTACTCTACCTGTGTGCTCTTTGTGCGAAGGATGAATTTACCGAGAGGTCATCTTTGAAAGAGAATAAGCGTCGAGCTCTGTTATGAGGAAAAAAACAGGCGAAGCTTTGCACGTATTGCCTGCCCAAGCTTTTTTCCAAGATGATTGTTTCCTTTCTGATGGGGATCTTTTATTATGGGTGATTGTTGTGTGTTCCAATTTTTGGTTCCAGCTTTTTGAAAAACGTGGGCCCGGTGTTGTCGATTTTATTGAAGTGAACATTCTGACGGAATTGGTGAAGAAAAAGTCCTTTTATTTTTATTATTTATTAAATATGTTAAAAAACCAAATAAAAGAAATATTTATTAAAATTATTCAAAAAATATATAGAGCAATATACGCTTAATTCAATGAAATGTTGTATTACATTCATTTATACATACGTAACGTATATAATTTATTTACTTTTCCAAACTGTAAACCCATTAACAAAAACATATTTGTTTAACATACAGTAAAAGGATGCCGTTGCGTAGGTGCTGAAACTGTTTCATTGCGTGAAATTTAGCCCAGAATTTGAATATATTTTTCTTCAATGCGGCTCAATCAGCAAGTCTAAACGAGAATCGAGGGTAGAAATATTTACAGTGTTCAAATTAGCGTCAACATTTACACAGTACAGATCAATTCCTTCTGTTCATCACACCTCCATACATGTTCCACCAAAAAAATTCTCTCCCGCCCTTCAAAAACTAAGACGGAAAAAGAGGTCGACTGAAAAGGCAGCTCTTTAAGCAAAAAAATGGATTACAGCGCGGTAATCACGCAAGCACGAAATTTATCACGTTCCCTTTGAAGCTCGCGATCGAAAAGAAAGGAGCGAGAGGAGTAATCCGGCGCAGTGCGCCGTGTCGCATAGCCGGCGGAGGATCTCGAACTGGAGCAGAGCTACAAAATTCTTTCCTCTCGTCCTCCGAAAAATTGATTACTGGGCGTCATTTCCCGTTTGATCCTCCGCTCAATCTCTCCCGCCGTCATGCGACGGGGATTAAAGCTACGAATTTCGCAATACTCGTTATTCGTTTATTAGTGAATAATTAGAATGACTGATTTATGTAGGAGGTATTTGGTTTAAACAGTATATAGTTAGAACATCGCACTACTCAAATGACAGTTTTCTGGTATAGGTGCAATAAGTTATTAACAAAATAATTACTGATTTACATAAACTGTTAAAAATTATGAAAATAGTTCCGTTACATATATTTACATGTAATGTATTTGCATTAAAATTAGTGTACATTTACATTAATTTTACAGCAATTTTATATTAATTTTAATGCAAATACATAGTTTTTTATGTAAATACATTATATTTAATGAATGTAATGGAAGCTATTTTCATAAACGTACATTAAATTTAAGGATTTTTTTACAGTGTACAGTCTCGTGGTATTTAAAAATAATTTCTAGTTAACTAATTTGTACAAAGTTTTACTTTTACTAATGAATAAAATAAAATTTAATTTGTAAATTCGTTTAAACGAGATATGTTCTGCTCACAGCAAACGAAAAGTTTAGAATTATTTCACAACTTAATAATTTTATGTATTTAACTATACACGAATTTCTGTAAATTCATAGCTAAAACAGTAAAAATGACATTATTCAAAGAAAAAAAAATTAAAGAAAAGTATATTAAAGAAAAGTAGACAATAAAATCCTTCAAAGTGTAATCGTAGCTTTTATTGGATTAGGAACTTCTAGAAAGAGTATTTATCAAGTCTACCAGTAGAACTTCCGTTAAATTCCACTTTTTTCTCGGCAAAAATTCTTTTCCTTATCCTTCCTTATTTAGTTTATTCCAGAAAATATCCCAAAGACCCAGGAAAAAGTAAGACGCAGGGCGTGTCGGGCTGGTCTTTTTCCTCCTAAACCCCGCTAAGCGAGGCTTTAGGCGAAAATCGCCGAGTTCCGCAGGAGTATACCGTCGGCGGTTTTCTCGCGTCTCCGGAAAACGCTCTTTTATGCTTGGAAACGATCGATGAAAAATTCGCCGCCTGGAAAATGGATGCTGGCTGGCAGCAGAAGTAGTTTTTCACCCCTCTTCAATCAATTCTTTCGGGCAAACTTTTGCCGCTAGATTTTCGTTACTGCTTCAGTGCGATAACATTCATTCAGAGCTGCGAGGAATTTCGGTGCGTAAAATCATTTTGGGGGTTTAAATCGTTTTATTCATTTAAGATTTATTCTTTAATAGATAACTGTTCTTTTTATGCCATATTAAAAAAAACACTGAGAAAAATGTTATTTTAAAATTTAGTATATATTAATTAAAAATTACTATATTTTGTGACAAAGTGTATGT
>JAWWEM010000027.1:10408296-10443431 GCA_035582935.1 Ormyrus thymus
AAAAGGAGCAGAAACCTCATAGAATCCGATAAAATTTTATCGGGGTCTATGAGGTTTCTGCTCCTTTTTATCGGGATTTATGAGGTCTTTGCAATAGGGATAATAAATACTGTTTATGTTGACGACCTTGTGAGTATTTATATTTATCTTTAACAAGTCTCTCTCATGTCACGAAATTCGTTTGTCGAAATGTGTTCCTTGGCTTTAGTTTTTAAGAATTTGTCAAATTGTAAACACAAATATAAATACGCTGTTAATTTATTCTATAATTACATCAGGTATATTTAAAACTACACTAATTTTGTATTAATTCAGTATAAAAATTTTAATTAAATTGCAGCAGTACTTATTCAGTAAGTTAAGTAAACGATATTTATATTTTTTGAAGCAAAACTGGTACCAAAACTATTGCGATGGATGATTTGACCAAAGCATCTGGTTGGAACTTTTATAATAAATTGGGGGAAAGGTACAACGCAGTTATATGTGAGGAACTAAAAGCGGTAATGGACTTTGCTCGCTACAACGAATTCATTTCGTTTTCCCAAATTAATAAAGAATCATTCGACGATATCGAACGTTTTCTAAGAAATTTTAATCACTTACCAGGACAATATACTAGGGTTCTGACCTCCGACTTAAAAAACTTTAGAATGCCACCAGGTTGGAAAGCTCTTCTTCTTCGGCTTGCAGATCTTCTTCGGGAGGATGTAAAGAAGAGTAATTTCAAGTGTTAAAATTCAGTGCACGCATTTAATATATTTAGAAATAAATGTATCATCAGTTTGCAGTACAAAATAAAATATTTAATTAAATCTTAAGAACATCAATAATGGTTGATTGCTTTCGCTGGAGTTTTTAAGTTGATATTTTCGATAGCAGTTACGTAAGCTTCGTCTACTCATGATTTTAAGTTTTTACTTAATTTAAGGCCTATCTATATTATAGTAATTTAACAAAATCACAAATCATTGTTTACTATTAATTAATACGTTAAAAAGTATAAAGAATTTAATTCTTACTTATTATTATGCTATTCAAAGTTCTATATACTTCTCCAAACTATATATCAATCTATCAAGATAAAATCTGCATTGCAACTTTCTGCAAACTGGGCACATACGTCGTGCAGCAAATCTGATTCTCAATCACCCCGAAATCAGCCTCCGAAAAATCATACACCTGGCCCGGAGGATCTCGACTTGTTTCGTCTACAATAAGTAGTCGAAAAACGACGGCGCGGCTAATTTCGCGGCATCAATTCCTCGTCGGCCGCCTGTCAAAATAAGGCCCCGCCCCTTATTACGAAGGCCGCGTGCGCGAATTTCGAGCCGGCGTGCGTGGACGCGCCGGCAATTTGCCGCACGGGGCACCGTCGCCGCGGAAATTAGCGTAATTGCGTGTAATGTGGCCGGTCGTCGAGGATGCTCTCCGAGGTTTCCTAGTTATTGAAGCTCTCTTCCTTCTGTCGATTTTAAATCTGGTTATAATTTCGGATTACTTTCGGGCCATCGCGGCCTGAAAGTCTTTATTACTTTAAATAATTGTTTGTAGGGATTTTCGATTGTTTTAACGTTTTCTAAGGAATGAAAGCGATCGAAGACTTATTTAAAACGTGCAGTTATAAAAGCAAAAGAATGAGTGGAATGCAATAATAGCTTTTAATTTAATCTATAGAATTTAATTTCAAAAGGAGTATTCAATAATTCTTTAATGATGGAATTTTCTTTTCAAAACCATATTTTAATTATTTTTCTGGGTGTTTGCTTCAAAGACGTAAAAAAGACGAAATTAACTTATAATTAATAAAATATTATAATATTAAATAGAAAAAATACAATATACTAGAATATAAAAATATAATTACAGAGAAAAACGTACAGAAATTTAAATATTTTTTTAATCAACCATACATTCATCAGTTTTTTCTTGTTGATAATCTTTTAAATTTAATAAGTTATTATCCTATTCAAATAAGTCTCAATATTATATTACTGAATAAATTTACTTTAGACGAATGAAAAAGTTCGTAAAAATAATTACTAGCAATAAAACTTCATTTTTAGGTTGGCATAATAAAAAGCAAAAAATGGGGGTTTCAGTAGCCAAAATTTTGCAGCCAAGTGCGGCTTCTCCTCAATGACAATAAGTTATTATTATAATCCGAAATCGTCGAAGTACTTGACCCATTGTCAATTGACCAATTCAGTCCGGTCCGTAATTATCACAATTAATACAAAGCCCTCTGTGATAATAAAAGGTAGCAATTTATGCGAAAGATAATATTCATTCGCCACAATAGGCCCGCTTTTCGACTCCGATCTTATTGAAAAATTGTACTAATTATTAGTCAGGGACTTTTACCATTAATTTACTATTTTTATATTTAAAAACTAGCTATTTTAATAATCGTAAGGAATGTTTTCGTTCTCCATTACTATAATTATATTGAAGTTGATGTAATTTCGATCTGATCTGGGACCAAGATATTATTAAGGTGTCCAAAGAGGTCGACGGAAGATTGCAATTGTTGGAAATAAAACAATTAGTTTTATTTATTAATACTTCGGCCTCACATTAGATCGGAATCGAAATAGTAGCTGTTTCATTTTATTTCTATTTAAAATGCATGGACAAAATAGAAAAAATAATATTAGAATAGTAGTTCTCGTAACAATTATTATAAACCTGTCCTTCAAATCAATTAAAGCAGAAAATCTGTTTAGTAAGTAAACAAAATACAGATTTGAAATTGTAAGGAGAGCGGACTTAACTCAGGCGGTTGAGGCATCGGTTTGTTTACCTCGCGATAAACGCCGGGCTTAGCTTCCCAAGACAAGACTGATGCTCCAGGCGACTCGAGGGCCCGGGTTCGAATTCGCCCGTCGTTCCGAAATTTTCGGAAACATTTCAAAAAATGTTTGCCGGATTTGCCGCTGGCGGAAATCGAACTCGTCGATCGCAATAATCCTACAGAAAAAATACGTGTTCCAACCTACTGACTGCAGTTATCTCTGTCGCTAATACCCGAAAGCGGGATGCGACATTAAAAACTAAATAAAAAAAAAACGGCAAGGACTAAGATGACCTTCCTTGATTTTAATCCTGCCATTACAAACTAGACCTATATTATACTGGACATTTCAATCAATACTCAAGATTAAAATACAGATTTTCAAAGTCAGAAGTATACCTAATCAAAGATATATCCCTCAATCTAATCCACGATAATAACCCCTTAAAAACGCAGCCTCGCATGCCGAGAAGAAAAATGCACGCACTAACTCTCGGCTGCTCTTCCCTGTTTCAGCAACATGCGTGGGCGACACGTTCGTGAACGGGACCGCAGACGCGATATTCAGCAGAGGCCTGGCCTGGTGCCAGGTGCCCATCGGCTACAGCCTCAGCCTGCTCTTCGGTGAGTCTCGCGAAGGAGCGGAGGAGCTTGTTCCCTCCCCGAAAAAATAATATAAAGCGCCCCGGAGATTTTTTTTTTTCTTTTCTTTTCTTTTCGCCGTCTTGGCGAGATTCGGCTGAATCCACACGTGGCTGACGGAGGGTCTAGACGGAGGGAAATGAAGCGACTGCTGGCGATGATGGCCCGTGACGGTTCGCCTTTGATAAGCCCTGCCTTTGCTTAGGGCTGAGGGGATAAAGGCCTGTTTACGAGAGTTTTCCGTTACGTTGTATTCTTTAATTTAGTGCTTTGTTGCGGCATTGCTTTAGATTTTTAGATTAAATAAACGTTTAAAAATATTGTTTACTTGAGTTAGTTTTCCTGCGCAACGTCAGTCTGAAGTTTCTACAGAAATTCTTACGAAACAGATAATTTAAAAATAATTTTTTGCCAAAAGTATACCCACAACCTCAACTCATTCGTCAGCCGGGTACTAAACTACCTCCTCCCAGCCCCGAAACATCTGCAACCCGATTAGCAAACTACCCAGCGTTCCCGCCCAACGAGATAAGCCAACTTGTCCCTGCAGCGGCGGTCGTCGTCGTCGTATCCGGCCAAGTAAACGAATCGCATATATGCCTCGCTCTTTCTCTCTCGTCACAGGTGCGCTGCTGTTCGCGAAGCCGATGCGCAAGGCCGAGTACGTGACGATGCTCGACCCGTTCCAGCAGCACTACGGGGCCCGGGTCGGGGGCCTCATGTTCCTGCCGGCCCTCTGCGGCGACCTATTCTGGAGCGCCGCCCTGCTCAGGGCGCTGGGCGCCACCTTCAGCGTCGTCGCCGGCATCGACACCAGCCTCGGGGTCTGCGCCACCTGCCTGCTCGCCGCTGTGTGAGTAATATAAGCCTGGTGGATTTTTTAAGTAAACTTTCGGAATCGGTGGGAGTGAAGGAGGCGTCTCGGACGTTGTTTCGATTGACGGATAAATTCAGAGCGGACTTCTGGCCCTGCGGCTTCATTTTGAATTTTGGCGCGTCGTTTATTCAAATGAAACGGAATTAAAAAATAGATTTACAAAATAAGTCATCTTGAGTCGTAGAAAGCTACACAATACGAAATGTAGTACAAAGCTTAATGAGTCGTTTTTACTTTTCTTGTCAATTGTTCAAAAATTCCAACATCCTATTACTTAATTGGAACCTTCGATTAATTCTGTACACCTCATCTATAGCTCTCTCCTAAGCGCACCTCGATTACATTAAATTACCGCAAAAACTTACAGCACTTACTGCTTTACTATTTCGCTCGAAATTTACTCCGTTCTCGTATCGAACGATCAAAGCTGACAGAAATCAACAGCTTTTTCTCCCAGAACGGCCGACGCAAAGCAATCACGGCTCCATACACGAAACGGAAGATAAAAACTGGCCTAATACGAAGACGCGCGCGACAGGCAACCAAAACTCATCGGCGCATTGTCCCCACATCGGGCCTGTCCGGAACAAGGTCTAAACTTTGATCGAGGAGCACTGTTGTACACTAAATTGAAACGTCGATACATCGTCGCGCGCGGAGCCGCCCCGCGACATTAATATAACCGAGCGAAAATCATTTGCCGCGCGGAATTGGATTTGTCGGGAGTGGCCCTGTCGAAATTTACTCAAACTTCGTCTGAATCTGTTGCGAAATTCGCGGCATGTTAACCGGAATCTGATAATTTTGCGTTGTTCCTGCGTTCGGAGGATAATTACTCATTGTGAGCTGTGATTGGGTGGGACTATTTGTCCAAACCTGAGTATAGGAACCAAACAGTTTTGTACTGCCGGATAACTTAATGATTCTAAATATAAATTTGTAATAAATAATATATTTTCTGTTTAAAAATTGGTGGACATCGTATACTAATCCTCGCGTAACCTATTTCGTTCTTTCGCGTACTCGTCTAATCCACCCGGCAAAAGTTTCAATTTCCAGGATTACTCGAGAGCTCCGGAATTGAAATTCGCTCCTCGCCAAACGAAAAATTTATACATACAAATCCAAAACAGCGCGATCTAAAAATCCGAAACTAACTACTCCGCCGAAAACGAGCTGGAAGCCTCTCAGTTCCCTCCAACTTTTAAGCACCCCCGCGAAGAAAAACAATCCCGGGATCGGGAGCTCGTTCGGGGAGAGGCGGAGCGCGAAAAAGGAGCGCCGAGCTCGAGGATCGGCGCCGAATTTAACGAGGGCGCGAGGCGCGCGCGGCCGGGCTTACTTTGGCTCGGCGTGCAGGATTTTCGAGCGCGGCGGACTGCGACTCGCTGCGCAATCGCTGGCACGTGTGATTCGGGGGGTATTTAGTTGCCGGGGGCTGCCATCGGGAGAGAATTGGCGCGGCGATGCGGAGTCTCGCCGGCTTCTCCGTTCGGATTTTGGAATATTTTTTCGAATTTTCGGGAATTTTTCGAGCGGATAAAATTACTCGCCGTCGCGAGAGAGACGCGATGTTTCAGCGAAAGTCGCTCGTTTTCGTGAAAATCCTGGGACCGAATTAACCGTAAATTTAATACAACTCTTTCCCAAGGAGCTTATCCAGCACGAGACATTAACTCCCTTACTTGGACGTTAAGCAAACCGTACAGAACCCAGCTCGGGAACGTCCGGGAATCCGCATCCCCGTCCTCCCGGCAGCGATAAAAGTAAAGCCGAACTTGGCGCCATTTACCAGTCGCGCGCAGTAAAGGAGGCGCGGGCTATGCTGATTTTTCCGATAACTCTTCGGGAGACGTAAATCTGCCTTCTCCCCGGCCTTCAGATACACGGTGTCGGGCGGCCTGCTCTCGGTGGTTTGGACCGACGCCCTGCAGCTCGTCTGCATAGCAGTCGGCCTGGCGGTGTCGGCGCCGTACGCCGCCCTCCACCCGGCGGTCTCCTTCGAGAGGAGCCTCATGTCCAAGGACTGGCTGGGGGACATCAGGAACGAGGACCTCGGCGAGTGGCTGGACGCGATGCTGCTCGCGATATTCGGAGGGATCCCCTGGCAGGTTGGTGCGCGGGTGTACTTCCTGGGACAGACGGGCGCTTCTGGCGACTTGGACTCTTTGGAGATCTTGAAGCCGTCTTTTATTCGCCCTTTATTTCTTTGCTGATAGAGTCGAGAAGATGTAGTAAAAATTATACAAGTTAACGAATGTTAGTTCCAACTTTGAAGATTTAACTTTGAAGTGTATACTTAATTTACTGACACTGCACCATGCCGAGTCACTGTTAAACTCCGTCGAATCAAATTACTTAATAAAAACAGTTAATGTTCTCTGGCAGAAGTTCCAGGAAGCAAGCAGTGCACTTCCTTTAAACTTTTGATAGTAATTGCTTAGTCCATTAAGTAATATGCATAATTATTACCAAAAGTCTTTTTGTTATTACGTCTTTTATTATGTTTAGAACCCGTCCATTTGCTTCTGCTCAATGGTTACTTTCTGTGTAATATAATAAGATTAATTAGATATTAAATTGTATTAGACGCTGCAGTATTTACGAATAAGAGAGCAATTTTTTAAAAGTCAAGCAATTTACCTACATGAAGTAGTAAGAGATTAAACTCTATTACGAGTCCAATATCATTTTAGAAAATATTTTAAAATATGAGTTTAGAGTGATTTATTTCTATGTGAATCAATATTTTCTATAAAAAAAAAAAACTTGGAACCCACCACCAATCTTACGAGTAGTAAAATGACGATCCCAAAAAGTAGCTCATCCCAAAAATCAAATTACTCTAGACCCACTTCTACAAGCTGCTTTGTACCCACTCGACCCCCCAATTTCTCAAATCTCTCCGCGAAATTCCAAGCAACCACCTCCTGCTTCCAGGGCTACTTCCAGCGCATCCTCAGCATCAAGAGCCCGACGTTCGCGCGGACCCTGTCGATCGCCTCGATGTTCGGCTGCCTGGCCCTGGCGGTGCCGCCGGCGATGATCGGCATCATAGCCCGCGCGACGGACTGGCCGCTGATCGAGTCGTACAACAAGACCATCTGGCTGGACAGCGGGAACGCCGTGCTTCCGCTCGTTCTCCGATACCTCACTCCCCAGTGGGTCTCGTTCGCCGGTAAGTGGATCATCGAACGCGCCCCCCGTCTGTTTGTCATTCAAATTCGGTAACCCCTCCCGCCTCGCCCGTTCTCGGGGGGGCACAATGCACGATTGTACCGGTGGCTTCTACTGCTAACGACGGAGTCGGCGATGCGCTCGATTTCCCGCCCGCTGATGGGATAATGCATATAATCTTCGATTCGTTCGTTGAGATTACCGAGACGGGTAATTGGGGATGCGGGCGAGGAGATTGTCGAATATTCTTTTGGAGGTTTACAGTCCGATCGAGACGTATTTTCACTGCTCGTATTGGGTGTAATTGTAAGCGACGAGCAAGAGAAACACTTTTTGACTGACTGCATTATTTTTGCAGGCCTTGGAGCCATCTCGGCTGGAGTTATGGCATCGGCTGACTCGAGCATCCTTGGAATCAGTTCCATGTTTTCAAGGAATGTCTACAAATTGACGATAAGACCAAAGGTAAATACAGAAATTTAGTAATTATTAGATCTCTCGAAACCTGCTCTTCTCAAAACGCTTCAAGCCAAATTAGTCGATTAGAGTTTATAGTAATAGCCTTTATTTCTAGTATTTAAAGGGGAACCTTTGCTCACTTTTCCTGAAGTAAAAAAATAAAAATTGTAGAATTACATTTCATAATTTTCTAGCAGTAAAGGATTGCAGAAATGAGTAAAAGGTTCAACTTAATTATTTATACCCTAAACATCAAAGTAGCACAATCCCCGTAGTTTTCATTTGTGTCGTAGTTGTTGATGCACGCCGAAATGAGATTTAATTTCTTAAGAATACTTTTCTTTATCTTAGGCTACTGAAAGAGAATTGGATTGGATTCTTCGGATTTCAGTCGCGATAGTTTCTTTTCTTTCCGCAGCAATTGCTCTTAGCGTTAGCAGTGTTTACTATTTAGCGTAAGTAATTTACACTAAAAAAAAAACAACTACATAGACTATACTCGTAGAACGTAAGCTCCCCTTGTTTTTACCTAAGAAGCATTATTTTCTTTACTATAACGTAAAGAGTAGTATGCTTTTGCACCACATTGTGTCGTTCGTTCACCCATAGAAAAGCCGGCGAAAGAGCAGAGATTAAAGAGCCTCTTACCTTTCAGTTATTTATGCGCTGACCTCGTCTACGTGGTGCTGTTCCCGCAGCTTCTCTCGGTCATCCACTGGCCGTCGCTCGTCGATTCGTACGGTTGCCTCGCCGGATACGCCGTGGCGGTCGTTGTGAGAATTTCTGGTAAGTTGTCATTCAAAAAGGGTTAATTGTTTCTTCGAAGATTGAAACGTAATTACGATAAAAATTTTTATTATCATTTGAAGAATCTTTATGCGCATTAAAAATTATTCGTGTAAATTGTTATTCTACTACAGGCAATATTGCTGTTGAATTCAGAACATAAAATTTACATTACAAATCCGTACATAACAAATCCTACCAATGTTACCCTGATAGAAACGTTAAGTAGTTTTTAACCAATTCTTAGCTTGTTTTGTATTTGAAAACGACAAATTGCTATTATTTTTTATCATTATCAAATAATTAAATGTTTGCTCATGAATATTTCAGTGGAATAATATTTTATCTTTCAAAATGATTTTCCAATTGTTTTTGTTTAATTTAGACATCAATTTTACCTGAAAAGTACGTTAATAGTAAATATATACGTTAACCAGCACAACTGGTTAATTTTCTACCAGGGTATATATTGAACGCAGTAAGAACAATGCAAATGGCTAGCCAATTTTGAGCCGCACTCATAGTTGTACACGAATTCGAACTGCACTCGAAGCAGCAAAATTTGGCTTTCCATTCCAACGATCAGGGCATACAATCACGCATTCTCGAGCTGAAGCGGTTTTTTTTTATTTTCTTCGCAGGCGGCGAGAAGAGCCTGGGCATCCCGGTGTTCGTCGAGTACCCGTTCTACGACTCCCGCACCCACACGCAGAAGTTCCCGTTCCGCAGCCTGGCGATGCTATCCGCCATCTTCGCCCAGCTTATCGTCAGCTTTTTCACGCGGAATCTGCTCGGCGACGGCTACTTCCCGCGCTGCTGCGACGTGCTGAACGTCTATGCGCCCGGTAACGCCAAGAATCCCAACGGAGTCGTGCAGAGCAGCTCCGGCGCTGCTTTGATCGATTGCGCCATGAATGTGAGCCCGCCTTTTCAACGCTTTTAATTGCTCCCCACTCCCCTCCCTTACCTCCTCCACCTCTCGGGCTCTCTTTTTCCTCCGCGAGTCCGTTCTCCGCGGGATTTCAGCTGGCCTGCTTTACCTATTTCGAGTCGTTTCGGTGTAAAGCAGCGGTTAATGTTGAGCTTTGGCCGCTGCGTTATCGGAGGATAACGGTTTTCGTCGAGGTTCCCTTGCGATTCGACGGAAGGCTGCGGCTGAAATTGATTATTTTATTGCTGATTGTCTTGTAGATTCTTTGAAGATTATAAGGTAGCTGAAAGTATCTGGACAGTTTCACTGACTCTTTTAGTCTGAGTTTAAACTTTTGATGGCATTTCTAGATAATATTTTAATTTAAATTATAAAGATAAAAATATGGAAAATTTAAACACAAATAGTTGATGTAGCTTTACCTTCTTAGTACCTTTTAACAAGTTTGAACTTAAAATATTAAAGATTAATGTAAGAAGCATAATATTTATTCAATCTTTTCTAGATCTTTTTCACATTTTCAAAGCAACCAAAATTTTAAAAAAGTAACTTTGTATTTAACGTAAAAATAGAAACTCTTTCTACTCCAATGAAACTTTCGATGTCAAAAAAAAAACCACCCGACAATAACGCAGAACAAAACACTCCACTCGTAAGCGCATCAGAAACCGCAGTCCGCTAAAGAGCAGCTTTACGGTCAGCTAAATAACTCGGTTGAGAACTCCGGGCGGAGAAAATAACATCCGAACCCCGACTAGAAACCGAAGCCACCCTTTCTGAAGTCCCACCCGAAATGTCAGCAGGACGCCTCGCCGGGCCACCTCTCCGACGCGCCCACTCTCTCGAGCAGCCGGACGGACTACGACGCGAGCAGCACGGACACCCAGCTCCAGCAGCAGCCGCCCCAGACTCGCTACGAGACGATCAGCGTCCTCTACACGGACGCGAAGCCGCCGCCCGGCAGCGCCGTCCACAAGGCGAACCAGAACCTGCAGAACCTGCACAGCCTGCGCGAGTCGATGAGCCCGAAGCAGACGGCGACGGTCAACAGCCGGCCCGGCCAGATGCACCACCACGCGATGATCGGCAGCCCCGTCGCCCACGGGCAGATACTCGCGGTGAAGAACCTGGCGATGACCCCGGGACACGAGCCGATGGGCCCGCAGCCGCCCAGGATCATGAGCCCCTCCACGCCCTCGGCTATGGGTACGGACAGTTTCTCGGGGCGATCGGCTGGTAGAAATCGGCTTTTGCGGAGAGTGGCGTAGCGTTCGTTTGAGGCACTCTACGGGTCTCTGCGGGAAGTTACTTGGAATATTTGATAAAGCAGTTTGTTTTTCGGCTCCGTCGTATCAGTCTTTGAATCTCGCAGAAGCTCGAAGAATTGAGGTTTATTACGATTTTGGGCCCGGTAAGGGGGCGATAAACCCGTTCGCACGAAGTTACCGACCAAAACCAGCACGCACAATGGTGCTTGCGGCGAAGACCGGCACGTTCGCGGTGGAAACTTAATTAAGCACGTTTCTCGAAAGTCACGATGAAAACTAGTCCTGCGACGCGTGCCAGTCTCCGCCGCAAAAAGTTATTGCACGCGTGTTGGTTTTCGCCGCAAACGCGGAGATATATACATAGTATACCAGTTTTCGTAGGTAACTTGGCGATATTATCTTTGTACGGGGCGCCGATGTGGAACCGTAATCTTTAAAATTCTTTTGAATTTAGAAGAGTATGTTTATATTGGTATGGTAGTATGGTGATTCCGTGCTTCTTCTCTATAGAGTCATCAAACTTCACTAAAGTATTGTCTACGCCCAAAAGTACTTTATCAGATATTCTTTTTAATCTCTTTAAAAACCCTAGTAGAAATCAAACCATTTTTAATGCTTTGAGATTAAATTTTAACGTTTATTGGCCAATTATGGAGTATTTTTTGGCCATTTATGAAAAACTGGCCAAAAAATGCTCTGAAAATGTTTTCCATTTCTACCAGGGAAATTATTCTCTTGAATTTTTTATAAACTACTTCGAGACATTGTTTGGTGTTTCAAAAAAATTTTTTTAAACTATATATGGAATAAACTTGTACAATTTTCTACAAAATAAATATTAAGTTATCACGGAAAAAAGTGATCTATTAGTAACAAAATTGAAAGTAGCCTTTATCTAACGTTAAAATTTTCTTGTTAAATATTGATAAATTTTTCAAGTTTTAAAATTAGATCATTCTTTGAACAGGTACACCGTACGCTAAAGTACCAACGACAATCATCACCAACGGAAGGCTCGAAGGAGACAAAGTCAGCGGAGATCGTAGCAACATGGAACTGAACTTAAACCTGACCGATGGCACTGGAATCGTCAAGAAGAATATCAAGGGCGTGAAACTTATTGGAATGGAAGGTGGAACGTTAAGAAGACCTTCTCTGCAGGTAAAACAAAGAAAATTCTATTCTAAATTTCAAAAAATCTTCTCGAACAAAATCCAGATTTAAAAACATTAATAAGCTTCATTTTACCAAGCTAACAAAAGCATAAAAAGAAACGTAAATCGACCTCCTAACATTTTACCTTCCCCCCGGAAAACACCGTCCCCAAACGAAAACTAACCAATTGCGAACTCTTAGGGCACGTTCTCGCCGACGCCCTCGGTGGAGCTGGTCAACATATTCGACAGGAGGCAGAGCAGCGGCTCGTACGGGCCGAGCTCTCTGTCGCCGATCCCGGGCGTGGAGGCCTGCAAGACCCACGGCACTGCGGTCGGCGGCCAGGCCGGCAACGAGCACTGCAGGATCAAGCGCGGAATCGTCAGGCATCACAGGTAATGCAGATGTACTGAGGCGAGCTTCGGGGCGAGAAACTCGAGGCGCGCGGATTAGGACGAGTGGGCTCGGTGTCCGACGGGACTCGTCGTGGTTCTCTGCGGTCTGACCATTTTTGACGAATATTTTTTAATTACAGCCGAGAGGGTAGAACATTTTTTATTGAAGAGTAGAAAAGGCCAGATATCATTACTTTGGAAGAACTTCAAATAAATTGAAACTCAAATTCTCAACTTGCCATCGCTAAAGTTGAATTTTAATTCTAATTAAATTTCAATTAGATTCTACTGTTATTTATTTATGTATTAAACATTAAAAGATTTTCAATGTTCTATGAAGGCAGTAGCCACTACAGAATAACCGTTCAGATTTCGATGAGATTTGACATACTTATACGTTTCGGTCTAAATGCGATTCGGTCAACTAACTTTCGTGAGGCCAGGGTGCGCGAGACGAAAGATATTAGCATTTTAATTTTCACTCGGCATTTAACGCGGGCTCTTATGAGAAATCATGATTGTATATTACACAAAAACTATCGTTCAAATTTTGATCAAACTTTTTTCAACGAATTCGGCGATCCTAATGAACGTTTCAAGACGTCGAACCCTTCGATTGATTGCCTGTAAAGGTTCGTTCAAGTTCATTTAAGAATTATCTAATAATTTTTACTCGTGAGTGTATAGTTATATATATATATATAGTAACCGGGCGTCTTTTGTTTACATCCGTGCACGCTTACACACAATGCAGTATATCTATATTTGTAAATGCTATATTAGCTGATAGAACTACCTAAAGTCTAATGAGGCCCGACTTCCATTTTTTGAGCAGAAGTTCTTATTTTGAGTTAAGAAACTTATTCTAAGAATAACTAGATGAATATCGGGTCCGCATTCATTTGAAGAATCTTATGGAGGCGAAATTCGGTGTTTTAAACAGGAACCTCCACTTTCCGTAGTGCATTAAAATTTAATGTAAGACTCCCGAGCCCCTCGGATTCAGAAACGTCACGCGACCATCTTTCCCGGACAAGAAATAAGCCACAGTAAAATCCGTATGACCCTAGCTTCAACGACACGGGCGACCGCGCCCTGACGACGCTCTCGCGCCAGGCGAACTACCCGTCGATGCCGCTGCGCGCCGAGGACTGCCGCATGACGCTGCGCAAGGACGGCCAGAAGAAGGCCTGCAGCCAGATCAGCCGCTACTCGTCGGTGATGGACGAGAAGGGCCTGACGGACAGCGGCCTCAGGCCCGAGGACGCGGTCACCAGGCTCGGCACTCTGCGCAGGGACAAGAGCCTCAAGGCCGGACACCACGCCATCACCAGATACTCCGCCGACGAGAAGCCGAGCGGACTGATGGGCCATCTGCTCGTCAGTCCCACCTACAGCATGTACAACTCCGCCATCAAGAATTGCAACTACTTCGTCGCCGACGACGAGGCTGTCAGCAGGTTTTAGGGGCTGATCGGGCTGTAAGTTCTTTTTTTTTTGGATTCTCTCGGAGGAACTGCTTGTTGGAGGGGATTTTTTTAAACAAAGACGTTTCTTCGTTGCGGCTGCTTTTTGTTATACGTAATTGGATTGGGCGATTGGAAAAATGTTTTGTAGCGCTTTTTATTAGAAGAAGTATTGGTGATGTTTAGTGTTTTGTATGATTGCGCTTCGGTTAAAGGTGACGTATTTTTTATAAAGCAATTCTTTTCTACTCGGAAAGATACTGCTTAGAAGAAGAACGTTAATCCTTCAGGAATTTTTAATTGACTTAAATTTTAGTCTATCATTCTTTATTTTATATTATATAGAACAAAATTTTTATCTTTATTAAAACATAATTTTACCTTATTAGGAAATACTTAAGTAACTGAAAATATGATAAAAAGTTAGCAATAACTGCTATCTGAAAGGATTTTTAAGTATTTTTTAGGTAGCATTAAAAGATTTTCAAGCAATGTTGTATTCGAATAACTAAATAACAGTATATCCTAGTTCTATTGATTAAGAACTGATATTCAATCGTTTTTGTTAAAAAAAAATATTGTTTCTAAATTAGGTCCATTTATATACGTCCAGTTTATTGTGTAAAAAATGTCGCAATATCAGTGCCTGCTTTAAATATTCAAAATTAATCAGTAATAACAATATCTAATTAACGCATCCGAGTTTAAATATCATTTAGGTACTATTTTTCTGACGCGACCTTAACTATGTATAAGACGAATTTTCTACCTGAGCTCGATGATCTCAATCACATCTTCGAAATTCTTTCCTTATATATTATTATCCAATGTAAATGAAATTCGATGTAAACTATTAACTATAAATAATGACTTCAAAATCATTGATACGTACTAAATTTAGATTACTTTACGTTCTCGCGTAATTCTATGCTGTACATACAATTATCACTAACTTAAGTTGGAAGTAACCGCTGTAATCAACCTCGTAATTTTTAATTTACGTAAAGAACGTTTCGCTCTACTCCGTAGACGAACAATTTCCTGTAATATACGAAAAGAAGCATTACATAGAGTATCCGAAAGACTTAATTTATAAGTCTGCGATCTCAATAATAATATAACGTAACGGTAAATATAGAAAGAAAAATTGTAACTTTCGATAAATAAAGAGAAAAATTACAAAGAGTGAGATAATATGCAAAGTTACAGCATGTGACCTAAAGTGTGTCTAACAGTAGGAAAACGTCCGACAATGTGCAAATTCACGATAATCCGACAAAAAAAATACATATTTTTGCACCGACATAGCTATTTAGCCGCGTAGTTTATAATTGTACATGAAAATCAAGAGGTCAGACTTGATCGACGTAAGCTTAAATCTTTTTAAAAAATCTCTCTTGTAAAAGGTGATGGTAGAGTTTTACATTTAATAATTAAGCTCGCGCTTAAATTAAAGAAATTTTAACTAAAAATACAATCTAAACTTTATAATTTTGATATAAAAAAAAAACCTGTAAATTGAACTGACTCGATTTTTGTCAAAGTCTGCTCTCTTGAATGCATAATGAAAGGAAATAATTTAATCATTATCGATCGTGCTATGTATAACCTTTGTCTGTGCGATTTATCGTGCTCGGTGTAAACGCAATCAGTATATATTAGCGGTAAATAAATGTTATAATGTAACGTTTTGAGTGATTAACGTTGAAACACCGGTTTCTCCAAGCCTGTTTTTTACCAACTTTTTAGTCGATTTAAACGATTCTACAAGGTCTTTTTCGAACTATTTTTTTTTTTCTTTTATTTTGTATACACGTCAGACGCACACAATTTTTGTCGTACTTTCACTACCTAAATTTTTTGATCCCCCTCTTAAAAGCACAATTGAAATTTCGACAAGAAATATGTAAAGAATTGATAATGAATTTTTCTTAGATTTGTATTGAGCAATATAAGTTTTAAAGTGCAATATTTTTGAATTCACGGATCTTTATAAATGTTACAAAATTTTTATATATAAACCTTGACCATTAATTAATTTAAATACGATTAATGTAGTAAAACTATTGTTACACCTAGCATTATTAATTTCTATTGAATTTGAAAAAAAATATTTGAAAATCTTATATATGAAGTATCTTATAATTGTTCCGTAGCGAAATGTCTGAAACAAGTACCAAAAACTTTTTTACCTCGGAACTGAGTATTCTTTAACTAATAAATTTACTAAACTTTTACAAGTCCCGCGTTTTTTACGTATAATTCATGGCGTCCCTTTGTATAAGCGTAAAAAAAGACGCAATTTTCTGTACTTTTGTATAAAAATTCAAAAAAGAAAACAAAAGCAAAATGTACATCTCATGCCTGTTATCAGTATTATGGTGTAGCGGTCAAGTCCTAAGGACGAACTTCGTATCTTTACATAATTCGCGAGTATGCTATTCGAAAAAATTAATGAAACGGCGGCAATTAACGCGGGTTCATTGCATTTATTTAGGATTAATGTGTAATGTAATGCTCCTAGCATCTTCTCGGCGAATATATTAGGTATTAAGCAATAAAACGAAAGCGTATTGTTAAAGGAAAATCGTCACTTACTCGAAGTTTTGAGAAGTCATTAAGTAAATATTGAATTATTCTAATTGAAGCGTAAAACGATAATTTCAAAGTAATCGAACATTTTTACGTAGACAGTTTTTTAAAATTATTTAAACTTAATTGTAGCTTTTTTTAAAAACTGGATTACTTTCTTACACCTTGAGTAGTTAGTATAGAATAGAAATTTGCGGCATACTATTGAATAAATAACAAAATTTGTCTGAAAAAAAGATAAAGGACAATACCTCAAAAAATTATGTATTTCAAGAAATAAATGCAAGCTGCCATCGTTTGCGGTTCATTTATTATAGTGAATAAAGTTCTATTTAGTAAACTCAAATTTTCTAAGTCTCATCGTACACGATTGTTTTCAAAAGTGCCTCGAAATTTCGATAAAAGTGAAAACGAGAAAACAAAATCAAGTCTTCGAAAAAGTGACACCTTCGCACGTACATGCACACAGCAGGCACTGCTTTCTTGCGCAAAGTAATGTATAAAAATGACAAACACACAAAAAGAATAAAAAAAGAAAAAAAAAAGAAAACGTAGAGGTAAATAAAGAGATATTATATGTGAAATGACATGCAGTATAAATATAAAACGTATAAATAACAAAAATTTGACACAGTAGAGTGTAAAAGTACGTATAATTTCCCTTTCCATTACGGCGGTCCAGAGACGACGTCGAACGTGAATCACGTGCCAAAGCTTAGGAGTTAGTGTTTAGCATGATAAGTTTCTCGAACCCCAGAGAACGAGAATATTTTAATTATCGTGCGACAAAAGTGCTGCATCCTGCTTCACTTTTTCTCAAATACCTGAAGCAAAGTTAAGAAAGATTTTTTATTCATATTTGTTAATTATAATACAACTGTGAAGGCATTCGACTTAATTAAATACAATTTTCTTTTATTATTATATTGTTCAATAAAAATTTTTTTAAATACTTTAACTCTCATTTAGCTTCTTACATAAAGACAAAAGATGTTAATTGCACTTACTATTTTAACTTTGGTTTAGGTATTCTCTTTAAATATAATAAATAGAATAATAATAAATATAAATATAAGATGTATAATTATTAAGAATCCTTAGGCCGTAAGAGTGTAAGTTGTTCGATTGAAACACTTCGAAACTATTATATGCATAGCCACTTACTTTCAAGTATATGTACTACCATTGGTTTGATAGTATTATCAATCATTGATTCATATTCTTTATATCCTTTACTCCTGATTTTCATTAAATTGTAATTTAAAGTTGTAAAATTTTGTTACGTAAATAAATTATGTAATTATAATTATTATTATTCAGAACTATTTTGTACAACCATGATTGTAAAAAAAAATATGTTTACCCAATATAGGATCTCAAAATAAAATTTTCTAGTCCAAAACAACTTATTTCAAGATTGTTTTATTTTATTTTACTTGTTTCATTGATTTATAAAGTTAAAACGTAAAAATAAAAATATAAATTTTTAGGATATAAGTTTATATTAAGACTAAAACTAAACAATTAGTTTTACTGGGTGAATTTATATTTGTACAATATTAATATATTTACAAAGAACGACGTTGAACAATCTCAACAATTATAAATTGTTAATGAAAGATGTGCAATAATAGTCACATTCGAGTCTTAGAAATTCTAATAGTATTGATCTAAGCATATACTAAACTAACACTATGGATTTTTTAAACAATTACAAGCATAAAAAACGTAGAAAAAACGTATAACATTAATTGTACCGTTTTAATGTCTTGGATATTGTTACTTTAATTAATGATGCGGTCGCGCCTATTTGCAACGATTTTTATTCACTATTCATTCAAATGCCTTAATATTGTTAAAAAAAAATAATTTTAATTTAAAAATTATTAATTTTTAAAGAAATAAATCAAATTTTGTATAGAAAAAAAGGTAAGTCAATTCGAATAATAAAATATCAAACCTATAATAGCAGTTAAACATAAAATAATACTATAACAGAAATTTAGGTTTGGTACTGTAAATTTACGCGCCCAATCATACATGACAAAAATTTGATGTCATTCGCAAACTTAATATTGTTTATATCGGATGCAATGACATTTTATTTGAACAAAAAAGTTTTCCTACTTTATGGATGACAATGTTGTAAATAGTAATTTCATTTTTGAATGCTATTATTTTAACTGCATCGACGTTTTTATTAGTTGAATTTTTAAAACCTTCATTGAAAATTAATTATATGTCTAATGGAAAGGTATGAAGGTACTATAATTATACATTCTTAATATTACACTGAGTAAAGAATTTATTAAAATACACAGTTAAGAAAAATTAATATTCTTAAAAATGTTCTAATATGCTAAACAAATTGATGGCCTTATTAAAAAAAATGTACATATTACATATTTAAATCTAGCAAGCCTTTGTAGTCATAATTTTATACTTTTGGTGACAAATGAAATCGAAGAGTCTTATAATTAATTATAATAATACATAAAAACTAGCGTTATTTAAACTACAGTTAAAATGCAATGAAAGCTTCGAAAAATGTATGATTAAATAAATATTTGCAAAAATAATAACTAAAATAATTTAATGTTTAGATCAATAACAAATTTTGTATTTAAAAATATAATCAATTTATATAAAAAATAAAATAATAATTGTTTTTATCTAATGAAATATTAATAAGAAAAAAATTTAATAAATAAATTCGATACTCAGCGTAATCGTCTATAAATTAATGATTAATAACTACTCTGTAGTTTTTTACACACAGTTTCCGATAGTCCAACACTCTTTCACACTATGTAAAAAGAATATAACATATTAAAGGTAAATTACACACTATAAACTACAATTTATGTATCACCATTCATGATCAATCTCGCAACCATTTTGCTCACGAAGTTTTTCGATTTTGCATTCATTGTTATAAATATATATCAATTCTTTCATTAAATATAAAGTTATATCCAACTGTTACATAAGTGCAAAATGATAAGACACGCACCGATGTCGTAAATGGATTCGATAAGAAGTAAACATTACTTGAATTTCCGTTAATGTTATTTTAAAATCGGATAAATTAAAGTCACATTTAACCTCTTTTTACAAATTACTTCACAATTTTCAAAGCGTGCTGCACTCAATAACAATATCTGAAAATTATTTTCCTTAAACATTTTCATAAATGTTGATTTGTTGCGAATTAAAGCTAGAAACGTTTTCTAATCATTACATATTTTAAAACATTTTGATACTGCCTGTAAACAATTGAACACTGCAGACTTTGAAAACGTAAATCAACAGTGCAAAATATATTGATTTTCAGTCAAAGTAAAGCGTGTTACATAATTTTTTATAAACACACACATAGATACAAAACACTCCCTCCACTCTTTGGGTTTCAATTAGGAAGCCAGAGGATCTACTACGACGACTTCCTCATCTTCCGACGGGTATCGACATCAAGTACGAAGAGAGTGTTCTTCAAAGTGTATTTTTAATCCATCACTTGAAGGATACCTTTTACTGCAGATCCTGCATATAAAATTGTGAGACAGATCCATATGCTTACGTAAAAGATCCTCATTCTCGAAGAGTAAAGGTGGCTCGCAGTAATCACATACGTAGCAGCAAACTTGATTTTGTAATCCAGCTGCTGGAATGCTATGAGCCAACGCTGTATGCTGCATAAGGTCTTTCTTCGAATTAAAATTCAAATTACAATCGCGACATGAAAACGATGTTCGATTGTTGGGTACTGCATGACGAGTCCGCTCGGGCATTTGACTCACCGCTACATGCTTTAAAACGGTTTGACGCTGTTGTTGAATTATGCCAAACGACTGATTTGAAGATTCGGCGGACGGTTGCTGTTGAGTCATGAAATGCTGTTTCTCATGGTTGGTAACGGTAATAAGATTTTCCGATCTGAAGGAACAATTTGGAATTTTGCAAGAGTATATTGCCTTCTGAGTCCTTTGCTGAGGTATGTAATTTTGATTGCCGTTTGGGTTCGCGTAGTGCACTTCTACGGAACGTCGAGAGTAAGTTTTCAGTTGTGATGAAGGAAATTGCGAAGAAAGGTGAGAAGAAGGCATCACATTTGTATTTGGCAGTAGTCTTGAATTTTGGGACGATTCATTAAGCTCTAAAGTGTGGTTGTAGGACATCTGAACATTCTACAAAACAAAATATTTGATTATTTAATTGTAAAGACAAAAAATTTTTGTATTTCATAAAAATTGAAATGAAACTACAAATCTGCCATACTTAAATAAATCTTAATATTTTACACATATATGTTTCGTAAACTTTTGTTTAAATTAAATGTTATGCAAGAAAATTCATAATTTAGATAATTATGAAAATTTAAAATAATAAAACGATTCGCTTTTTAGTATCAATTACGAAAAAACTCGAATTAAATTTATAAAAATAGATGCTGCTATTTAATTGATAAGTTAACTTACATTTTGCCTGTGCTCATTTAACTCTTCAAAACTAGGTAAACTTTGCTGAGGTATTCTTGTGGCTGCCCCTGAAGGTCGCTTTGTTGCGGGAGTACTATTTCCTGCATTGTTTCTTTCGGGTAATTGTATTGCTCCAGGTCTACCAGGCGTTAACGAATTTGAAGAACCAGGGTATGGAGGTGGTGGACCTCTTATTGACGAACTATTACCTCCCACCTCGTTTACGATATTAGAAGTTGGTTTTCGAATAAGATTTGGTAAATGCGATGAACGATTTACGTCGTAACCGTAGCTTGCATTTGGCGACGCACAATTTTTCGATCCGTTGCTGTTTGTAACCCAAGAAGGTTGATGCTGTTTTTGTTGCAACTGTTGCGGTCGACTGTTTCTAGTATTTAAATCTAAAGTAAAAAAATAGATATTAAATCAAATATTTATAAATGTTATAGAAGTGAATTAGTGTAAATGCAAAAATGCTAGATTTTTTACTGTATTTTGGCCCCTATGGTGTCCTAATTTGCTATTATAGTTTTTTTAACTTAAACTTCAAATTGTAAATGAAATTACGTAAAGTAATAAGTCTTACCTGAATTTAATGATTGTTGACTATTAGGTGACAGTAGAACCATTTTTGGTCTTATCTGTGATGAATCATTTTGGGCATTTTTGTTATTCTGTGCTATCATTGGAGAAATCATCTGCACAGGCGTTGATCTTCCAATTTCGTTAGAGATTTGAGGCGAAGTCGACTTATGTTGTTGAGAATGTAGTTCAAAAGCCTGAAGGTTGTCAAAGCTCAAGCCACATACTGAACATAGATGAATCTTGATACGTTGCAACTCAGCCACCGATCTTACTCGTAAAAATGATTTTGTTGTCATATTGTCTTTTTTGTCTGCTGTTTCTTGGTCTTTCGATGTAGAATCGTTTCTTTCCGAAGCTCCGGTTGTTTCGTTTGTCGCTGCTTCTTCGTTATTAGAGTGCTCACTTAAATCATCAGTTACTAATACAACTTCGAATGGTTGCGGCGTTAAAGAATCTAGGCTGCCTGGAGACATTCTATTATCAGAATTTTCTTTGTCGGATTGTAGACTTGCGCTGCTACTTTCACCGGCTTGTCCATTATGCGATCCCAAAATAGATTCAAAATCTGGATTTACCATTGTCATGTATGATTTTCGATTAGTTGCAGATGCTAAAAAAAATTACAATTCATGTAAAAATCACAAAAATTAAATTTATGAATCTACATGAAAATTTTGTTAAAAATTGATAATGTTTTGTTGTCAATACAAAATTAAAAAAAGTATTTTCTACGGTAATACATGTCTGTATTTAAATGTACCAACAAATTTAAATATAAATTTTTAAAGTATTCAAAATCTAGTTTTAATATTTTAGAAAATGAGTATAAATTTTAAAAAAACTTAAATTAATATTTTTTGACAACAAATAAAAGAAAAAATAATACATATAAGTAATAAATTATAAAATAGTAAAACGTTATTACCCTTATTTGGAGCAATTTTATCACTTGTACTAGGAGTAGAATCACTTGAGGCAGTTAATGTAGGGCTATTAGATCTCGAATCAATTAATATTGTTTCCGGTGAAGCAGAGGTAACATTTTGTGTCTGCTGATGAGCTTGAAGAAATCTTTGATTCAGCATATTTCGTAATACAGTATTTGTTGCTGATGCTTTATTAGCTACTGAAGGTTGTAAAATAGGTGATCCTGACAGTGAAACGTTATTTGGACCATCTATATTATTTATTTGAGGCAGCATTTCTAGAATTGCATAGAAATAAATACACAGTTTTATATACTTTTATCTTAACTAAATACAACAATCTCTCAATTTTTTAACGATAACTTAATCAATAGTAGAAATTAAATATATTTACCGTTGTTTATAGTAGGATATTGCGCTGTTACGTGACCGTTTGCATTAGAATATTGCATGAACAATGGCTGATTGGCTACCCAAAGGGTAGTTGATGGCGATGGAACCGATAGTCTCGGGTTTATCGGCGTTCCTTGAACTTGCGGTGTAGTTAACGCTTGTGAAAGTATTGGCGTTGTTAAAGCTGATGATGTTATTGGCGCTGTTGAAGTCGTTGTTGCAGCTGATGACAGAAGATGAGGGGGAACTCGTCGATTTTCGTGCACTACTTTGTGATCTTTTAGTGTATTCTCACTGTCAAAACCACATCTACAACTGTCGCAGACATGTGGGGCCGTTACGAAATATACTAAACACGTAATAACTTCGCTTTTATGAGCCTCCTGACAATGTGTTTTGAATCTCTCAAAAGTATAATTTGCAACATCATTTGAGGGTACAACATTGCAAGTTTTACACGTATAAAGCTCCATAATAGGACTGTGTGTAACTTTAAAGTGTTCTTTCATATCGTCCAGAGACTTACATACAAAACGACATAGAGTACAAACTAAAGCTGATTCATCGTTATTAATTGCTACTCTAGAAAATTTGGTGATTGGCGTTTTTAGATGATTTCGTTCAAGACAGTGCCGATCGAATTGTTCCTTATTCATGTAGTATTTTTTACATAAATCGCAAATAAGTTTTGTCATCTGCAGACGGTGATGCTCGGGAGCTTCTGTTCGATGAGTAGATGTTTGCAGAGCTGAACAATTTTCTAATTTATGCTTTTGAAGTTCAGGTTCTGAACTAAATGGTAATCTGCAACATTTCATTTTGTTTTAACACTATCAACTTAAAAATGAGTATATTAAAGTAAAAATATAATTTTTTAAAGTAATAAAACAATCTGAAGATAGGTTTTAAAGACATGTATAAAATATTTAAGAAACTGGATTATATTTTGGACTAATAGATTATATTAAATGATAAATAAATGTCAAAATTAGTGATAAAAGTATAAATACCTGCACTTGCGACAAACATGCTCCGCAATATAAAAGAATCCCTCTTGGCTCTTACTGCTCGTCATTGGTACATTTGAGTCTTCCAATACCGAAACCACAGATAATTTCGGAAATGAATATCTACTTGCCACAAAATCTGGTGCTTTTGTGTGGTTGAACCAATGTGAATAGAAAATACCTCCTACTCCGAAAAACGCCACTTTGCAAATGTTACATACGAACGTAACAGTTCCTTGTCGGTTTTTCTGTGCGTGCATTTCCAAATGAGCTCGCATATCAATCAACGAGCTCAGCAAACACAAACAGCCGCTACAGAACAATTTTGGGACCTTCGACACCTCTTTGTTAGTACGACTTCGACGGCACTCACTGCTGGTACGAAAATGAACCTCGAAGCAATCGCGTCGCCGAAAAACAACGTGACACACTTTGCATAGAAGTATCACCTCAATTTGAAGGTCTTGAACAGATGTTTCGTGCGCGTGACACGGGCAGATTCCAATTGGCTTTACGAGAGTTGTATTAGTAGGTGCGCGTTCGATGGTAGCCATAGTGTCAGTAACAGGTTCACTTATAACCTTAAAGAATTATTTTTACAATATTATAAGTGAATCGGAAGTCTACTTATACGTAATAAGTGGTCCTAAATATTCTTCCAAACTTTGACTTAAATAAAATAATAGTTCTTAAAAATGGTTTAAATGCAAGGCGTCGTTTGAAGTAAATTATGAAGGAAATTTCTTATAAAAGCCAGTATGCAAGAAAGTTATTTTTTCAGTACTATTATATTTTGCACGAGTAGAACAGAGTATGAAATAATTTAAAAATTTTGAATTTTTAATGAATCATTCAACGTGTTGTATCTTACCTGTGGTTGCTCCGAAGCTGCATTTGTGATACTAGTAATCAAAGCCCTGTCTGAAGCATTATGATCATCTGTGGATGATTTATCATTGCTTGTAGAGTTTTGGGATTTGTTTAGATCCTCTCCTCCTGTATCTGTGTCGGAAGTACAATTACCTAGATTCGCCATTGCGACGTTATAAGCCGTTTGCAATTCATGTTCATTGTGTGTTAATATGTGTACGAAAAGTAAATCTTTGGAATCGCATAATACTTTGCAGATACTACACATAAGGCTGTTTGATTTACTTTGCAGTCGTTTTTTGACTTTTCCTTTGTATTTCTCCTTATTGGTAGTTCGAGATTTCTTTTTACTTTTATGTTCTTTTTCAATATGCTCATTAAGAAAAGCGTCATCCACAAATATCTTATTACAAGCAGCACAACTAAAAATTGCTGTTCCATTAACCGCAAATGAATTTAGAGTATCTGTTATTTCTGGATTAGATTGCAATGCGTTTGCAATGGTTTCCGTTTCCGTTTCCTTATTTGTCGATGTGCTCGGAATTTCAGCCACATTATCGATCGACTGATTTTCGTCAGACTTTTTAGGTGATTCCATTGCTGGTCTTGATTCAGTCATGGAAATATCGTTATCATTTTGTATTTCTTCTACGAGTAAAGTTCCTTCAGTTGAGTCTTGTATTTCAGAATCAGTCACGCAATCGTTATTATCAACTTCTTCGAGATTTTTATTTTTCTCAATAATATCTTCGGGACGATGATAGTTTATTAGAGGTTTCCATGTGTCACAAATATTAGCATTCAACAAATCAATATATTTATTTGAAACCACTTCAAACTCACTGGCCGAATAATCTTGGTAATTGCTACATATTGTTTCTAATTTTACAAGTTGAACCTAAAATAATATAAAATATTAATATGCATATTTTTATGAATAGAAATACATTTTAATAATACAATTTCACTAATTTTTATAAAATTTAATTGACTATACAAAAATATAAACGTGAATAAAACGAATCCAAAAGAAACTATATAATGTAACGAACCTTGAGCTCGTTCTTCATCAAATCCGTCATTGCAAGTGTATTGGTGGAAGACGAAATTTCCGGATTTGCATCAACAAACTTTGCCAACAAATTTTCCTTGGCATTTTGCACAGCTTCTGATGGAGGGTTAGAGGTATCATTCACTTGAGGGCTGCCCTTTTCAGACGGAGGTGACTTTTCCACGGTTTTCCTAGGACTGATTGTTTTGGAAGCTTTAGATTTTTCACTAGAAGCTCTAGATATTTCGGTAGAAACAACGGCATTTTCGCTTATAGCAGCTTTAGGTGTGCATGGTGGTTGCGATTCTTCAAGATTTCGAGTTGGTGTCTTTGAATCATTCACTGAAACCTGCTGATTTTCGGTCTCTGCACCGTTGTTGACTTCGAACGATTTCTCATTGGCTGCTTTCTGCAAACCACTACTGATCGAGCTTCTGTTTCGTAACCTTGAGCGGATGCGATCAAGAGTGAGCTCCTCTACTTCTTGATCCGTAGAAATGTCATCCTGAGAGAAACGAACTTTCAGTTAGTAAAATTGAGTTTCATTTTTTGTGTAAAAAACCGATTTTTTATATGAAAAATTAATAACAAAATTATTTCACATAAGAACTGATTACTTTGTGCCCAAGGAAATTAAGATGCAACTTTTAAAATCCGAAAATTTTTTAAAAACATTTTAACTACATAAATAAACTAATACTACGCCTGTAAAAGAACAGACACTTAGTCTCGATAATAGTGACATACTAACGGATAAGAAGTGATGCATTCATGAAATTTATACCTTTTTTTTTTATAAAATATGTAAGAAAAATATTTTTACGTTTTAAATAAAAATATATATATAAAAAAAACGAAATTATCCGCAGCATTTTTTTTTCTCAAAAAACTGTGAATCTAAAGTAATAAAGAGAAAGTTGAAACCCTGGGCACGTATGTTAAACACATGTTGCAACATGTTCAAAATCTGAGTCCTTTTAATGCTTATAAGCAGAATTTCAATGTATTTTTTTTAAACTTGTAACTTTGTTTTTTTTAAGTGTATGAGTTTTGAGTCACTCCTAGCGAATTAAGGTGATTGGAGATTGTTAAGAAATAATAGATTTTAAATTCTGCAGAAAAAAGTAAAGGGATCTTGAAAAAATAGAATGCTTTAAAGTAAAATTCGTTTTTAATTTAAAAAATTATTAAAAAAATTTTTAGCATTACTTTTTAACAATTGAATGACAGTCATAATCTATGATTTTAGTACTTAAAAATGCTACTTACTACTTCGCGCTGTTGATTAACTTCATTCAACATCTGCTTTATATTTTCACTCTGTTCATTTGCCAAACAACTGCTAGGAGTTTTTGACCTTTGAAGGAGATTATGCTTTTCTTGAATTTTCTTCTCAAGGACACTTTTACTTCGAATCTGAACATTATCCTGAGATTGATTAGCCTCGTTTTGACTAGACGACGTTATTTTTGAGCTGCTAACGTCACCATCCTTATTATTCGAATTATCCAGATTAAAATGGTCGGTTGTTGCACTTCGAAGTCGATTCTTTAACCTTAACTGCGAAAACTCGTCCACTTCCATATCATTTTCATCATCTTCTTGAGTGTAGCTTCTTAATTTCTTGCGATTACGCAGAACTGGTCCTCGACTCTACTCACAAAAGCAATAATAAAAATCAATTAAATTAAATTATTTTATTAAACTTGTATAAAAAATAAATAGAACTGTTGCTTTTCTCAATTAATGTATTTCACACATGAAAATACAAATAAAATAAATTAATGGAAATTACAAAAGCAAGATTCAAGTAAATAAATGTTTAATAAATGGAAAAACTAACCTGCGATCGTGTTCTCAAAGACATTGAAAATGAGGTTGTGGATTCATTAGTGTCAGAATCACTAAAATTTTCCAAGTAATTAACAGGACCCTTCTTTCTTTTTAATCGTGCTGTGTTTGATGAACTTGAAGAAAATCCACTAGACGTTCTTGTTCTCGGTTTTTGTGGTATTGTTTCTGAAGATTCGCTCCTTCTAAATTTACTTGCAGTTTTCTCATTCTCTTCAAGGGTAACTGTTTCCATTTTCGATTCTTCAAATTTGTTAGGTATTGCTTTAGCAATATCTGTTGAAGCATTTCTTTTGAGAAGACCTTTGGTTTCATGTTTCTCTCCTTCTGAATCAGGGACTATTTGTTTTTTATCAATTGAATCGGGATTTTCTTCACCATTATCAAATTTAAATTTTAGAGCAGTTATTGCATTAGTTTCAATTTTAGAGTTTACTTCTATAGTTTTAAGATATTCAACAACTACTGGATCCCTTGATTTTTCTAATTTTGTTATTAGAACGCAAGGTGCTTGATTATTTTTAGCAGAATCATTGCAATCGTGATCATCTTGATGTTTTGTACAATTTAGTGAAAATAAAGAACAAATTGTTTTCCCAGGAGATCTTTCAAGAGTTTTTATGGGTTTTATTGATTTTAATTTCATCTTTTTGATAATTTGATTCTCTTCTGCTGCTTCTACCTGCTAATAAAAAATTATAAGTTTATATATTATGGGTGCTAATGATAATAATGTACTAAATGTGTAATAATAATCAATAAGTTAATAATCAATAAGTTAAATAAATTGTAATAATAATCAATAAGTTAAATAAATTGTAATAATAATCAATAAGTTAAATAAATTGAATGACAGGCAATGATGTTCAACCGGAAACCTTTTTATTTTTTCAACATTTCGATCATACTCAAAAAAGCCCTTCTTAGTCCCTCATAATTATAAAAACGATATAAATCGGAAGTATAACACTAACACTTAAACTTACATAATCTTAAAACAATGGTGTAACTAATTTTTACTTTACTACTCACAATTGAACCTATTTGTCAAATTGTACACAGTTTAATTTTACAAATTCCTAAACTTAGTCTGTAATAAAATTCTGAAGCACAACTAATACATTAGTCAATGACTAGAGAGATCAAACTGTCTAATAACATCTAATATACAAGTATGTTTACAAGCAAATTGAATACAAAGATTTATTAGTGTTATATTTGTGAGTATGTAAAAATCATAACAAAGAGCGAATTATTGGATCTGTCTTTCCATATTGAAAATCTTAAGTATATTTCTTTAGTTTTGTAAGCAAACAATTATCTGGTTGAATTCATTGACAAATACGTAAAACTTTAATTAAATAAAATTAATAATGTTCATGTAATATTACAAGTAAATAAAATAAGTTTTTTCACGAAAATTGCATTATTTTTCCTTATATAAAAAAGATTAAAATGAAAATTAGAAAGATGTTGAAAAATTTAATATTAATGTCATTTTTAAGTTGGCTAACAAATTTAAGATACTAAATAATTTATCTAAATAATTTTTAAAGATCCTATCAAAAAGATGAAGAAAATAAATTGTATTTATAAAATGAATTGTACATATTGTCCTAAATTTTACATTGGACAGTCTAGTAGGATTTCAAAACATGAGAAATTGTAGAAAGAAACAATTTTGTTTTATACACTGATATAAAAAAAATAGGGCGTAGATTTGATTTTGATCACAGCTCAGTTCAAATTTTAGATTGAAAAAATCCTTAGATTGAATGAAAATAGGATGTTGGAAATTCACAGAAACTTAGCTCAATATTTAAACAATATATGCTACAATAATTGCTCATTCTCCCTCTCTGATATGATTTAACTACTCTTATGATATTGATACTGCTTTGTATTTTACTTGTGATCACACTTATACATCAGATATTATTAGACAGTTTACTCTTTAGTTATTAACTAAAGTGTATTGGTTACACCTTAGGATTTTATTATTAACTAAGTTTAATTTGTAAAATTAAGCTATGTAAAAGTTGACAAGAAGGTTCAATCAATTGTGAGTATTAAAGTAGATCATTAGGTAAAATATTGTTTGAAATGTTACTGATTTATATTCATTTTATATTTATTAATTTGTAGAATGTTTGAGAAGAGTTCTATTTATTATGTCTGAAACGTTAAAAAAATAAAAAAAGTTCTTTGTTATTATTATTATTTGATTTATGTATCTTATAACATGCAGCTGTTCATCGATTTAACTTTGCTACCAATAATAATTTATTTATTATAGAAAAAATCATGAAAATCAGAGAAAACTATATTTTACAAAAAATATCAAAATAAATATTTTACATGAATTAGATAATTAATCACCTCTGTTTCATTAGTTGATTTTTGGTGTTTTCTCTTGAATTTCCACTCTCCATTGGGGGCGGATGCATTGTCTTTACTAGTTCTATTAATAGCAGTAGCAGCATCTTCATTAGTTTCATTAATTAATTCTTTTACTTGGGTTTCTGGAATGCTTATTTTACTATCATCAGTTTCTTTCTTTTCTGCTGATGTTGATGAATCTATTGATATATTATGTGAAATATCTTCTTGCAAAGAATTTTCATTATAATTTTCATTATGTAGTAAATATGTATTAGTTTCAGATGTTTCTGGCTTGAAGTTTTTTGATGAACATACAAAAGGCAATGTCCTACTGCAATTAGGATATTCTCTATGCAAGTAAGGTTCAGTTCTTCTACAACTCCAAAAATTGTTAGCATTACTAGATACATTTTTAAAGTCTTTCATATCATTATCACTATTAGTAGTATCATTTTTTACATTTTCACAATTCAAAGAGGATTTTAAATCAATGTCTGTATTCCTCGTTAAAGTACCTGATTTTGAATGCACATGATTTTTAGTCAGAGTATTTTCTGTTGATTTTGGGCAATTTATAGAAATTTCAGAATTCAAGTTATTTATTGTATCTAATTTCACATTTACATTTTTGGAAGGAGCTGTTGACTCTACTGTATTATTATCTTTTAATGGAATAATAAGTTTTGAAGAATTTACATCTGTGCTTGTACTTTTTGGAACTTCTGATAGTTTATTTACACTTTTAACAGAAGAATCTGGTTTTGTATTGATGTCTTGTATCTGAGAGTCAATGTCCAAGCTTGTATCACTATGACAGTTGGGTATTTCTATTGGTTCTATGAGTACATTTTTTTGAGACTTTTGAGTAGTTCTACCAAGAAATGGTACTGTTCTCCTGCAGTATATTTCATCTTCGACATATTCTTTGGTTTCCATCACATTGTTTGAGGATTTCTTTGAATCTTGACTGGGAATTTTTTCTTTAACACTTTGTGAACTAGAAGCACTGTTATTATTTTTTTTACTTTTTTCTTTATTTTCACTTATTATTTGTTTATCACTTTCACTATTATTTTTGCTGTCTGTACATTCAGCTACTTTTGTGATATTTTCGTTGGTTTTTTTATTGTTACTGTCATTTTTAGTTTTAACAGTGTCCTCCGTTGGCAGGTTGACCTTTGATTGTTCATCTGTTTTACACAAATCTTTTGTTGCATCATTAATATTCAAGTTTAATTTTTCATCAACTGGTTCCGATTCTTCTTTTAAAATTTTTTCAATATTTTGAACTCTAGCTTCTTTTGTGTTTAATTTTCCAATAAAAGGTTCTGTTCGACTACAACTATATGTTTCTACCAAAACAGGTGTTGCAGCTATTTTGTTTTCACTATTACTTTTTTCTTCAAAAGACATTGAAGGCATAGTAAGTCTTAAACTTCTTCTTTTCTCTTTATCATTTTTTTCAAGTGAAGGTTCTTCTTTATTTTTTACTTTATTTTTTTCAACTTTTTCATCATTTACAATTTGTTTTTTATCAGATGAACTTAAATTTTCTTCATTACCATTTACATTTACAATAACTTTTTCACTTGCTCTTTCTTTTTCCACGTCTTTCACTTTTAATTCTTCTTTGTGAACCTTTTTTCTTCTTCTGTTGCGTTTACTCAACTTCCATTGGAACCTTTTATTCTTGTAATGTGTATTTTTTACAGTAGAAATAATTTTAGGCACAACTTCTGAAGAAAGACGAGTCACATCAACTGAAACTAATTTACAATTATTTAAAGCTTCTTTAGCATCTAACTGTTTCAATTTTTCTTCTCTTTTACGGTTTCTCATTTTTGCTGCAAATAGTGTATTAGAAAACTTTTTCCTTCTAGAAACTTTTGGTGCATCATTCTCAGTTTTACTGTTTTGTTCATCATTATTATTTTTATTTGGAACTACTTCTGTAGGTATGTCCATTATATTTGACGATTCTTTCTTGTTATAAGTAGATAATATTCTATTATAACCTAGTTCATATAAAAACAATTGAGCTCCAGATACACAAATCTACGGCATCCTAAAAATAAAATAGTTAAGATTATATCTAACATTTTGAAATTAAGTTTGTAATTTTGTTAGATGTTAATATTATTAAAAGTGATTCGAATAATCTTAGTAATTTCATACGGAAACTTTATAGTTTATTTTATAATTTGACCATAAATTGATTATAAATTATGGATTTTGACTGTACAGCTTGTTTACATTTTGTGTTAAAAATTGAGAAAAAAACAGTTTTAACAATCCCTGATAAGAAGTTATTAATATTTCAATTCACTTTCTAAGCACTTAAAAACATTATGTAAATTAATTGCTTCTTACTAAAAAATTGTTTTAGAAAAATTATATTAATAAACAATAACAGGTAAGCATTCATTTAATGAATATAATTCTAGTTTTAAATGTTGATAAAACAAAGCCTTCCATAAATAATGCAAATATAGTTAAGTAAATTAAATTAACAATTAATTGTCCAAAATAAAAATTAATTTTGATTGAACTAAACAATGAATTACGTCATTTGGAATTTTATTGACTACTAACTGTGTCAAATGATGTCCTTTTTTTTCCTACCTCATCCTCGCCTCAAAAAATCGTTCAGTGGTCACATAAATTAACTATCCTATAGAGTAGAGTAAAGTAACTCTTTCATACTTACGAATACTCAGAAAATGTAACAAGTTCGAAAACCACTTTTTCAATAATGGCGTCAAAATAACGTGCGGCTGGCTGCACAAACCCTAGCCCATTTATAGTGTTCGAAAAAGTCAGTTGAACCGAACGGTTACCACCCAATAAAGGAAAACAACAAACAGATGAATAAAAAAAGGGAGAGACAAAGCGGATCGAAGGGCCGTTTCCGAAGGTGAAAGCCGCCCACCCCAAGCGTTCGACTTAACCCTCGCTAGCCCTTTATCTATCATAAACATAGCCGAGGACGTTGCTATTAAGCACTGAGTATGTAACTGTCCTCACCTTACAAACTTGCGGCTGCATCACAATGTGTCGAAAAAAGTAAGCAAATACGCCTCGCTTTTGATTCTACCTTGGGAAATCCAGACTTTCTAGGAAACGTAGGTTAATCAATGAAAGCAAAGTGTATACTGGACAAGCGGAGCCTCGGCTGCGGCTTGCATCGGCATGTCTTCGAGTGGCTGGCCATCTTTGAGCAGATGCGTTTGCGTACCCAGGCCTACCATACGGACTAGCGACTATGCTTGACTGAATGTTGGCTTGCTTGCCTACAGGCGGTCGCAATCCTAACCTATTGGCTGATGGTAAAAACGTACTTTTATTTTTTAAAGAATAAGAGTTGCTTTTGCAGATATTGTTTAGAAATCACGTAGAAATGATGTTAAGCCACATATTTAAAAGTTCTTCAAAGATTTTTCGCAAGAAAAAAATTCTAATGAACGTATATAATAGGTAAGTTTGGATCTCTCTAAGATGCCTTCACAAACTGCGTATTGAAAGAATAATGATTTTAAGGCTGTCTCTACAATCAAATTAACAGGCCTGTGAGTAACCCTTGAGTAACTGAATTTTGGAAACAGCCATAAGGAGTGGGGGAAATACCAACCCATAAAAAATGCTCCAAAGCGACATGTCGAGTAGACTTTATCTTACCTCACCTTACGTTACCTCGGTAGCTAACTTTATAGTAAAAGCACTTTATTGTTTATAAAAGTTTTTTTTTTCAAAAGTTGAATAAAAATTAAAATAAAACTCCTTTATGAGACGTGTGCTTGAATTGTGCTTGAATTGTGCAATAAAGTTAGCTATCGAAGTAAGGTAAGGTGAGGTAAGATAAGGTCTACTCGTCGCTTTGGAGCATTTTTTATGAGTTGGTATTTCCCCCACTCCTTATGGCTGTTTCCAAAATTCAGATACTCAAGAGTTACTCGGCCGGCTTCGTCAGTCCTCATGCGCAACTATCACGATTCGGGGTGTAAAATACCATTTTACGCTCTTGTTACGAAAACTTATTTTCGACTGGCATTGGTTTCATAGTTCAATTTTCAGTTGCTCATGTCTCCGGATCTAATTACTGATCTGGAAAATCTTGGACAGCCGTAAGTCTTAATAATAGTACCGAAATAATATGATTTTTCGTAACTCGTACAACATTGTCGTCAAATATCTTGTACGAGAAAAATAATCTCCAAAATACTTGAAAACTTAATATTTTATTATAGTGAAATTGACTTTTAACTACTTCTATCAGCATGAAATAATTTTATTTTTATATTTAAATAAATATGTAAAAGTGGTCTTCTAAATGCAAGACGCCATTTTCAATAACATTAACAGCAAAAACGTAAAAAATGCCACACCCCGAATGACTGGCTACGGTGCGCGGATGTAGTAATATAATATACAACCCAAATACCCAATCCCTTACGGCAAAACTATTTAAAATGAATTATTTTTAAACAGGATCGACTTAAAAACAATTTATTTGGAATAGTTATGCCATCTGAAAAATGACACCTCGAAAAAATTGAAACGTAGTTCTCCCCCGCTTGTCTGAGAAGAACACTAAAGAAACAATCATTTGCTACTTCAACAACTAGTGGAAAACAACGATAATTTCTGGCCTTTTGAATGGTCTAACTTCTACTGTTAATGCACAAGATAATATAAATATTATTTATGTTGCATTCAAAAAGCCGCTTTCCTATAGTAATAGCTTATGTCTTATGACCAGACCTTTCAAAAAATAGAAAATTGTGAAAAAGAAAAATATAATTATTGAAATCCACACTTATTGGACTTCTGAAAGAATAATGGTTTGAATTTACATCTGATCTTTAACGGAATGGCAAAAACAACATTTACCGATCGAGCACTGGAGCGGAGAATATTGTTTATAAAAAAAATAGATAGTGCATAATTAGCTAAAAAAAAGTGATCATTCCCTAACCTTTATCATTATTAAAGTCTGTACGAAATTTCAAAGAGATACATTAAGTAATGTTGAAATGAGAATGTTACAAAGATT
>JAWWEM010000027.1:10443531-10483144 GCA_035582935.1 Ormyrus thymus
CTACGCTCGGGCATTTTATATGCCTGTTGTAGGATTTACGATGTATTTTGGTTTTGGTAAATAAATAAATAAATAAATAAATATGTACAGAAAAACTAGACTCGAGGATGAGTGATCATATAAAAAATAGTGCAAATGACGAAAATGAGTGGGGCAAAATACAAAAGAGGAAAACAGGATCTGATTCAAATAGTAGTGACCAAGAATTAACGGTCCCTCAATTTGAATCCCCAAGAATTACAACCACGCAAGAAACATCGAACCAACTCAAAAAGCTTTTTAATAAAGCCAGAAAAGAATTAGGCGAACCGCAGATTGGTAATAAAAAACCGAGCAAGAATTGCAGCAGAATCGCTATAAATATATACTTCTTTTGTAAATTATAAATTTAGAATACTAAATTTTACTGTATTTTAGTCTAAACTTAGTCAACTTACTTTAACTTCCACTCATTCTTTACATTTATTTTTTACATTTATTTTTTACATTTATTTTTTATAGTTGTAAATTAGCGCAGTAATGTATATTATTTGTTTGGTTTAATAAATTTATTAATTCATATGTAGAATATTGTTGTAAATGACACATGTTCATTGAAAGTTTAACGAAGGCATGAAAAGCCCTCTTTTGAAGTCAGAAAGTTGGATAGACGATCGTGCATTTCAAGTCGTGCACAGAAATCGTAAAAAATAGCTTGAAGCAGAGAAAAACGACTTTTTTCCCCGCTTAAACAAAAAATTTTCTCAAACGCTTAAAATGCTCGATTTCCTATGCTACTTTCTAGCGTGAAATTAAATTTAATTTAAATTTAACTAGTGCATTAAATTTGTTGTGGGACCTTAGGCGCAATGTACATAAACGCTGCGCGGCGCGGTTCATCGCTGGCTCTGTACTGCGCGGCGCCGTGGAACGCCACTGAAACGTGAAACGCCGAGGGTGAACTGCTAAGACGTAACAAACAGTTCTGTTAACTTATCTATGCAATATTTTCAATGGAAATGCTTTAAAATAATTTAATTAATTTTATTAAAAATTTAAAATCGACATGAATGAAAATATGAAACTATTATAGACCATTAAGACATAGGAATAAATTGGCCAGTACTGAGTACAGTACAACGCCGCGCCGAGACAGCACCCCGCGGAGTCAGCAGTGGCCGCACGCGCACAGTCTTGCGCAGCGCTTATGTACATTGCCCCTAACGTTCGTGGCGCTAGTTGCCAACAGTCATGGACTGTGAGCATAGCCAGAAAGTCAAATCAACCCTGGTCTGTGTTCGTTGATTGTAGCAACAGTGTTGCAGCCAGCCGTCACCGGGTTGATGCTGTGTAATTGCGCATTGAAAAATCCGTAGAATTTTGGGAATAAACAATTTCAAATTTTGTACTACGAATTACCAAATGAATTAATAGTCTCGATTTTTTTACAAACAAAAAATGCTAAGCATGGGGCCACCAAAGCGTTTTAAAAAAGATACAGGTACATAACCTATGATTTACTTTAAAACAATTTTTGAGAAATGCTATATAAATTGAATAATTTATATTTTGAATTTCTTTTGCTTAATCAGATTTAAGTATCAAAATTAAGTTAATTCTTTTTTCAGATCGTGGAAAATGGAAAAAACGAAAAGAAGATCATGATCCAGATTATAACAATGAGGAAGATGCAAATGAGGGTGCAGAGGCCGAAGGTATTCCTGATGCTGCCAAAAATGATGTAGAAAAACAGGATGAAGGTGTACTTGAAGATGAGTTTGGAGCCAAGGATTATCGTCCACAGATGGTTCTTAAACCTGACAATACTTCAAGGCCTTTGTGGGTTGTATGTACAAGAAATCAATTCTTTTATTTTTAATTCCGTTTATTGTATTTCTTTTAATATCATTTTTTTTAGGCTCCTAATGGACATATCTTTCTAGAATCTTTTTCTCCAGTTTATAAGCATGCACATGATTTTCTCATTGCTATTTCAGAACCAGTTTGTAGACCAGAGCACTTGCATGAAGTAAGTTAAATATTTTATTTACAATGTATATGCTAAATAAATTTAATATAATAGATGTAAATTAAATACAATTATTTGTTTTTAGTACAAATTGACAGCCTATTCTTTGTATGCTGCTGTCAGTGTAGGATTACAAACACATGACATTATTGAATACTTAAAAAGACTGAGTAAAACAAGCATTCCTGATGGTATTATAGAATTTATAAAATTGTGCACTTTATCATATGGAAAAGTAAGTTAAAGAAATTATGATCAGTGTAAAAAAATTTAATTAAAAATCTGTTTACTTTATTTACTTTATTACTGTTTTTTTAAATAGGTAAAGCTTGTTTTGAAACACAATAAGTATTTTGTTGAGTCCCCCTTCCCAGAAGTTTTACAAAAGTTGTTAAAAGATCCTGTAATTCAAGAATGTAGATTAAGGAAGGCTGTTGAAGAAGAAAAAGAAAAAGATAAAGATGGTTTCATTACAAGTGTATTAAACAAGAATAAAGTACCACAGGTACAGTCAATTAAAATTAAAAAAAAAGTCTCAATTTTCATATAAAATTAAATTTTTAAAATACAGTTTGGAGCAAAACCTCTTCCTGCCAATGGTCCAGCAGCTGCTGCTGTACCAGGAACAACAGTAGTGCCTGCGGATGGTACAACTCAAACAAATGTTGAAGAAGCCACCGTTCCTGAAGACATCACTAACTTTTATGATAAAATTGATAAAGAAGATGAAGATGAAGAAGAGCAAATTTTAAAGACTGTTAGTTTTGAAGTAAACCAAGAAAAAATTGAAATTATTCAAAAGAGGTGTATTGAATTAGAACACCCATTGTTAGCTGAATATGATTTTCGTAATGATACCGTAAATCCAGACATAAAGTTTGTATGCCTTTATGAAACTTTAAACGCTCAAAAAAATGTTCATATATAATGAATGTCTTTTCTTCCAGTATTGATTTGAAACCATCTACTGTATTGAGGCCATATCAAGAAAAAAGTTTACGTAAAATGTTTGGTAATGGCAGAGCAAGATCGGGAGTTATTGTATTGCCTTGTGGTAAATCGAATATTTTTAAAAATTTTCACATTTATAATTGAGTATAAAACATTAAAGTATTGACGTGATTTAATTTTGACAGGTGCTGGTAAAAGTTTAGTAGGCGTAACTGCATGTTGTACAGTGAGAAAACGAGCTTTAGTTCTGTGTAATTCTGGTGTTTCTGTAGAGCAATGGAAGCAACAATTCAAAATGTGGTCAACAGCTGATGATTCTATGATTTGTCGATTTACTAGTGAAGCCAAAGATAAACCCATGGGTTGTGGAATTTTAGTTACAACTTATTCTATGATTACTCATACACAAAAAAGATCATGGGAAGCAGAACAAACTATGAAGTGGTTACAAGAACAGGAATGGGGAATTATGGTTTTAGATGGTATATTTAGTTAATAGAATCAATAGTTTTTATGTATTTCAACAATATATTATAATAATTTTTTATTTAAACAGAGGTACACACCATACCTGCCAAAATGTTTAGAAGAGTATTAACGCTTGTACAATCGCATTGCAAATTGGGATTAACAGCTACTCTTTTGCGTGAAGATGACAAAATTGCTGATCTCAATTTCCTTATTGGACCAAAACTTTACGAAGCGAATTGGTTAGAATTGCAAAAGCGAGGGTTCATTGCTAGAGTACAATGTGCTGAAGTTTGGTGTCCCATGACTCCTGAATTTTACAGGGAATACCTCAGTTGTAAAATGAGTAGAAAACTGGTAAATATACTCTTCTATTTTTATTTTATAAAATTTTGCATAACTAATGTCAATAAAGTAAATTATTACGTGTTTAGTTGTTATATGTAATGAATCCTAATAAATTCCGAGCCTGTCAGTATCTGATTCGTTACCACGAAAGACGAGGAGATAAGACCATTGTTTTCTCTGATAATGTGTTTGCCTTGAAACATTATGCCATCAAAATGAATAAGCCTTACATTTATGGCCCTACTAGTCAGGTATATTACATAATTACAATAATTAATTTTTTATTATAAATTAATATTTAATTTAATGTCGTTTTATGTTTTTTAGAGTGAAAGAATACAAATTTTACAAAACTTTAAATACAATATGAAAGTCAATACGATTTTTGTAAGTAAGGTAGCAGATACATCTTTCGATTTACCGGAAGCCAATGTATTAGTTCAGATTTCATCTCATGGCGGTTCTCGAAGGCAAGAGGCTCAACGTTTAGGTCGAATTCTTCGAGCTAAAAAAGGTAAAAAAATGAAAGCAAATATTAAATTTTAATAAACGAGTAATAAATATAAATATTTATTATTATATTCCAGGAGCAATTGCTGAAGAGTACAATGCATTTTTCTACACTTTAGTATCCCAAGATACAATGGAGATGAATTATTCAAGAAGAAGACAGCGTTTCCTTGTAAATCAAGGTTATGCTTATAAAGTTATTACCAAACTTGCTGGAATGGAAGAAGTAAGATCATTACTTCAAATTTAAAATATTAAGTTTTTTAAAAATTAAAAATAAATTCTAAAATTGTTAAATTAATTATAAATATATAATGGATACTTGTAATTACAAATTTTTTAAAGGAACCAGATATGATGTATAAAACGCGAGATGAACAGGGTCAACTTTTACAACAAGTTTTATCGGCTAGTGATATGGATGCAGATGAGGAGAGAATTCCTGGTGAAGGACCTCGTCCAGTAAGCCATAAATTAATTTTATTTTTTAGTCATTTCAATTTATTTATTCAAAGAATTATTAGTGCAACTCATTTCTTTTTAATTGCATAAACTTGATTATAAAGTAATATAATTATTTTGAAAAAATTACTATTATTTATTCCTATTTTGTAAATACGAAATTTTCATATAAAAATAATATACTATTTTAGATTATTCGAAAAGCGGGTAACATGTCTTCGTTGTCTGGAGCTGACGACGCAGTTTATTACGAATATAAAAAGTCTGCTTCATCGTCGACGGCAAACAAGCACCCGTTGTTCAAGAAATTCCGAACATAATGTATACCAATTAATAGTTCATTCATTTATTTATATAAATATTTTTGTTTACTAGCTTAATTTATGTAAAAAGTTGTGTATATAAATAAAAATCAGACATTTTTGTTTGTAATTATGATAAATTCATTGTATCACTATCTCTTTTTTAGGAATGGGAGACAGATTTTATTAAAAGTTTTTTTGGTATAAAAGCCAGATTGACTATTATTAAACTTATTGGTTTAACCTATATGATTAAATGTAAATTTCTTTTTAAAAGCAACATGTATTCGATAATTGTCGCTGGTTTAAAGTAGTTAATTTTTAATAATAAGATAAGAAATATCATGAAAATGAATTGTGAGTCAAATTTATGTTTGCTATAATTTTTATTATGTTGTTACGTCCTAAGACGTATCTTTTAACCTACATGCAAATAATTCCAAATTCTTCAATAACGTTAATTTTATTTCTTTAAAAAAATTAACAATTTTGGTGAATACATTTTTACAGATTAAGTAAAAGATTTTGCAAATATTTTCGATATTTATTTTAAATGCTTACACTTGTCGAAAGTGGAAGTTGGCAACACGCACTGCACTAGGAACTATCTAGATCGGGATATACGAATGTGTAAGTTGGTTAGAATGACTTTAGCAGAAAAATAGAAAAAATACTCGTAGTAGCATTTTTTTAAGGGGTTCTAGATAAGAATCTAAATTCTTTCGGTTCAATAACCCTAACTATACGATTATTTACAAGTTTTTACCAAAGAAAAACTTGTATTTTGAAGCCAGCAGCGTCGTGTATCTTGTGGCACGTACTCTTCTGCTCCGCTCCCTAAAAGTTCAACTAAAACAAAACATTGCTGAGCCAGTGTATGTGCATGACTCAACATCAGTGTGTGTCTGATTGTGTGGGGCGCGTAAACAACATAAAATCGCAGACGAAAACATAATCACGTTGCGCTTGATTTTGAATGAAAATTTCGGTGCTCTTCTCGTCGAGCCGAAAGTAAGTGCAGCGATCGCTCTTCCCACATATGCCGTTCGGGTACGTGCGTTAGTACAGATCGTTGCAGACGCGAAGAAAGCAAAAGAGAGAGGAAGAGGAAGGAGGAGTAGGAGAGACAACAAAGAGATAAAGGAAAGGTCGGGAAAGAAAGGCGTAACGCCATGTGGAAAGTCTGCCCTCCGAGAAAATGCAGCATATTAATTGTAACTTAGAATGACAGCTACTTCTTTACGGAAAATAGAGTAGTCGAAAAGCAGGATGGAGTTTAAAGCTTTTCATGTTTTGAAGACAGAACGATTGATTTGGAGGTCGTCTTCGTCGTCGGCAAGTTTCCACTTTCGCTCAGCGGTGGAATACTTGATGTTGCGATTGATACGAGCACGAGTCAGGCGCTAATAAAAATAAACACTTCACACGCACAGAACTTGTGCCCTTTACCTTCATTTTTCCAAGATATTCGGTAAATTTGTACCTACTTGTAAGTCATTATTTAATTACAATTTTTCACGAATTTACAATTAATTTATAAATTGCTTTATTTTATTAAACTTATTTGAATCAAAGGAATTAATTTTTATAATGTGTAATTGCACTTAAAACTTGAATTCAATAGTTATTTTATTTATTGTGGTCTACTATTATAAAATGCTTTGTTTTAATTCTTAAAATTTAAGTTCATGTAGTATAAATATGTTTATTGCAGAAATATTCAGAATGGATGACGATGAACCAGCAATAGTATCAGGAGAGACAGAGAGTATTATAATCAAACCAGAATTTTTAGATTTGTTTTTGGATATAGATGACTCAGTTTGGTCAGAACAAATTTCATCTGAAGATTTTGATCCAGAATTTAATAGTTCTACCTTTGATGAGTGTTGTTTTGTCATTTCTTCTGGTGAAGTTTTGACTATTAACAATGAAGATTTAGTAAAAACACCTTTTTATCTAGAAAGTTACTTTATTGACAATGATAGATTTAGAAGTAGATCTCAATATATTCCTAGTCCTCAACAAAAAGTTGTGGAAATTGATAGAGTTACTTGCTATGAATGCGATATTGTGTTTTGCAATGAACATAGGTTATTGGAACATCTTATGACACATATTGATGTTTACAGAATGGGTTGTGATATTTGTGACAAGGTCAGTAATTTGAAAATATTTATGAATAATAAATCCACATATCATGGACCAATAAATTTTATTTTTATAATTAATTATTCTATTAATATTAATTTTATTTCTAGGATTTAAATTTGGATGAAAAATTTCAATTACACATGATGGCTGTTACTTGGCAGAGCATCTACTATTGTGATTTTTGTAGAAAATCGTGTGCAGGAGTTGTAAGGTCTAAGGTAAAGAGAAATTATTTTTTTGAATTTAATAATTTATTAAAAAAAGTATATCAAATTAAGTATAAGTATATTTTTCTATTCCTAGAGCCAACCGCCACCTCCTGGTAAAACTTATATGTGCCATGATTGTGAATATCAGACAAAACAAGAAACCTTGAACTTCCAAAATACTACTTACTTGTATAAAGATATAATAAACAAGTGTGTTCCTCAGAAATCTCCACAGGAGATTCTCATTCAATCCTTACCATCACTACCTCCATCATCAAATTCAATATCATCTACGCCATCAACTCCACCAGTTACGGAAGTTCTTCAGGATCACAAACAAAAACCTAATAATGAAGCTAAACATGAAGATCGTGAATTTTGCACAACAGGAAATACAACTTTACAGGTTGAAGATTACTATGTACCTCGTAAGCCTCCTCCAAAAAAGAAAGAAAATAAAAAATATAGGAGGCCTAAGCCCAAGGTGCAAATAGTGACTGAAAGTATGAAAGAAACTTTGAGAATATCAACAAGATCTCGAACAAAAGAGAGAAACAAACTAACAAGAAACTACAAATGTCGTTATTGTCCAATGGCATTCACAGATAACGAAGTCCTTGTGAAACATTTACATGAGAAACATAAATTTCATAAGCTTAGGTATGTTTGCAAATTATGTGGCAAAGATTTTATGCAGCAACGATCTTTTGAAAATCATGTAAACTTCCATCAACTAGCCAAGAATCACATGTGCTTTGTATGCAACCTTGCCTTCTTGTCAAAGCATGAACTTGAACAGCATGCAAAGATGCATGACAAGAGCAAGCTTATAAACACTTACTGTGATCATGAACTTACTGAAGAAAATTAATAAGGTAGTGGTGTCATCAGTGACTTAAAAGTGTTTGTGTATGTTTTATTGAAATGCTTGGCGAAACAAGGCTAGTGTTTACTATTCGAATATTTTGTACAAATTTTTGAACTTCTCTTTCAAAGTGGCTTTCTAGTGAATTAAATTATTAAAAAATTTCTAGTTTATTGATCCGAGAGCCTGATGCTTATTCAAGATTAATATAAGATGAATGTTGTCAATTTCTCCAATTTGAATATTCTAACTTGATTGGTAATTGAAAAAGTGAAAATAAAAATAAGTATACAAAAATCTTAGCTCATCTGATTACTTAAATATTGCAAATAAAAAATTATTTCTTTGTTCTTATGGTTTGATCAGTCTAGTAATGTCAAATTAGAATATTTTTTCACAATTTTTGTTGAAATTTGTTTATTGTTAAATTTATTTAGAATTTTATTTACAGCTTTCAAATCCATTAAAAAATTAAATATGTTTATTAGAACTTTGAAATTATTAAAAGCTTTTACTTTAAATTTATTATATATAATAGTATATTTAATAAAAAATCAAATTTTTCTAAAGACTATTTTAATTCTATAATACTCAAGAATCTCAAAATATTAAATCAATACAGGTGAAACTGGTATTATAAATTACTTTGTACATATAAATTTATTAATTTTCTGTTTACAATAAATTTGCATGTTATTTCAATCAAAACTTGTTTAAAGAATCACTATAAAGCCACAAAAAGGATTCTACAAATTCCTTAAAATTACTATATGGATGGAGCTTAAATGTTTGATACTTTGCCGTATTCTGCTATTATACTATGAAAATTTAGATATTATATTTAGAAAAACAAAATGAAGTAGTTAATTCAGGACAAAACTAAGGAAAAAAAAAAAATAAGAATGTAATAAATCGGTTTATTTGGCGGTGTTTATTCCATATGAGAATTAAAATTGTTAATTAATACTTTACAATGCCATAATTGAATTGATTTTAGGACTTACTTCAGTTTTGTGAGTACAAAAATAGTTTACATTGCAGGTCCTTTAATGAATAGGACAAATGCGTGATCGTTACATTTACACATGTTTTTTCTTAATAAACGAGGATACATTATACCGTCTTTTTATACTGTTGCGTTTCCTCTTATTTTTAAAATATAATTTGTTTTTTATATTTTCTAATGTTCATTAATTACAGCAAGCTTTGAACAGCATTATACGATGTGGCAGCAAAATGTTTATTGTGCACACTCGCCAAAGTGAAAAGTATATATAAAATGACTTTGAGTCGTCTGTTATTAATTTTTTCCCATTTAGTTGTAATTTATATTTAAACATACATACATGTATATATATTTTCTGTATTATTTGCCATGCATTATTTCGACGTAATGTCATAGGCAAGTTTCGCACTTTCATACGTATTCACAACCGAATGAGGAGACGATTGATAAGCTTAACTAAGAGTGAATAATTTGTTAACAACATATAATGTGATCTAAGCTATATTATTACATTTAATTACACATTCGGGCACTTGATTCTATATTTACCATCGATCAAATTCAACGAAAACTTCATATAGAAATGATGTTTGTTAAATATGTTCTGTACAATCTGTAAAACATCAAGTAAACTTTACAATAATAAAACAATTTTAACAGTAAGTAAAATATTTTTTAGCTTCATTAACTGAAATCTTCGTTGAATTTATTTCCATTCGAATTCATTGATAACGAATAAAAAAATCATTTTTTACGTTACGCGTCAACAGTCGAAGCGCAAATTTATACGAATTTCATCAAATGTAAAATACTCATTGAAATTATATAAACATGTTGCTATTGATGATTAACGTACGCATACATGAATCTACGCTTATTAAAAATTATTTTAAAATCTTGCATGATATTTTAACATTTATAAAAACGTTATTATAGTTTACACTTGTAAAAATACGTGCAAGTGTAAATAACTAATCTTAATTACGTATAAATATTCATTTCTAATCTTTATCGCCATCAATATCCATAACATTACAGTTATAAAACAATTCTTTACGCATATCATCAGATTTTCGAATCGCCAAAATTCGTCTCAGTTGCGCTTTGACTGAATTGATACCACGAATAAGGAGAAATTAAAGTCTTTCGCAGTGGACTTATTTACAGAATGTAAACGAATTTTCCACACACGCTCTTATCAGTCTTCGAGGCGAACTGATTTTCTTTTCCATGTCTTGTGGAATGCTCGTTTAATTTCTTGACAAATTTTCTCAAAAAAAAAATTACAGCCAACAGATTTCTATCTTAAGTATATGCACGATAATTCCGCAGAAATTCCACTTTCAAAACAGCCGCAAAATTTCTGCTCCATATTTAACGATTCTAAGGGTAATTCTAAAACTCATAAGACTTGGAACGAAATTTCAAAAAAAAAAAGAAATCATTGGTAAAAATAGTAACTAAAGCGGTTAAAAAAAACTTAAACTCAGAGATGTTAATTTTCGACCAAAAACTAAATTCAAAGCTAACAAAACTAAGATTAAACGCAGATAGTAAGTCTCTCGAGAAGCTCTATATGATTTGAAGGAATCGAAGGGAGAGGGGAACGGCAAGCGAGTGTCCCACAAGGTTCAAACGAAAGCGAGTCCCGGCGCGACGAGGACGACGGCGCCTCTGTCCTACTATCTCGCCGGCACGCTCGGCATCTTCTCCAGGAAATCTTGCTCGATCACGGACTCGAGGTGGGCGACGTTCAGGTGGGCCGTCGACTCCTCGGGCCGTCGGCTCAGAGCCGTGAAGAAGTGGTGCAGGTCCTGCAGCGAGCGGATGTTGCTCGAGGTCAGCAGCAGCTCGCCCGCCGGTAAGTTGGACGGCGATTCGCTGTCCTTGAACTGGAAGAGTAAGCTTTTGTTAGAGAGATATTTTCTATTTTACGAACTGTAGCGATATTCCTTCCTCGCAGACTCTCGGTCGGTTAATGGGGAAAGGTTGACATTTTCGTGGAGGAAGAAAAGAGAAAAGAAATTTTCGATGCCTGGAAGAAGAAAAGAAGCTTTGCTCTCTAATACAGGTTTTGATAAAATTGTGCGCCCAAAAGACTTGTTTTCCCGCGGCGTTAGAAGAGTGCACTCTCTCTCTCTCTCTCTCTCTCGCCGCTAAACCGCGAAATAAAAGCGCAAGAACTTGGCAGATCCAAGCGGCCCGCGGCTCGGAAAGTAAGGAGAAAGAGAGAATCGGAATACTTGGACGAGCTCCAGCTGCTCGAGAGAGGCTTCCACGAGTTATTTATACCCGGTCGGTACTACACCGCGCGGGGAGAGCGCCCGATACTCTTTGCGTCAGGTGTGCTCCAGTCCGCTGCGGGACTATTGCGGGGGAGAGAAGGAAAGACGGACCACCGGCTCGTAATTGCGCGCGGCACGCGCCACCACCCGAGAGCACCGAGCGGAATTGAATTTGCGGAAGGCACGCTGCTCTCGCGGGGCTGTCTCTCGGGGCCCCCGGTCAGTTTACGGCTGCCCGGCGTCATGGATGGATCATCGCTAATCGCGACCGCCGCGGCGCTCTGTCTGATTCTGCACTGCGCGCTCTTGGCCCAGACTCGTGAGTGCTCAGCTGCGCTGCTTCGAATCATACGCTTGCTTTCCTTGCGCGTTTTGCTGCGCTTTATAAATATGCACTGGTTTACGGTTTAGCGCTCTCGGCGTACTGTCGCGAATCGCTGCTTTTGGCAGCTCGGTGCTCCGAGTGACTTTTCAAATTCGGTGTATAGGTTCCTTCGGAATATTTTGTTAATTTCATCTTTTGAATATTGTTCCTTCGCACTGCCTGCTGTTTCTTTTTATAGCTGCAATAATAATAATTCTGGCTAATTTCAAATTGATTTACGAGCTATAATCTCAAAACAGTGGTGTATTTAAACGATTTCATTTAATTTATGCGATGAATAAAAATTATTTATTAGTATTATTTTAGTTTTGTCTTGGATTATTATATTGAACATTGTGTAATTTTTAAATCATTTCTAAAATGTGTTCACAGATGTTATCAAGGAATCGAATTAGATTTTAAAGTGCCAATAATTAAGTAATCATTTAAAGACTATTAATGCAAAGTCTTTATTAAGACGTAACACTGATAAAAAGTTTTCAAAGTATACACTATATATCTGTATAGTAAGATACATTTGATGCAATAATACGTAAAGCAACAGGTGTGGTTCATTCATGAATTCAACAGTTTTTAAGCGTACTTGAGGATCATTTAACTTCAATTGCAATGAATTTAAGCGAAAATAATCATAATCCTAGATGGCAAAACTATTCTTAAAAAGAGTTCATTTGGGATAGTTTTGCCGCCTGGGAATGATATATCAAAGTTACAAACTAATTTTGCACCGTACATTTAATTAATTTTTTCGATGAACTTATTGTTTTACACCTGAATAATTTGATATTATATTATTAGTTTCTTTCAAAATGACTAAAGACATTTGTTGTGTATGTAAAAAACACGTGAGATGGAGTCAACACAAGTATAATACTTTTAGGTGGCGAACTACTACGCATTTAGTGCTGACGAAACTTGTCGACCGCAACCTTTTGTTCAAAACGACTTGAATGAACGTCAATTTGCCGTGCGACATTAAAAGTTTATTTATGAAGTCAACACTAACAATATTCGAACGAGACAAATTCGCTCAATTGCAGCGTATTTGGCTTATTTTTAGTAAATCAATAATTGCACGTAAAAAGAGAATATTTAAATAATATGAGGTTTGGCCGCGTACAATACAGTTTTAATAGTTTTCGCAAAAATTCTGAAAAAGCGAGAACGAGCTTTAATTAAGAAGTAAGAAACTATTTCAATCGGATCAGCAGTTCTCTGGAAGCGTCTGACTAAGACTAGGGTGTTACTACTGCGTCGATATAAACAGATATGTTGTTTCTAGCCGGTGTTGAAATAACGAATAGAATTATGTCATTTCCTAATATAATCTTTTTTTTTATATAAGCACACGTAAAAGGAAACTTTATTCGAATGAGTCGTCATTATTTATTTATTGAAAAAATGTGTTAAATAAATTATATATTTAATCAATTAAAATATTCAATCTGAAAGAATACTGCATATCCATATAAATTAATTGTACTTGAAAAAATGTGCAGCAGTTTATAAAAATTGAATTTATCTTTACACATGAAATTCAGAGGAACAAAGTCTTACCTATTAATTCTTAATTAAACGAACCTCATCATTTGCACATTTTATTGAAGAAAAAAAAGTATTTTAAAACGTCTTATCACAGAAATTGGTCGCATCAATAAAAGGCAATTAGTCCGAATTAAAATTCATGCAAACGACATCTAACAAGATCCGCGCAACCAAGTCAGGTATAGCTTAACGATGATTCGTACACAACATCGTAGAATTCCCGTACTTCCTCATATAAACGAAATGAGCAGCGACACAGAGAGCAACATTAAGTGGGCTTAATTCGAGACAGTTAATATTAATTAGAAGCCTGCCGCTCTCGAGCGAGGTCAAAGACAATCTAATAGATCGTTGCGCCTCACGTTGGTATTATACAAATTGGTATCTCTTTCCAGACTACACCGACGACTCGGACTACAATGACTTCGACTACTACAAGGACCTGCCGGAGAAACCGCGTGCAGCCAGCACGAGAGATCAGCTGCACGATGACTTTTACATGATCAGCGAGCCCGACGTGATGTTCGAAGATCGAAATCGACGGGTCGCCAGTCAAGAGAGCGCGCCCGTTGCGAGATCCTCTGAACGAAAGAATATGGTTAGAGACTTTTCAGATTGAGTCTCGGAACAGTTCGGAAAATTTCTAAACAAATGTTTATGTATCTTAATAAAAATGGGCCAATTGATCGAAATTCAACGTCGGTTTTTTAAAAGTATTCTATATTTTGTTATTCTATAATAGTTTAGAAAAGGTTTATTTTATCTGATGCATATTTTTTCAGTTTAATTGTCTAAGTAAATTTAATTCAAGTAGCTTAAGTTCAAATAATACTCTTACCGCAAAAAAATTATAATTATAATTTAAAAATTGTCTTCGCAAATAATGAAAAGATTAAGTATTAAAAGAATAATTTTAATCGATTTTTCAGCAAGATAAATGGCCAACGACAGAGCGCATTTACAGGTACACAAAACACCGCATCCCGGGCTACGATTACGAGGAGCTTGACTTCCTCGAATCTCGCAAGTTTCAGCGATGCGACGAGCGCTCAGTGTGGACTCATTGCCTCTGTCAGTTTACCTGCAACGAGCCTAACATTGTCGACTGCTACACGCCTTGCACGAGCGGATGCGAATGTCGCGAGGACTACGTCTTCGACGAAAGCACGGGGCAATGCGTCTTGCCCGAACAATGTCAACCGAATGACTATTTGCTTTATCGATAACTATTGGAGAATTCTTGTCCAAGAGACTTTTGACTGAGTTGTATCATATCACAGTTTAGACGAACAATTCATCAAATTTCAAATCTTCAAACTTGTTTTAGATTTAACGACGTATTTACTAACAAAATCTGATAACTCATTTAAAATTCAATTGCATATTTAGTGTTTAAGCAATGGTGTAATTAATATTATTATGCTGTATAATACGACTTACTTTACTATCCATAAGTTTTGCTATCCTCGTTATATGGGGTACGAAGTCCGAGCTCATGTTGTTATTTTCTGCACTGCCACAGGCGGCATCTCCGACAAATGCCCAGCGATACCTACAATCATTTTTTACACATTATTATTACGTTGAACAGTATAAAATAAAGTAAATTAAATTCTTGTAATTATTTTAAATAGACTTGCAATGCAACTTTTGTAAAACAGATGAACTTTTAATAAAAAATTTGGATGTGAAAATTAGATCGTTGAGTTTTGGAAGCTCGATAATCAGTACATTTTGATAAATATGATGGATGATACTGACATTTGAAATTGCGGTAGCCGATGTGCAGGTAACAATAGCGCCAAGTCTAGTAGTTTAGCAGCAGCTAACTGTAGCTGTAACCAATGCGGATGTCCGTGCGCCTGGAGACCATTGCTAGCATTCACAGCCCACGATGAATCCAGCGCCGACAGAAGTTTGATATGCGAACTGTCAATTCAAAGTAAACATTTAATACAAAGATATCATTGTATTACTTTTACCAATATGCTTTTATACTGCTATTACTGTGTACTTCTTATTATAGCAAAGCTGTTATAGTACTGAAAGACTACGAGAATTGTTTACAATGCAAGTCTGAAACTATAACATTTTTTTAAACAACGCAGAATAGCTGCTTTTGATGCAAATATGTATTGCGCGCTGTAAAATCATTTATTACACTACTTTAATTTCCTGCACTACTGTATTTAATCGCTAATTCTAAGCTTTATGAATACTTTTTTACTATTAAATATATGTAAATAGAAAAAGGTGTAAATGTTGTATGAACACGATTCTTAATGTAGCCAAGACAAAGTTATGAAACATTTTTTATGAATTACCTGCTCTGACGACTGCCAGCCCAACACCAACCAACCATATCATGGTGGCACCAAAAATCCCCATCAAATCGAAGATGCCAAAACAGAGCGAAAAAAACATCACATCATTAGGATATGTTGTTTGTTAGTGGGAATAATTTAGACATGATAGTATGATTTATTATTCGAACTAAGACACATTCAAATATTAAATTAATGGTGGTCTCGACAAAATTACGTGTGATGTCAAATGTTCAAATTTGATTTATTATTTTCATTTTGGCAAATTTGTTATTAATTTGAAAAATATTTCTAATACTCGTTTAAAATGTGCTATTAATTTTTATACAAGAATAGATAAACGAGATAAAACTTAATTTACAACTGCAAAAATTTTAAAATAGACTACAATTACATTAAGAATACAATATAAATATAAACTATAACTATATTATTATTACAGGTGCATTATATGTTACTAATCAACTTTTTTAATCATACTGAATTGATTGTATTTATGTAAAGAAAGATGAGTGATTATTTGTTAGTAAAGCAATTAATAAAGCAATATTCTAATAGCGTGCAGTGTTATATATCTCAAGCTTTTTAATATTTATCCCATATCCTGACAAATTTGTTATTATCATATAGCAAATTTCTGAAACGCTCCCAAACAATACTTTTGAAAATGATTGTAGCAGTAGCCGTTAGTGTACCTAATGGAGCTATAACAAATTGCAATTTTTTTATAAATTATTAAAAAAAGTTGAACTTGGTACAGTTTTTTACGATAAATGATCAATAGAATATTTGTAGTGTAGCAAAGTGATCACCATAGACTACGTGAAAATCCATAAAATAAGCGTTTACGTATTTGTAATTATTATTGAACTGCAGTTTATACCTGAATTCTTCGGTATCAGTGCTAAGCTCCTGCTCTACATGTAAAAATACTTGAACCAATTCGCTAACTATGACCGGCCACAACGAAGTAGCGTGTTGCGGTGAAACACGAAGGAGAAGTACTCGGAAACAAAGGAATACTTGCGCTTGAATTGAAGGTATTACTTGTGGTAAGCGGAGACTGTCGGCAAGTCGTTCTGTTTAAAGTAATAAATTTATTAACAAATTACGTATTCATAATTCTTTGGATTAATTTACATTTACAACTGCAGGTGTACCTTGAATTTCAGGCATGTACTTGTGATATTGGTCCATTTCACTGCATAAAATAACGAAAGCCAGTCTTTTTAAGAGTTGTGCCCTTTGCTCATATTCCTGCTCTTTAGATGAAAAAATACTTATACTACTGCTCTGAGCTAGTGAAACTTTGGCTGAAAATGAAATTTAAAAAATTAAATAAATAAAAATGATTAAATTAATTATTTCTTTAATTTGCTCTTTCTACTTACTCAATAAATCACGGAACGTGGTATTGTCATGTGTCATTAAATTGTCAATTATAGTTCTCCAATACGGTAAGCACGCTGCCGTAATTTGGAAGAAAGCAGGGTCTAATAACAAATCTAAAACATCTTTACGCCAAGCTTTTCGAGTGTAAGGGTAACCAGAAAGAGAACTAAGCAGCTGCGAGCAGGCAGTAAACGAAGCGATGTTTTTCGTTCTATAAAAAAAAATTGTGATTAAAACCTTGTTGCTTACTTTTTATATTTAATGAGTATTTTTATAAAATTTATTGTAACTAAGATGTAGAAAAAGGCAGTGGTTACAAAAAAAATTATTTCAAAACCGCTAGAAATTCATTTAAGCAATAGAGCATCTAAATGGTTCTAAATTAGATGCTTTTTTGATTGATTGGTTCAATTTTCATTGATTACATTTGAAAACCTCCGATTTAATTCGTTCAATACTTACGTATGATTTTTTAAATAAGGAGTGACATGGTACATCAAATTGGTCAGAAGTGTACCGACACGTTCCTTTTCTTGCGAGCCATAGCTAACGTCAAGTAGAGGCGCCAAGATTTCGGCGAGCACCGCTTGCGCCTGTACACTGTAAGCTGAATTTGGTGGAGTGCCAGGCGTCGCTGTGAAAACCCAAAATACTTATTTTTCGAAGGAGTGCTTACATTTTACAATTCAAAATAAAGTTTACGAATTGGTCAACGTACTTGTGCCAGCTTTTCCTTCTTTACCCTCGGAAGATCCTTCCGACACATCCAAAACATCTTCGCGCACAGCCAAGTTTCTTCGCAGCCAAGTGGTTTGCTCGAGACACGCTCCAGCAATTTGGGAACATGATTCAACGAGCTTTGAGTGCAAGAAATGAAATTATTGTTAATTTATAAAGTGTCACCGATTATTAATCAAACATCTTATTTATTAATGTCTTAATCACATAAATGATTTAAGAACATTTAGTACATACGATCTTAAATCATGAAATTAATCTGATTAATTTTAATTTAAATTGTCGCTTTAGCGTTGATATAATATGATTTGTATTATATAAATTATTATTTATTATATAAATAGTTACCACAAAATTTTTAATTAATTAATTTTAATTAGCTAAATAACTTTACATTTCCTAGCTTAACAATAAAAATTTTCGTAAATATTGAAAATTTCCTACCTTTGCGGTTATATCCTGCAAATCTCTGATGTCTTTTTTCTCTTGCATTGGAGGACATTTCTGAACATATTCATTTAAAATAGCTAATAACAAAAATTGAGCCGGAGCAGTCAAAGATAGACCATCCTTTAGTAACCCAAGAAGTGAAGCCCAGGATTCGACAAGCGTTTGTGACGCATTACTCTGCATATAAATGTAAAGCAGCTCCAAAACAGAAACTTCTAAAGAAAAATCTTGCTTTACTCCGTTTATCGGGGGCGGAGCTTTGATTACTTGATGAACAGTTTGTACTAAAGTATCGATTGGCATTACTCTTATTGCACTTACTAGCTGAACCAATACTTGCTGATTTGGACAAGCTTCTGGCAATACCTAGAGTAACATAAATTGTAAAAATTAATTCTTTGTTTCCTTAAAAACTATAATTTAACTTTAGAAATGAAAAATATTTTTCCAAATAAATTATTACTGTATTGAAATTTAATTTAATTAAAATTTTACAGTTTTAAGTATAAATATTAAAAATTATTATTCATTTACCCTCTTTGAATTGGCCGAGGGTTGCCGCCTTTCATGCCAAGCCACTGCAACTGCAGCTAAGAAATTCACACCGTGATGGAAAGAAATGGGTGACAGAAGTTCCAAGAGCTGATGCTTTACAACTCGTGGATTACCAACAACACAAGTTGCCTGCTCACTATGCATAGAAGAAAGAATATTAGCCAAAAATGAAGTAATTTTTTTCTGCTGGTAAAATATTACCTTCAAACGTTAAATGGGTTTTACTTATATTTATTTTGATATGTTTAACATAATGTAATTCAAAATGAAAGAAGTTAATTGTAAAAATAGAAACTTTATATCTCACGAAGAAATATTTTTACTTAAGATAGTGTTTCTCAATATTTTTAAAATACAGTACTCAAATTTACTTACTTATCTTTTGTAACAAGGACTGCTTGCCAAAGTGCAGACAGTGAAGCAATTATTCTAGGTAAATGACTTAGAGCCATCCTTCTTGCATTAAGAAGTTGCTCATTTGTAGCACTCTTATCTTTCGCACTGCCAAATTCCTACAATAAAATGCAATACATATAAAATGTCTTTTACTTTTTTTGTTACCAGTCGTATTTTATAATTTTATATATTTATTTTATTTTTTACCGTAGAAAGAGGCGTTGGCATAAAAACGTGTATCAGATTATTAAATATTTGTCCAGGGTTAGCACCAGGTACTCCAGTTTGAATAGCGCTACTTGGTTGATTAAAAGAGAAAACTATTTGTTGTGACGTATCTAACAGGCAGTAGTGCAACAAAAAGGTTAGAGCTTCTAAATGCATGACAGTATAATCAGCTGGTAAGCAGCATTCTACCAGACTTATATCTTCGCTTTTACGAATGGAAAGCAGAGCGTCTTCGCTTACATAATACGAAGCCAATTGTTCAATATTGCAACAGAGTTGATGGATAACTGATGTCACGATTTGCGTCAAAGAAGATCCCATAAAAGGTAGACTAGAAGTAACAAGTGTTGTCCAGTATTGATGTAAATGCCTCATGTGCTCCTATAGAAAACATTTTTATTATTTAAAAGCTAGAATAAGAGTTTATTTAAATAATATTAAAAATTGAATTAGTTATAAACTCACCAACTTCAAAGCACTAAGAATACTCGCGATGAACATTGGTTGTTGAGGTATTGACGCTCCAGCAACGTATTTTAAAGTGTTTCCTGATAAATTGTGAGCAGCTCGTGATGGACTCGCTGGCGTTGAAGGAGTTGGAACAGCTTCTTCGCCTTTTTGAGTTCCACACTGGTGTTCCAACATTATTAAAGCTAACAATAATCTGCAATGAAGTAATATAAGGTTAGTATATGACAATTTTTTTAAATTTCTATTTAAAATAATATTTAAAAATGACCTTAACAATTGCATTTGGAAGGCTTCTGTGTGATCACTAGCTCTATATTTACATTTGTTAATATCATTTTCCATTACAGGATCGTTAAACTGAATGATTTCTTCAGTAAACGTAAAGATTTCATCGCTATCTTTCTGCGCATTTTTCATTGTCAGAACGCTAGAAACGAGGCAGTGAAGTGCAACCTTTTGCACCTTGCACTTTGTTAATAAATCTATGATATAACAACTAAAGCCTTTTCCATTATCACGAACTATTGGTATCAATTCAGAAAATATTAGTGTTAACAATTCGGTACTCGCTAATTGAACCTGAAAACAACATATATTATATTATTAATACAAAATGTAAAAATACATTTCCTAAGATAAAACGCAATATTTCCTTTTTAATATAATTATACAAGAAATTATATTTTAATAATATTTAATGCAAAGATAAAAATATTACAGTTTTTGGATAAAATACATATTTATTAAATTCAAAAAGATAATAAAATCTACTTTTTCATCGCTAACTCACTTGTCTATTGCCCGAGATCTCTTCCTGGGTAAGCCTCATTTGGCCGAGATTTGGATAATAACTTCTCGCAAAGTAAAGGCACACACTGATAAGCAGTTCCAAATACATGCTACTTCTGTAAGCCGCAATGAACTCTGTATTAGCAACGTCACCGTGGAAATTTCTTCCAAAGACACTTTTACGGTGTCGAGCGAGCAGCGTTAATAAAGGTGAGCTACGTGGATTATTAGCGACACCAGTTGTAGCTGCAGCACACAAGAACATTCGCGCATTTGTCAATAGTTCATTACGAAGAATTCGCAAGGCATATAATGTTCTATTTGAATCGTAAACTCCACAATAAAGAAGCATGTGCGAGTGCAAGTTGTGTACACCTACACCACCAGTGCTGTTGCGTTTGATGCCGTTACTTTCGAGTTGAATTGACTCTTCGCTCTGAAAAAAGAAAAAAAATAAGTACATTTTCTTGAATTAAAATTGTACAGATTAGTACAGCAGTAAATGGGAAAATTTAAGTTTCAGTGTTTTACAATACAGTTTGATTATTTAATATGAATTACTCTTATGCAACTCTTTACTTTTTACAGTATTTGAAAAAGAGAAATCAGTTTTTAAAATGAGTAAAATTACTGATGCGTTTTGAAGCAGTTTTTTCAGTTTTTTTTTTTTTTTTTTTTGTATCAAAGCATTACAATATCACAAAAAATCTTTGACTATTTATGCTTCACTGAAGGCGTTAATTAACTAAAAAATCATAAAAATGAAAAAACTCTTACAAGTTTAGCCTGTTCGTTAGCCTCGCATAGTTCAATAACTCTGTCGACTACGTCGTTCAGCACCTCTTCGACAACACTAATTCCACTAGAGTTGCTGAAATACTCCTCAGCGGTCGTGCTAGCTTCCAAGTCACCTTCCTCATCACCCATTGTCCAGCTTGGTATCTCTGTCGTAGCTTCAAAACTGCCAACTGCGTCATTGACTTCGTAACTTGGAGCATTAAACTCACTGTTCATAATATGGTATTTTCCTTTTATTATTGTCCCTGCTATTTCTCTTGCACTGTTGGGCATCATTACATGTTCTTTCTTTGATTTAGGCTGCTATTTATGGATAAAAAATTTACGATTATGAAATATGTACATAAGCAAAAATTAATGAAATTTTATGAATACTTTATAACAATGTTTATGAGTATTTTTTTAACTATTTGCAACTATTATCAATTGTTAGGATGGAATAATTATAGTAGTATTGTTTGCCAAAAACACTACTAAAAGCTTAATTTCTTTTTACACTTATATTCGTCAAAATCAACATTATAATAATTGATATTTTATAAAAATTGAAAAAGTTTGGTTTTTATGAAACTATATAATTCGTTGTAATGCGTGAAACAATCAACAAATAAATAATTTCCAAACATGTAACCTTCTTCACCTGCGTCGTTTTATTTGTAGCGACAATTTCAGGGCTGCTAGACGTCAAACTGTTCGTTATTGAATCTAGAGACGAAGATCCGACTTCTCCATTTAATTTCTTTGTATTTTCACTTTTGTCTTTCGTTTTGTTAGTTGGAGTTATTGAATCTACAGACTCAAATAGGCTTTCATCTAAACTACCCGTTGACCCTTTTTGAAATTCAGGTTTTTTAAACCTTCTTGCATTTCTTAGCACCTCAGCAGCTGCTGCATTTGAAGAATTGCCAGAAATACTTTTCCTCAGTTGCACTGATTCGTCTTCAGTAAGTGAGTCTGCTGAATTTTCATTACCGTTCATTGATAATGGATTAACGAAAACCGATATTCGTCGATTTCCTGAAATGCTAGGTGGCACCTCGAGTTCTCTCATCATCGTCTGATTACGCTCTGTTACGTACTGATTACCTTTATTGTCAGTAGTCAAAGTGGTTACGGCAAAAATACGTTTTATATTCACTGGATTTATGATTGATTTTTTCTTACGACCACCTTGAATTAAACAAATGATTTGGAATTTGAAATATTCAATAAGAAATCCATAAAAATTTTCTAATAATTACCTTTTCGCCATTTCTTTTCGTCGCCGCGTTCCTCTTGGCCATTGCTAACGTGGTAGATAACGTTTCCATCAACTGAACTGATAGCGTAAATATTAGCTGCACCCTCACCTTCGTCCTGTGCGCTTTCAGACTTTTCCTGGAGAGCCGCAGGGTCACTCTTTGTGAGCACAATATTACTGTGTTGAATACTAACGTGAAGGACACTCATACGACAAGTGGACGGGTCAAGAAGCATGGTTAACAGGGGGTTGACGACTCGCGATATGTCGTTGCGTACGAGGCAGTGTAGGAGCCAGGACTGAGCTTGTAATTTAAGGGGAGAATTGTCAGCTAATTGAAGATTATCCAAAATTTTCAGCAGGGATCTGTAATTATTTATATATTTTTTAAGAAATAGAATTTTTTAATTATATTTTAAATAAATTAAACTTATAATTCTCGAAACTATAAAATCAAGGAAGATAAACTCGTAAGATTGAATTCTAGATTATTCATCTCTAAATATTTGTTTTTAACGTTTTACGGAGACACGTACTAATTTTGCTTTATTGTTTTATAAGTTTCATTTTTCTATGCATAAAATGCAAATAAAAATACTTACTTATCAAAACCTCGTAAAGAACCTCTTAATCTTGGATTAGTCTCAATTTCTCGACCAAGATGCCACAAGGTAGAGAATCTATTGCATGCTTCGATTCTCTTCTCCATACTCTCGTTCATGAGTGCTGAACCAATTACATCCTCCACTGCGTCACAGGAATCATGCAGGGCGTGATGTAATTCATGCAGAAGCTCAACGCAGCGGATTCTGTATTTATGTACAGGAAGCTCTCCAAGATGATGCCACAAGGAGTGTGCTAAAATCTAGAACAGACGATAAGATTCCATGACTATCGATAATGCGTTAAATAAATTATATATATTCAAATCACTTTGTATTTTAAATTTATTAGATAGTTCAAAAGTTTCATTTAAAATTATGCAATCTCAGCTATAATAAATATACTACAGAGAAAAGGTCTATACCTGAAATACATTTGTGTAGTTTTTTAAGTATGATATGTGCCATTGTTTCAGCAACGGTACGATTATAACCGTTGTTACACCTTCTCCGTGAATTTGATGTGCTGAATCACTGTTCGCCTTTGATAAAGCTATCAAATCCAACAATGTGGCAATGCTTGTAAGCTGAAGCGATGGTTGTTTCCCTAACCAGCATCCGCAGACAATAAGGACTTTTAACCACTCGGGTAGGACAACCTTACCCTGTGGTTCCTCTTCTTCCAAAAGACCATCTCCTGGCAAAAAATATGTCGGAAAAGTTGACAGTTCCACCAAGAGACTTGATGCTACTTTTAAAACTTCCTCCCAGTCAGATTGATCGACTGATTCGACGTATATATGATGAACATCTAAATATACAAAAAAAATTACATATATTTATTTTCATTTTCCTACATAGTTTTTATTTAAATTTTTTTTTATTCTTATCAAGAAGACACTTTAAGCAGTATAATTTCGAAGTAATCGTCTTTAAAACATATACAAGTGCTCCGATTCAGTAAATTTCTCGCGAAATAAAAATTGATAATATTTCTTGAAACTAATCTTCCAGATTATCATAGTTTTATAAATTAAAATATTAATCATATTTCTAAACATAGAAATAATTTCAGAAATAATTATTTACCTAAGTGCTTGTGTTCTGGTGACGACAACTCTTGATTGAAAAATCCTGAATCTTCGAAATCAAGTTTAGATTTAAGTAGACGTTCCAAGTGTCTCGTGTGTTCGTCAAAACTCTCCTTACACGAGGAAATCCTTAAGTTCTCAAAAAGTTCAGGTACAGATTTCTCACGATCGAGGACGCGACGTTCGACAAGCTTGACGTAGAATTGTTCGTAAAGTCGGAGACACTTCTCCAACATCGAGTGTTGCATTTGCTGGGCCGGCGATGGACCACGACTCAAGGAATTCAATGAGCCGTTCGACACATCAAGATTTTTACTATCTACAGTCAAATTTTGGTAATCGCTTTTAAGGTCCTCCATGCTCTTATTGCGAGATATAGAAGTCGGTGATTTGGCATCTTCACTAACGACTACAGAAATATTGCTGCCGTCTGTTGAGATCGTGTATGCATCCGAGAGCTTTGAAGTGCTTTTACTCGATTTCTTTTTTGACTTTTTCTCGTTTTTCTTAGGAGCACCACTCGAATTTGCTCGTCTTCTTGGACTAAAAGGAAAAGTTCAAATTGTCCGCATGAAAATTTAAAAAAAAATTACTTACGTAAAGCAATTACGCAAAATAGACAAACTGATTATTTAACTAGATTCCCACACTTGCAAAGGAAGTTTACCGTTCTTTAACTTCTACACTTGTTTTTACTTCATGATTCTTACACACTAACAGCTAATTGTAAGCAATGTTTAAAAATAATTATACACTTTTAAAAGCAGTTATATTCTCACACTAGTAAATTTACAAGCAGAACGTTTCCGAGTTTAAATTACACTAAATGATTTCGTTTACTTCAGTACAAAATACACATTTAAACGTGATATTTATGTAATATGGTCAAATGAAATTTTCATATGCACATAAATTTAACAAAAAAAATTTCCTTTGTTACCTAGGACTCCGATCCGAAAATGAGTTGTTTGCGGACTCAGCTCCGGTGGGTTTGTTTAACTTGCTATCCGATTGGCTCTTTTCCAATGGAATTGCAGCTAAACCATTTTCTGAGGATAATACGCCTCCATTCGCATCTACTTTGGTTTCTAACTCTGACTTTTCCACGTTGGAATTTGCAGTAGCGGCGGGTTGCACCTTTGACAATATTTTGCCGCATAGTACGAGACTTTTGGTAATTTCTACAGGAGATAAATAATCTATTCGACTGGATAACTTGTCGATGACCTTGTGGAAAAGACTGAAATTAAAAGAACAATTGTTTATGTTAAAATTAATAAACTTTTAATAATGCTTACTTTGAACTTTAATTCATGATCATAATAAAGTAAGTTTTACTGAATTAATTGCTATAAATCTATTCCAAAGTAATTAGCAAGATGTATTTTTTGGCAAAAAAATGTATTAAAAGGTTTTTGAAGCTTACAATTGCATCATAGAAAAGAATACTCAAAATGATAATGTTTACCTTTTTTACTTATAAAGAAAAAAACTACTGTGTTGCAGTATGCTTTTATAAAATTATGTTCTGTATACATTATTTTTGCAAAAGAAATAGTGAAGCAATTCAACGAAGCATTCTCGTAAATTTTTTTTTCAATAAATGAAGTAACAAATAAAACTATAGTCACTCGAACTATTCAAATTACGAAAAAATTTAATGTAACACATTTCATAAGTTTATTATATTTATGAAATAAGACTCTATTTATAAATAGAATCATCCATTGAATAATCTAAAATCTATAAAATCTCATTTTAAATTATAAAAAAAACATGAAATTGTTCTCTCTAAAAATAGTTAAAAGGATATCCAATTGAAAAATATTGATTAAAATTATTTTTATACCACCCCAACCACAAAAGCACGACTTTGTCATAATTTTTCGGCACTCACAGTATAATTATAAATGTTTTTAATACTTAATTATACATCAAATGAAGCTATTTCCAAAAAATTTTTTTTTGTTCAAACAAACTAGTTTAAAATAAAAGATAAGTTTATAAAAGTGCATAAGAAATTTAGCTTTCTCATGTTTTTTCAACTAAAATTAAGAAGCCTTAGAAATAGTAAATTTTCATTTCGCATCAATTAAAATTAATTCACATTACCTCGGTAAATGCTCAGATGGAGTATCTATAAAAGCATCCAGGGACACAGTCTCGAGCAGGAATTCCGTAAGGGTACAGACCTCCGGCAATTCCGGCATTCCACTACCAACTTGTTTGACAGTGTGCTCCTGCGATTCTAGGCTTCGTCGATGTTTCGATTTATTATTGCCATAATCTCTTTCGCATGCTTTCTCGAATAGATATCCGCAGTGAATCCAAACGTATTGTGGCTCCAGCGTTGAAAATAGAAGATTCACCGATTTGATTACTTCGCTCGACTTCGTCTGCTTACTCGGCACCGAACAAGCGTTGTGAAATGTTCTATAATCAAAGAAATTTGACATTTCAATTTTCAAACGATAAGCAATCTGAAAAAATGTAAACTTGTAGAACTATTTAAAGGTGACCTTGGATCATTTTATGGTTTTTTCTGCTTCCCTGTTTATTTTTGTAACTACACAGTAACTGCGCGTTATTTTCAATTTTACGACGACTTTAAAAAAGGACATTTGTAGCAAAAGCTTGCATTATGGTCACAGGGAAAAACCTATGAAGGCATAATTCTTAACATTATTCAAAATACGGTGGGATTCAGGAATTTTTTTGTATAATGAGAAAAAACACCTGATCCAATTTGGCAAGGTAACGTGGGCACTCCGTCTGTACAGGTATAAGTAGTACGCATTTACACATATACACAGATGTACAGTCGGCCTTGTCATCTCACATTTATTCGGGTTTTTCTATACATTATTTCAAGTGATCTGGTTTTATGCTTTGGGAGCACTGAGTATTTGTATTTATTAATTATTAAATATAATCGTTTTTTCAGTATTATTTATGAAATATTTTTAGTATTATTTATGAAGAAATATAAAATCTCTGAAAATTTTATTTTTAATGTAAATTTAAATGAAAAGTTATATTATGTCAAGTAAAATTGTTATATATTGCAAGGTTTAATTTTAATATTGAGAAATAACACAATAAGAAATCAATAAGTTTTATTGATATACCAAGTGAGAGTGGGAGATCAAAATCGAGATTAAGATCAAGCTTTCACTGTATGAACTGATGTTTTTTTAATAGCGTTTTATTATGCACGCAACTTCAATGTCTTTCTTTCACGAAAGGTTTTATATACAAATATATGTATATAGCAACACAAAGTGAAATTGATCTTTATTTACCTGTAAACTTCATATAGAATATCGTCGAGAATGACGGGTCCAATGTCAGGCTTATCGAGAAGAGATATCAAAATTCTGTAGGGCTTCAAGTCTTGCGGGTTATCGTTGCAAATAGTTTTCAACGTCGACTTAATTGCCTCGATTAGCATGTCCTTGGAGTATAGGTCAAAATAAGCAGCGGAGCTTTCGGTCGCTGCGCGATCCGCCTTTTTTTTCAAAATTGACGTATTCACCTCTGTGCCCAAAAGCCAGGCAAAAAGCCTCCTGTAAAAAGCCCGAACGTGAATTTCGAATAAACCGAGCCCATTCATGCTTGACTCAGAGGAAAACAAGCGTATCGTACCTATTTAGACTCATGTCACGTCGCAGAATTGTCGTTAGAGCTGCGGTAAGAATATTCACCATATCGTTTCTCGACAATTGGCTGTTGTGCACGGGGAATCCCACCAGTAATAAATCTAAGGCGCTCCTTTGAACCAGGACAGAACTATCTTGAACTCCAGCACATAATGCAGCGACCTGTTTTTTAGAACGTTTGTTAATGATTGCTACAAAAAGTGACGTTAGTAACATTTTGTCTTTCTACATTTTCATATGGGTCAAGAATTGTAAAAGACATAGAGATTAGTTTATTAAGTTTCTACTCGTTGGAAATATGATAAATAGCTTTTTCTAATTTTACTACTTCCATACAATTAAGTTTTAAAACACATTCATATTTAAAAATATCTGTATAATATGGTTGGATTTGATCATTTTTATTTTAAAGTTTTTTAAATATGATAGGAAATTTTAATTACTTCCAAAACTTGAAAAACTCATTTTTTAATGACTGGAAAGTAAAAATAGATAATATAGATTGTAAATATATTGGTGATAAAAAGTTACTATTTCCTGCACTATAGATAAAATTATGAATCAGCTCTTATCTGTAAAACCGTATTGCTATATTGCTTGCTTTATCTTATTCAAGTCATAGTATAAAGCTATGCAAAAAATGACCTCTGAAAATTTGTAAAATTTCAATACTTTATTGTGAATAAGAGTATTAACTTTTCTGAAATCTAACTGACAGTAGCAGTAAGAAAACTAATGGTAAAATGTTTCTAACAATAAATTATTTACCATTATATCCACATTGGTTCCCATGATGTATAGCTGATCTTCCATTGGTAACTTTTTATTGAAGTGAGATAATGCAAATGAAATTGCTGGCAGTCGTATTCCAGAGTTAGAAGCTAAACAATCCCACAAACAGGCGTAAAAATGGTCTGGACCAACTCCTTCACATACTTTTTCTAGTAGTGAATTAGTTCTATCAAAATGGTCAGAACCCTCTTCCAATCCTGGAAGGACACCACTAAGAAAGCCACTTAATCCTGGTCTCAGTCTTTCGCCAAGAGGAACAAAGTGTGTTTCATAGACAGTCAGAAGTAATGGTCTTACATTCATTGCAGCATTACCCAACAATGGAAAAAGCCCTTTAAAGTAAAATCAATTTTTGAAGAATTTAGATTAATACTTGAAGAGAAATTAAAATTAACTTGAATAACTCAATATAGTTTGTAAAAACTTAATTCAGTAGCAACAAACATTGATTAATTGTAAGTAGTATCAATTAGGTAGAAAAAATTTGATAAGTGATAAATCATTGCAAAGCTATCAAAGCTAATTTATGAAATGAAAGAATATTTGCTTCAGTAGTATTCACAATAATAAAGTAAAATAATCAATTATTTTTCATTTAATTAAATTAACATTTCCAACTTTAGTTAAATAATTTCAATTAAACTTTGAGATAATAATCGAAGGTAAAAGTACCTGCACTGTAGATGAAAAGTTCATGACTCAATCTATTTGTACCCATGCATTTGAATATAATGTCGTATGTTTCCAGAGCTTTAAGGTGAACTCCTGAAGGTAAGGCAGGATGCATACATTGAGCCAACCTTTTTGAAATTTTAATTCTTCTTGGGATAACTGGAAACTTCATATTACTCAAGAGCACTTTATTGAGTTTTCCCAGTGCAGATATTAAATCTGCCCATTCACTGGTATACTCAAAGCTCTTGAGTGCTTTGTCCACAGAGGATACATAGCTGTAAAATAATATTTGTTATTAAACAAACTTTGAATCATATGTATTCAGAAGCTAAACTGAAACAGTATTTAACTTAAACGTTTAACATAAGAGAAACTTTTTATTTTTAATTTAATACATAATTTTAATTTTAATGGCATTTTAGGGATAATAAAGTAAAGTTAAAAAGCCCTATTTATGTGCTATGTACAGTTATATAAATTTAATCTTTTAAAATTGTTTAGGTCAATAAAAAGTTATAAAAAGACTTAAAAGATACTGATATAAGATTACACATAATTCATTATCATAGCTATAAATCCTTTTTTAAAAAACTTTAGTTTTTTTTTAACACTTCAAATGATATAACTACAATTTCTGTCAATTAACAATAGACATTAATAGACTCAATTGTTCATTGTTACATCAAATACAGATTTATTCTCACGTTCCAGAAACAAAGAAGTATTATTTTTATTAAAGTTTTTCATTTAAAAGAGGATTTTATCATTAAATTGTCTAATAATCATAAAATAATTTACAAATTTCATAAGATATAATTCTTAATAAGGTAAATAAAGAAGGAAATTGTAAGTGAATCATTTAAAAAATTATTTATAGCTCTTTTTATTCATTCATCTAAAGCAAGATGTACTATAAAAGTAAAACTTAAAAAAATAATACTCACACTCGATACTTTGAGTCCTTCATCAACTCGTATTCCTCCAAAGCTATGGAACCCATTTTAGCTGATATTGTGACCTGGCTTCTAGATGCAAAAACAAAAGCTAAGATCACTCACGAGAGCCCAAGTCAATTGGTAGCAGCATCCTCTTGTTGGAGGAACCCTCACTGATGGAGAATGACAACAACACTGGCACCACAGCTGACTTCATGAATGCACAAACCAACATATCCCAACTCCAGTATCGCACAACGACTCCAGTGGCGAAATTAAAAAGAGCGTCTGATGTAAGCGCGCACAACAGGCCAGAACAATGTGCACATCTGTCTTGCAAGCTGCTTTGCTGGCAAACGACGACAGCCAGTCAATGTCAAAGTCAGACAGTCGTGTGCGCGCGACGAGCGAGAGAGAGAGGATAATGCGAAGAGGCGCGAGCGTGCGACTCGATAACCGTAAAATCAGCAAAGGGAGCGCGTAAATAGGACAGCTATACGGGCCGATTATCACCTGGACCTATTTACCTAGCGCTGTTGACATTCGCAAAGCGACACACTGCCAGACTTGCCTATCGACTGCAACGATGGCTTTTTTTACGCGAGCGACGGTCACGCGAGAAGTCCTCACTAGCAGCAGCACCACAGCGATAAACTCCTGTGCCGACGCACGACTGAAGCGCAGAGCGCTACTCCTTCCTTGCACGCGCTGCGCACTGTGCTTAGCTTAGCGCAATACTGTGACTAACTGTGTGTCAGTCTGCGTGTGTGTGGCGAGAAAAATTCTAAGATTACGTTTGCTTTGAAAAGCGACGTCGCAGACTGGCTATATATATCTCTATGTATAGTAAACTGCTGCGGGTTGGCAGGACTGCTCTAGTGTTACTGGTTGCTGGCAGTGCTGGCACCCTGCTGCTGATGATCAGCTGATACTTTGCGCAGAAAGGTGTAAAACAGCTGTAATGGCTAATGTGCACGATCGCCGTGTAAATACGGAAGAGAACTTCTTGTAATGCGCGGTTACTTGGTGTTCAGTGTTTATTATTGAATTTCTTGAGATACGTGCATGGTCGAAGAGACGCCCATTTACTAATGTAGCACAAGCGTTATTAAATTCATTGAAATTAGTTTCAACCAGATTTGAATAATAAATTTTAAAAGAATTTTCTTTTGCATTCAATTTATCTTTGTAAAATTATATATATTTATATATATAATATATATGTTTTAAATAACGCAAAAAACTTCTTGTAATGTATTTTGCGTACTTTCATTTCCCAGAAACTGAGTAAATGGACTTATGAATATTTATATTTGATTGCGAGTAAAATAAACTCATTCGAATCAGCCTATAATCGATCGATTTGTGTAAATTTATGAAAATTGAAAACTGTAGGCTGCGTGACTCATTTTAAAGAAGTTTATAAAGTTTTTTCTTTAAATAATTTTCTTTAAGTAGATAAATATATGTTCCATTCATTTAAATTCTACATTCTTCCATAAAAGAACTATTTTTTAATTTTGAAAAAAAGATTTGTACGAAATCGCAAGTTTTAACTGAAAGAGCAGAGCAGACAACTTTATTACCTGTCTTGATTAATATTAATGAAGCTTATGCAAGTAGTGCTTATTAATAGGAGCGATTACGGGACGCTATCGAGGAGATATAAATTATTATATATTTTATTTAAAGTATAAATTAACAATGACTTTTTAAAATTAAATTTAAATTATTTTATATCTTGTAGAAAAATTTTAAAAGTAAACAAATAAATCTGACAATATATATAACCAGCTAAAAAAATTTAAATTATCATTTACCGATAAAACAGTTTATACATTTTAGTTCCGCAACGTAGAGTGCGCCTTTGTCCGGCAAGGCAAGCACAATCGCGAATACGCCGTTTTCGCATATTATTCGGCGTGAGCAAGAGCGAGAAAGTGAACAGCGCTAGTCCCTGTATTCTCGCAGCTTGTAATTTCAGTATGGCGTTCATCCTCCAACCAGCTGCTTGTATTTTTGCGACTTGACTGCAGCAGTTTGTCGAAAATTCGAAAAAAGCAAAACAAAGTAGCTGCTGGGCGGCGAACCTCGCAGAAATCGACATCTACTAAAGCTCGGCTGAGGCAATCAGTACAACAACGATGAACCTGTCGGCACAAAGGGACAGAACGCAGGCTTCACGCGGACGCGGCGCCGAGGACAAGAGAACCAGAGAACCAGCCATGACCACCGACGTCTCGGAGCTGCGCATGAACGTGGCCGCGCTCAAGCGGGTCGATCCCTATGTTAAGGATATCGTAGGCACCGCGACTCACGTAGCCCTTTATACCTTCAACAGCGAAAACAATGAATGGGAGAAGACCGACATCGAGGGTGCCTTGTTCGTGTACTCGCGTATTGGTGAACCCTACAACAGCATCCTCATCATGAATAGGTGAGATCAGAGGCTTTGCTTTCTTTCGCTGACTCTGCTTCGATTGTTTAATTTGCTCACTTATGAGAAGTCCTTTGTCTTCGTTCATTGATTTGTCAGTTAAAATTTTAAAATTAATTATTGTGTATACTTAACGTGAAGCAAACATTTTTTTTAAATTTTGATAAATATTTAAGTTTAATTTCAAACTTTTGTTCTTCAGATTGAACACAAAGAACCAAGTTGAGCCTGTAACACCTGGTTTAGACTTGCAATTGCAAGAACCATTTCTTTTGTACAAAAATGCTAAGGGTAATATTTACGGTATTTGGTTTTATGATAAAGAGGAATGTGTCAGAATTTCATCAATGTTAAACAAACTTGCTAAGGAATCAGATACTTCAAATAAAGTAGCACCAAAGAATAAAAAGACTATACAAAGGAAAACAACTAATGTTGACATATTTAGCATGCTCAGTAAAGCTCAAGAAGATTTCAATTCGAACAAAAATATCCCCGGAGAAAAGGGTATAAGAGGAGGGTTAGAACCTAAATCACCAATGAGTCACGCCATTGGTGAACTTTCTGGAGCTTTAACAAATATGTCTATGGCTCCTGATGTTACTTCTAAAAGTGTAATGGATTTTTTTGCCAAAGCAAAAGTTAACACAGGCCGTTTTAAACCAGGAGATCAACCTCAAGCGGGCAATGCTGTGAATGAGGGTAAACCTTTTTTGGCTCGCTTAATGTCCCATCCAGCTGCACACACTGTAGAACACATAGAAAAGCAGCAAAGGTCAATCACTCCACAACCATCAGTTCCCCCAGCGCAAGGTGTAATGATGCCTATGAATAATCAAAGGTAAGAAAACATTTTTATTTACAAAAAAAATTATTTTACAATTAATATCAGATTTTTAATTCCAACCTACATTCAAATCAATAAAATACAATTGCCTTTCACACTCAATTGTTTTGGATAGAACAATTTTTAAACAGCAGCTTTTTATTTGATTCTATAGAAATCTAGTTACTATTAAATAGGCAATAGATAACCAATATTCTCTTTTACAGTTGTGAAAATTCAATAATAACAAAACTCAGAAATAAAATGCCAGCTCAATCAAATGCAAATGCACCATCAACTCACATGATTGGTCAGGAATATTCATCATCACTAAATTCATCTGTTATTGGGTGCTCAGATCATACAATGAACCCAGATGATACAAATAGTTCCTCAAGCTTCCTCAGGATACAATCACCTACTGCTAGTAATTCAAATAACTTAGTCAGCCAGCACAAAAGTAATGCCAATGTGTCCAATTTTGTTGATGCATATGAACTTCACAAGACAAATACTTCTGTACCAACCAATGCATATAATTCTTTATTCCGAGACAGATCAACGGTAATATTCCGTTTGCGTAATTTATTTAAAGAAATGAATTTTAATTTTAATTTAGTATATATTTTTAATTAATTAATATTGTATGTTGTAGTCTAAAGTCTGTGAAGATATTATAGGAACATCACTCACTCCACAACCTGCAATGTCAGGCATAGCACCAGCACTAATTCCGCCAGGTATGTTTGCTGCTCCTCCGAGTCCTGCAGAGCCACTACACAGACCATTGGAACCACTCACAAGGAATCAACTTCTTCAGGCCTTTAATTATCTTTTGCGTACAGATCCAGAGTTTATGAACAAATTGCATGAGGCATATGTCAAATCATTTAGCGAGATTCTCTCTTAGGTTTAGGATAAATTGATCGACCAAGATAATCCATGGCTTTAATTTCTTCTTTTTAAACAAATATTTTCTCTATATGAGTGTAAAAAGTTGCAAAGGACTGATACGAGTATACACGAGTGTTATATGTAATTATTATAGCATTCCTATTGCGATTGTTGGCGCGCATGTGTGACAATTTTACGCTCGCGATTATATTGTATATGTACGGCCAGCCCATAGAGTGCGTATGAGCTGGTAATGAAGTAGACACAGACTTATAAAGTTTTGTGAGGATTATAAAAGATTGATACAGAAGTGTTTAATGGAACTTAAAGTTCCTCCAATGTAAAATAAACTGGAGTCTTTAAATGTAAGTACAACAATAAGGCTAGTACTCTGTGCACTTCTGTTTCAATTTTGAAATATCTTTGCGAGATTTTAGAAATATTAAGAGCCGAGTACTTGAAACAGTATTTTTATATTCTGGTGTAAATAAAACGCGAGTGTTGGCGAGACATAAAGAGTTAAATGAAAAATAATGAAGAAGAATAATATAAAGAAAGCAAGTGCAAATTGAGGACGTTTTCGATAAAGCAGAGCGGGTCTATTTAAGACTTAATAGGGGTTTTGCGAAGTGAGTTACGATTTTATTAAAACTGTGATGCCAAAACAATACAAAAAAACTTTTCTACTGTGGTGCTTCAAAGATTGACGCTGTACTTACTTATTGCATGAAAGTACGACAAGGACGACTCATTTTACAAAGTAATGACGCGCATCCCCTTTTCTCTTTATTAAAAAAAAATTGTATTCTGATATTGGCGTGCTACTGTGTATATGTCTAATGTAAAAACTGCTATAAATGGAACGATCAAATCTACTACGATTCAGTTGGGACGAAATAAATAAAAAGAATACCAGATTTTGCAAAAATTCATTTAGTGTTTGTATTTTTATCGTATATTTTTCAGTCGGATTACTCGAATTATCGAGAAATCCATTTTACAATGTCATGTTATACAATCTGCATTAACGATATACAATTATTATATCTCATCATTAATTAGTCCATAATCTATAATAATTATATCGTATTATCACAATATCATATTTTAATGGAATACGATTAAAGGGATGCTCGACGATCAAGACGGAGATCTCGATTTTCGGCATTCGCCTCCTGTCTACATTTACATACAATATATTTTATATATATATATATATTTATATATTTTATTTTTTTAGCACTTTTTATTTCTAAATAACATAAATAATGGCGGTGATGTACTGTTCTTCTTCGAAGGCAGACAATAAATTAACGCGAATTCCTGTAAAGTCGATGAGAAAATCAAGTAGATATCTTTTTAAAGGTAAAACATTGAATTGATTTATATTCGAAAATCTTTTGGTAATTACAATTTGCGCATAGTTTTATGAGTAAAGCTACCTAATTAATAAAAGATAACTTTGACTTTTTCATCGCTTTAGATCGTAGGCCGTCCATCTACGGACGCTTTTGTTTCAAAAAAGAAAGTTAACTAGAATCGCACGTAATTTCTTACATTAAATTCTATAATGTTTAAAATCTTTGTTTTTATATTTACACTTTGCACTCTATACAAAGAAAAGCAACAATTCACTCGACACCTGACGCACATTCACACGCATTCGCACGTTATAATTGAGATAACATAGTAATCATCCGAAAAATCTTTACAAATCTACAAATATTGTTTTAACAGAACAGCGTTCCGCGCAGCAAACTTATACAATTATACAATGTGCAATGTTGTTTCTTCAGAAAAATTCACAGCCGTATGGAACCAAGTGAGGCTCGTTCTTTATAATTCGTGTGGGAAACAAGGAAGTGGATCGATGGCTTTGATAGAATTTTTTAACAAAAACAATAAACTTCAAAACAGTAGGCACAAAAAGTGATTGGAATTGTAAGAAAGCACTTTGTGATTGTTTGTCTTTGCAAACTCGTAGAACCTCAACTTTACATCCATAAATGCCATTGCTCTATATTTTTACTTTCAAGTAAGTTCAACTTCGTAACGATCTACTTTTATTTTCCTTAGATTTATATCGTTATCGTTAAATACGAACTATAAGGCAATAATTTAAAAACTCTGTACAAATTCAAGAATCTTCAAAAGCGGTACTTTCTTCCTTACGCAATTGTGTATTTTATCTACAATGGCTTTTTCAGCGAGACTCATTTGTAATATATTTTTAGTTGTAAGAACAAGGTGACGAAATTGTGGATTTGCGCATATAAAATATAGAAACGTTCGGAGAATCATTTGCTCTACAGCTCTGTAAAAAACGTAACTGACTAGAACCTGAAGAGCTTTTAAAAATTCTGGTAATGCATTCACTTGTTATACAAAAAAAAAAACTTTCAGACACAATAAGATCTTCGGCCTTTTCTTTGACTGCAGGAATGAGTTTCTATCGATATCGAAAACCTATTGCCTAAATATTCCTTAATACATAAAGGCTACATAAATTTCGATTAATTAGAATCTATAAAAAAACGATAAGAATTTCCCCGAAAAAAGAAGTTAGCCCCGAAAGAAGTCTGCTTGTAACTCGAAGAGTCGTGGAAAAAATTAAATTTACTTCTCGGATAAAAATAAACGTGAATCCTCGTCGAGGAGCAAAAAGCCATTCGAGCCTCCTCTCTCCGCGCCGAGTTCAGCCCAATTTCAAAAGCTGCCCTCGACTCGAGAAGCGCAGAGAGAGAGAGGGGAAAAAAGAGCTCGAACGCACACAAAACCGAGAGAGATTCGCAAAGTCTTCTTTGGCCGTCGCGCCTCCGTCGTCCGCTCTTTAGACGAGGGGCAGCTTGTTGCTGGGCCCGAGGAGGGGCGGCGTGTTCTCCGGCATCCTGAGCCCGTTGAGCTTGTCGCCCTGGGACGGCACCGGCTGGAGTAGCCGGATGGCGAGGCTCGCCAGGATCAGCAGGACGACGAAGCCGCAGATCGGCACCGCGATCGTCGCCGTCTTGAACCAGCCGTCGGACGAGGGTACCTCCTGGCCGGCGGGCTGCATCGGGCCGAAGAAGCCTCGGTGCTCGCCCAGAAGCACTGAAAGTCGAGCGGAATGTTTTACTTTAGTTTCGAGCAAGCAGTTCTTCAATTAAGCGGACAAAGGGCGAGTGGATAATTACAGCGCCGCGATCGTTATCGAAGGCGTTTTCAGTCTACTTTATTATCTGCAGCAGCGGCGAATCAGCTTTGCAAATGCTCGGATGAAATAAATTTACATCCAACACGTCCTCATCGGCGAGGGCAGAGCGAGATAAATCAGGCCTCCGTACAAACATTGTCCATTAATCTACGCGGCGAGGCGGGGACGGGGGGGAGGGAGGCGAACTTCAGCCGCGGCGCTTAATCGAAGCGGCTATCCCTCGCCGGAAAGCTACTCCGTATTAATTAGCATACTTCGCGTACATGACGGAGAAGCCCCGAGTGAAACGGCCGCGAGGGGAAGAACGAGAGCAACGAGAATTTATCGGACGAGAGCGGGAAAGACGACGACGCGCGCAGAAGCGGCGCAGCCGCCGGTGGTCATTGACTTCTGAAATCGCGCTCTCGCGGAGCATTGTGGGCAGCGCGCGCGCGCGTTTGCGTAAAGGCCTCTCCTTATCTCCCTCGATTTTCGAGAGCTGTTTTGCTCCCTCCCTCTCTCTCTCTCGTTCTCCGTTCCTCTAATTTTATAAGATAGATAGCGCGGATCGTTTTCAAAAGCGCGGCGGCGAGAGACAGATTGCGAGCGGAGAGCTTAATTGCCAGTTGCGAGACTGAACTCGGGCGAAATGTATTGTGCGCGAGATTAATTGCTCGAAAGTGAAAATGCTTATCTCGGGCGGTATAGAGAGCGCGGGTTTCTTTAAAATTCTTCCACGTCGACTTCCGTCCCGAGAGAGAGAGAGAGAGCGAAACGAGTGCTGCTCTCGCGAGGGGGTTTTTGCTCTCTCTCTCTCTCTCTCTCTCCCCGCGAGCCGAGAGATAAAAGAAGCGGTGATGTTACTTTAATTAGCGCTGCCGATCCTCTCTCAAAGAGGGAGAGAATGGGAGGGAACGCGAAACAAGAAATGAAGACAAGCGCGGCCCGCAGATAAGCATCGAAACTGTATAAAATGCAAGCCGACTATTGCGCGACGGGACGCGGCTGTATTTTTTTTCGGGGGGAGAGCTTTAAACAGTCCGTAAATCGGCGTCTCGAGACTTTATCGGCCTTTATCGCACTCTCGCGATTTTTCGACTTCTATTTCCAGTCTTAATCACTTCTCCCCGCGCGCGGCCTGCTCGGAATGTTACCGCGCCGATCGAGTATCTCGAAGGCGTCCTCCGATAAGGCGAATTTACTTCAGCTTTTCCGCGGCGGATAAGGATATCGATCGGAAAAGGGATTGGCCCAAACTTGCTTACTTTCGGATTCTTGGAGGGCCAGTGGGTTTTTTCTGATGAAATAATAACGTAATTTGACTAATTAAAATTGTTTATTAAATTCGCGAGGTCGTTTCGTTCACTAGGCTAACCGATCACCTCTTCAGGCAAATATTTCAGGAGGTAAAGTTCTTATTTACTTCTTAGACTCTGTGGAAGCAGTTAGAAGCAATGACTAAAATAAAAATAAATAATGTAGATTGAATTTTGGGAAATTCAACCAGTTGATCCATCTTCCAGACGGCGGACCAACGTCTAAGAAGAAGAACAAAGGAACATTTTACCTCCGGAAATATTTGCCTGAAAACGTTTCACGCACTACATTTTGTTAAAATAAATAATGTTAAAAAATCATAAAAGAAATATATATA
>JAWWEM010000027.1:10494793-10513268 GCA_035582935.1 Ormyrus thymus
AAATATTATTAAAGTAGCTTGTGAATATTGTAAATGTGGCAGTATGTCCTCCAATTACTGAGAAAAATAGTAATTTTTACACAATAATTTCTCTCAGTGTGTATAATGGTACAACAAAGCTACTCGGGGATCGGAAATGATCGGCAGGCGTTGAACCCTGGACTGTTTGCGGCGAAAATTATTTTTGTGTCGACAACGCAAGCACTTGTCTCAAAAATAAAAAAGAAAGAAGACAGAAAAAAAAATTCTGCGATAATACGCGGAGGCGTATTGAAAGAATTTGCACCACTCGAATTTTAATTTTAATTGTTAATTTATTGAAGAAAAAAAATAAACTGAGTAAAATACAGATTTTGCGAATAACGCGCGACAACGACACCTGGCCCGCTCGACATGGGTTTTTCAATATAGAATGTAAAAGGTTTTATTAATAAGTGCTATTGTACACTGACCCGGCTATGATAACGCTTACCCCGAATAACGTTGATCCTGAAACAAGCTCTTACTTATAGTATAGCGGTTTTTACTACTAATTATCTATTAACTTAGCTATTAAAAGTCATCAATTATTTATTTAGAAGTTGCTAAATCAATTAATAAAGGATAAAAATAAAATAAAAAGAGAGGAGAATTGTGATCCGTCACGTTTTCGTTTTCAATAGCTGCAGAAAAGTAAACGTATAATTTTAAAAATTAAAACTTTTTATTCAAAATTTATTTTTTAAATGTACACATATGTACTCCTTCGTATATGAATTTTAGTCTTTTTTCTTTGATCATCATTTGAAAATAGTCATAATTTTGTGTATTATTTATTAAAAACATACTGATGTTTTGGAAGATACAGAAACACATCTTCATTATTTCTGTTAATTTGTACTTGCGTGTGTTTACTCATGTGGATATCATTAATTAGCAACTGAGGAACTCATGTGTTAATAATCGAAGCACTCATGCGTCAATAATCGAATTACTCATGCGGAATTAATTATGTTTATTTTACAGGTGTTGATCCAAATTTCGCCTTACTTTACTTCTACTTATCTCGGTAGTCTGAATTCCGTAAGTTTGTATTTTTAAACACTTTCATGTCCTTTTACTAAGGTAATAGCGCTATAATAAGGATTCGATAAAGCGCATCTAATTAGGTTAAAAAGTTGTTCAAATCCCGACATCTATCCGGATTGATAATAATTCGATTTATCGTCTAGTCCAGATTCCTGTCTTATTGATGTATCTCTGATTATTTTGACGGTCCCTTAGTGCGAGGGTTATAATTTCTGAAGTATTAGACATATACTAAAGGTTTACTTCTAGTACTAGATGGGGGTTTGCACCAGTTAATCCTAGCCAACAAGTTTCTTTTGAAATTTCTTTTTTTCCATAAACCTAATTATTTATTCTTTTTTCTTGTACGGTTATCGCATAAAGTCTTATAATCTCGTAAGTTTCTATGAAGTTCTTTTCTGATAGATATTTGTTTATGTCAAATGTAAAAGAGATTTTTACTTGCTAAATGTAGAGTTTAGTCCTATTATTACATGCTAAATGTATGTTTTAAATTAATTAATATAGGGACGAGGGAGTCTCTCCTTAGCAGTATATTACTCAATAAATCACAAATAAAATAATGTATTTAGTCGTAATTTGTAACTATTACCTTATATGTACATCTTTAAAGAAAATTGAATTACTATTATAAACTTCAATTATTATTATTATTATTATTATTATTATTATTATTATTAAATAATTATTATAATGTCGAAACAATTGTTAATGTATATTCGAATCGCTTATACCCGTCAAGGGAGGCGTGATTGTAAATAAATAACTGAAAAAACAATATTTGTTTGTTTATACTTTTACCATCCATCGTATTAGCAAATAACGCTATTTGTCAAGGTATCACATTTTGCAAGATCCGATTACTTTGTAAAGACCAAATCTCCTTATTAAAGTTTTATTAATTTAAAATTTCTTTTCAGGAAAATCAATCATCAGTGGAATTTTTTGAAGAAGTTTTTTTACGGAAAGTATTATATTTAACGTTATTTTTTTCTTTAGCGATGCTTCAGCTGCAACAAATTTATTGAATATCTAAAATTTTGTTAAACATTTTGCTTAAAGTTTTTATTTTTAATATAATTTATTGTTTATTTATTAGAAGTTACGTTAAAGCTGTATTACTATATAAAATACGTACATTTCCCAAACATCTTTAAAATATTTTAGTAGATGCATTGATTATATTTTGTATTTTTTATTCCATTTACAGCTTTTAAATATACCGGGTGTCTAAGACCATCCGTCCACCCCTTATAAAATCTATAACATTGAACGAAATACAAATTTTGAAGAAAACTCGACACTGTTGCAGAAAGTTTATACCGGGTGTCCAACACCCGTCCACTCCTTATAAAATCTATAATATTGAACGAAATCGAAGTATTCTTCGAACTTTGTATTTCGTTCAATATTATAGATTTTATAAGGGGTGGACGGGTGGTCTTGGACACCCGGTATTAAAATTATTATTTTACTTATTGATTTTGTTACTAACTTAATTATCAACTTCATTAACGATTATTTTTCCATTTCCATGTTATTTAACATAATTTTCGTTTTAATAAACATAAATAAAAGCCTTCACATTCTACTCAGCAATTCTTAATTATGCACACTTCAATTATGTTATTTAATTTTTTTAACTTAATAACAAAGTATTATTACTTAATCAAATGTAACTAATACTACTTTATTTATTGCTTAAACAATTTGATTAATAATACTTTATGTATTATTTATTTACATTTTTATTATTTCTTTTATTTACTATTTTCTTGAAAATGTAATGTTAATTACAGCAATGCTCTGAATACTAATGAAATAGAATACCTGAAATATTTTAATTGAAAAAAACTATAATTAGCAAATCTTTATTATAGAATAATATTTATTTTATCAGCATACAGATGTTTATACTCTAAAGGCAAAGATGAAATTTACAATTGTGAATCGAACAACATCTCATCGTGTTAAAGAATAATATACATCGGTATAAGTATCTTGAAAAATATCGGTGATTAATTCAACAATCACTTACAATGTCATTTATAATTTTCCAAAATCCATTTTTTGCATTGATGAACAAGCAAAAGATCGTGGATCGCATTTCCTCAATCATTCATTCTTAATTCCAGTCTCCCACTAAATTTTAATAGCTGTTAAAAATCGTCTTCTCACATTGAAACCTCGAGCCCGACCCCGACTAGTAAGTGCGTTTCAAACGTAATTTCGCAATGAAAAGCATAGAGAGCAAACGCCTTTGTAAAACGGGCGATACGGCTTAATAATTGAACGTAAAGTTTTACGAAGAGAGATTGACATAAGGCACCATGTGGCATTCGAGCTTATTTGCCTGGTTCGGCGCTTGTGATCTCCAGGTTGAATCTGCCCTTGTTTCTAAATATTTTTAAAATACAATCGCAGCTGCATATAACACGTTTATAGATTGGGCGTTACACAGTGCTGCATTGTCGCAATAATAAATATAAAATCTTTATTATTTTTTATGACAAAAGTTTCTTTTTTCGTACGGCATATTCTTGAAATTGATAACTATCATTAAAATTATTTCAAACAATGTATGTATTTTATTATCAACCTTTTCAAACCTGAATTAAATTCGCGTTTTTCATAAAAGTATATTCGTACACAATTAGATTTATATGTATATATATGTCTATTCCAAGGGACATTGGATCTGAAAGAGTTAAAGAAGAAATCGCTAATTGATATTGAACATTTGCTAATTAATATGATATATTATTGAAAAATAGTGAATTTCTACCGCAAATATCAGCACGCAATAATTATATGCAGTTTTTCCGTATTTTTAAAAATATAATGATTCAACTTAATACAGTCCTTAAAAACTGTTATTTGGAATTTAAATAATGACCTTTTATTGACGCATGCAAAACTATTGTTTGGTCCAGTGTACGCAAACTAATAATTTCAAATGTGCTGGAAAACTCCGCTTTAGAAAGGGGCCTTTTGCGTATCCTAAACAGGCGTGAAAAATCAAATTTCTCGCACGGCGTTAAAAACTAGTATGTACAACTCTTGCGGGTTAGTAATTCCAGCGCGAGCGTGAAGATTGGCGTACGAGCGAAGCGAGTACTTGTTGCTGCACGACTTTATTATGCAATCATTTCCAACTGCTTATTTACAACTTTTCTCCGTATAAAACTGCATTTAATTCTTTCAAAGACATTACATAATTTAAATCTTTGTACAATCTGTTGGATCGTAGTTATTGATTGTAAGTCACATTTATTACCGTTAAAACAAAGTATTATTCTTCATTAAGATCTTAAAATGTAACAATTTTCCATTAGAGCTGGAGCAACGAATTGCACGATATAATCGGGCAAGACTCGGCAGGGAAAGAGGGAGGACAAGCATCGAGATAAGCGCATCTCCGTCGCGGCTTCTGTGGCCGAGCGATGCCCACCTTTAATTAACTCCCTGGCCCTCCTTTTTCCTCACTTTTTGCCCTTCCATATACTCGCATGCCGATCCGAGCTATGTTGTAGAGAGGTAATTTTTAATTAATTACAGGTGGTTCTTTGCTGCGGTATAATCGATGATCGCCGTGTTAGTTTTACAACGAAGAATATACAAGGTCGACGGTATAAAAATAAATAATGATGGAGATTTAACAACGCTTTTTTTCTTAATTTTTGTCAAGTGCTGTGTTAATCTACGAGTATTATAATTGCGTTTTAAAACATTGACTAACATTAAAATCAATTTCGCAAAATGAAACTATTTTAGCAGACAAAATCGTTCAGTGCGGTAATTTTCTCTTTAGGCTGATCAGGTCTTTGTTCAGTCACTCCTTGCATTGTTCAGCGACGAAAGTGACTTTTGTCTGCAAATGAATTTCATCAAGTATTCGCGACAGGTGTGAACTTGTCCTCTTAATTGTTAATGGAAGTTACGCCTCTCTTGGCTTTGCGGTCTCCGCGAATTGTTTAATTTTTTTTTTTTTTTTTTGTCAAAAATGGATGAAAAATAATTGATTGCATGGTTACATTCGAATGGAACTTTTACAATAAGTTCAATTAACGAACCGCAGATAATTTATGTTTAAGATGCAACGCCAAAATGTTTACAGTATAAATCCTTTGATTCCTATACGACTATAAGATAAAAAAATATAAGTGCAGTTACTTTATATGACAATGTTCTGTAATATATTAGTTAATGTAAGTTTCTATGCATCAATACGTTACTTGAGTTTTTAAATTGAAATAGAAAATTATTATTTTTGTTTATTTATACCCTTTTAAATGGAGAAGCAATACGAAAGTATTAGCAAGGAAAACCTTTCGCTTATTTCATTGATCTGGTTGCAACTTCGAGATATGATTTCTAATATAAAAATATGAAGGAAGACATGTCCATTCAGTCTGATATGCTTGTACATTAGAAAACATATCCCAAAGTTACAACAAATTCCACATCTAACAAGTGAGGATCTCCTTGAAACTTTGAATACAAAACAGATTTATAAAAAGTTATACTTTTTTTAAAGTTTAATTCGTAATTGCATTTATTCTGTAACCTAGTCTGTGGATGAATGGCCCCAAGTCGAAGCTACAATTGAAAAGATAAAATGTACTTTAAATCGTCATTTAAAAAATGGTAAACCCTACACAGATATCGTGCATTGATGTTATGCATACAAAAAATAATATTATTATAATAAATAAAACAAAATCGTATCGAATATATTTACAGATTAAAATCTTCTTTATTAAATTATGTATTACTTAAAAGCAAAGTTTCATTTATACGTTATTCCTTTTGCCTCTGAAGATAGACTTAGATAAGCAATCAAACAAATTCCAAGTCGCATCGTCTCATTTTCAAATATCTTGCGAGACTGAAGCCTTTAAAATTTCTCTCCTTTCTTCCGACGTCGGCAGCCAAACCGCCAAAGAAGAAAAATAAAGTAACGGCGCGCCGATGATGAGAAAGCGGAGAGAGAAAGACTGCAGCCGAGCGAACGGCGAGCCGCCGTTTTCCATAATCACAGAGACTACTCCCGGAGTTCACGACGCAGTTTTGTTTGCTCGTGCCGCGTAGTTTGATTCTTCCCGAGAGGAGAAAGCCTATATTTCGCCTTGCAGGATTGCAGCGAAGCGTAGAAGAGCCGCGTTGAAGTTTCGACGAGGTCATGCGACGATTGGGGCTGCAAAGCAAACGAAATTATAAGTTGAGTGGACAGCCGCATGTTGCTTTGTGGGAAATGCGGGTCTTAAAATTATTAAGCTGCGAAATTTTTATCAAAGAAACTGTACATTTTATTTCATTGGAAACAATAAAGAAAATTTTAATAAGTTGAACATAGTATATTGTAAGATAAAATGTAAAATATATGAAAGAAGTATTGCGGTTTGTGCTATAATAATACTATGTACTTATTTGATATATAGATCTAGATTTAATGTTTTTTGAGATTACATGTAAGTATATACAAATAATACGTTAATAACTTTTTGTACCAAAACAAGTAAATTAGAAATAAAACAAAGTACTGAATAAAAAATCCAATCAAGTATTACATAAGCTCTTGTAAAACCTAGATACTTTAACGCTTTACTAATAAAGCTTTCCTGAAAACAGGCTATCGCGACGAGTTAGCGAAGTACACTTACTGAGGTGGGTACAGCTGGGCTGCGGAGCAATGAGCATAATTTTCCTGTGGGTCGGTATGACTGCAGAAGTGGGTATTATGTTTATGGAAATCTCGTTCCTATTGGGCTGCTGGCCGTCGTCGGCTGCTCTGCGATCGCCGGACGACGAGCTTCGATTATTGCGACTGCCGCCGTAGCCTATTGCCTGCAGGTTTTGCTTGCAGTTCGTCACGACGTACGTTCCCACCTGTCCAAACAGAATTCATATTTATTCGCGTGAAGCTTCCAGTATACGACGAATAGTGCAAATATATAGAAATGTTTATTTTTCTGTAATATTGTAGTTTAATTTACTTAATTACGTTCACGAGACTTCTTCAATGAAATCAAAGTTATTGTCCTATTTATCAATCTAGAATGTTTTATGAATTTTTTTAAAAATCTTTATTGATTAGAAAGTCGTAGAGAATCAAGCTTTGCAAACAGACAAATTCTATAGGAAATGTAGGTAATGTTCTTCTTTCTAAAACTGAATTAATTTACTCGAGAATGTACTTAATTAGTTCATGAAACTATGAAAATTGATTAATTTTGTAAGAAATTTTATTGATTATGTTTTATCATTTCAATAATGATATCAGAAATTTAATAAGATTTTACAAAGTATCACAAAGATGGTAAAAGTTCATTTTTATACAGATTTTAAGTAAACTATAGTGCTATTCTTATGCATGAACCTTTAGTAATGTTAACGATGATGGAACTATTCTAGACGCAAGAACTATTTGACGATGAGCTTTATTACTAAAAAAGGAAATTTTTTATGAATTGAAATTTTCATGAACATTTTCATGAACAGAAATGTTTAATAAAAGGATTTCTAATAAACACTATAACAATTTAAATCCCTTCTATTGTTTTAGTTATGTAGATTTTTTTATCGAACAGGTATAGGAGAGCTCGATTGAGGTGTTGCGACGAACCCACTCGATTCGCGCGAGTCTTATTCTATTTATACTACAAGGTAGTGAAAGAAAAAGTAATTCGGCTTTCAATATTTATTTCTGTCGCGTAGCTACCGCCACTATTGAAATATTTCATGAAAGTAAAAGCATCATTACAATGTAGTGTCGTGTAAAATCAATATTCGATTCACTTTCCTGCTAGTTTACGCGGTAGGAACACATGAAAATATATACAATTTGTGCGAGGAAAACAATTTTTCTTAGCTGCTTTTAATTTTTAGCGTAGTTGGCGAAAAATTTACTTTTTTTATCATGTTTCTAGTGCCTTTAGATTTTAGATTTTACTGTTTAATTTCTTGCTAAAATTGTTAAACTTCGTTTCGTATTGTTTTTATAGTCTAAAAAAATCATTTTTGATAATATAATTTATATGTTAATAAGTTGTTGTTTATAATATAATTTAGTTTGATGAGGATAATATTTTTGTGGTTCCTCAGTTATCTTATGAAAGACGATGATGCATTACTTAATTAATCACCTATGCGTAAGAAACATTATTCAAATATTTCCAAACTTAGGAGAGATTTGCTTGCTCGAATCACGGAGTTTGCAGTAATTTTGAGATATTTAATAAAAAATTCGAAGAAAGCCGACGAGTCAAATTGTCCTGATGTACATGTATTCTCTGTATATATTATAGATATGGAATGTGCATCAGTAGGATTACGAGAAATCGGCATTTGTTCAATCGCTTACAACCTTACAACAAGTTGTAGATTATTCTAATTATCTTCTTTTGAAAAGCGAGTGCAAATTCTATGCATTTTCAACAATCTGCGAAAATTGATCGATGTATATTAATTTATAAATCTTTATTTGGCTACAATTTTTTAACGAATAAAAATTCTTCAATGTCATTTCTGAAACGGAGCTGATTAGAAGGCCCAACCCGGTTGCAAACATTCTATAAATTCCAATAGAAAGGGTGCAGAAACCGCATAACCTATTCGGTTTTTGCACCAGAATCTATGAGATTTTATTAGTTTTTATAAGATCGTTTCAATAGGGAAAACTAATATTTGTTGTTGTAAGGTTATAAGTAATATAGACGTTACTTTTAAAAATCGAGTGTTAAATTATATGGAAGTGGCTTCCATCATATTTTTGTTAGAAAACCTGTCTTAAAGTTACAATAAAAATCGTAACCCGAACAAGTTAGTGAGTCTCTGATTATGCCTCCTTCTGAGTTTCAGTAAAAATTTAAATCTTATGTTATGAATGCGTTGAAAGAAATTCTATTTTTGTCTGTTTTAAAAAATTCCAATCAACCAGCTATATTTAGTAAGCTATTAGACCTCCAATCTAATAAAGCAATCTACGCAAAACAAATAAAATTTAGAAATACAGGAAAATAAATAATTACAACTGGAGTTCCTGAAAAAGAAGTATGCGCAGAGCTAAATTGTCTAAAAAATAAAAGAAAAAAAAAGCGGAAAGTGGCTAACCGTGGAGAGGACGATGATGACGAGGAGGGCGACGCCGAGCCAAAAGTACCAGGCCTCCCAGAAGTGCTTCGGCGGTCGGCGCTGAATGACAAAGCAGCATTGCGGGTTGCAGCAGCAGTAGAAGCAGTACTTATCGGGTCCGCAGGGAAAGGACTTGCTCACCGTGTCCTCGTCCTCGCCGCCCTTCGTCGAGTTGTCGCACTCGTACGACAGACGCGCCATCCTCCCAACACCATACTTATACTCGACCCTCGAACCGATTGACCCCCTTTGCTTAAGCGCCTCTGTTTCGAAGGCTCGGCATTCTTTTTCCCCGCGGCAGAGCTTTAAAAATTGCAAATGTCAGCCCTTGCTTTAAGAAGAAAAAGCTGCGGAATACTGCACTGGGAGAAGAAATATATTAAAAATTACAAATAATCTGGTAAAAATTATTGTACGGTCTAGTAAAGCCATCACAGACTGTGAAAACAAAAGAAATTTACTATACGGTTTGGTAAATTTTCCTATAAAGTATGGTAATTTTTTTGGTTTTGACAGTCTCTGGTGGCCTTACTAGGCAGTATAGTAATTTTTACTAAACTTTTCTCTTAGTGTAATAACAAGCTATTTTATCAATCAATTTTGACAGGCATTTTCAAGCAATAACTTTATTCAAATTTTATCACAAATAAATATTATCCATACTGTCACTACTCTCGTACTAATTTGTAATTCTTTTAAGCAGATTTTACAGTTAATAATATTGAATACAATTTCATTCTTTTTAATACTCGAATCTGCACTACCATATCATGATGGACAAGTAGCTTTACCCATGAATAATCGATCATCATTTGAATACTAAAACACAAAAAAAATCTATCCAAGGTAAATGGATAATTGACATAGGATAATTGAAATAGATCACGCCCAAAAGAATAAATTAAAAATATGTACTTCTAAGCGTGTAAAAATAGAACAAACAAGGTTTACCCCACGACATTTAGTGCATTTTCCCAACTGAAACTATACTTTAAAAAAAAAGCTCCGAGTATCGTTCACTGACAGAAATCGCTTGAAACGCGAAGCTGAATCGGTATCACCTTCTTACCTAGTCGGACGGAACCATCCAGATCCAGAAGCTTCAACCCTCACACGCCGGCAAAGGAAGTAAATGCTCGAGAAAGCGAGTCGTTTGCAGCCGCGAATTCTGCCCCGAACGCCGAGAGGGACTCGACTGTCGGCGGTCGTGCTCGTAACTGCGGACACGCGAGCCACTTGTCCGGGGGCTTGCGAAATAATCGATAGGCGCTTTAGCTTCGGCCGGTCGCGCTCGATATTATTCCGCTGACCGGCTTTCCCGTCCCTCAAGCGGGTTATTATCGCGCGGCCCGAGCTTTCGCGCCTGGCTTCTGCAGTATAGAGCTGACGGACGGACTGCCGGCGGAGAGAGTATAGACACTTTCGCTGTCTTGCGTCTTTAGTGGCTTCAGTGAGCTTTGACAAGCGCAAACTTTTAGTGTAAAGAGAAGCGGAAGTTTTTATTAGTCGCGGCTTGTGCATTTTAAAGGCGGGCGATTTAGCTTCAAGTTTGGTTTAACAACGTTCGAGAAGATATATACTATATTGCATTACATTGTTATTTTGATAATCGGAACGTCTTTTCTTTTTAGATTTATTGCGATATTCACGAGCGGCTGTTTTTAAATTATTACTTACAAAGTAATGTGCTTGGCGAACATTATTTTAACAATGGAATATTTGTTGCTTTCTGCAAAGAAAATTAAGGCAGCTTTTCTGTAAGGAAGAAATAAAACAAAATGAATACCTTAAGATTTCGTTGAATCAAACTTGAGCCTAGATATTCAATAGTTTATTAGTCAAATTCATAGTTAGTAAATTTTTGGCTGTGTCTGCAGAGCAGTCATTTTCCCAAAGACTTATAATTAATAAATAGATTGTCAGAGTTCAAGATGATAATTCTCATTAAATTGAGTAAATATTTTTCTTTAATATTTCGAGAAATACAAAACACGAGAACAAAAAATAAGTACTATACTACTAGCTATTAAAAACGAATGGAAACTCCATTACTCGGCATTTACAAAACATTAATTTGCTAAAAGCTTTAAACGTATATTCATAAGTACGATTACAAATATATACATAGCTTGTTGCTTACTAGGTTATAATAATTCAAACGCAGGTACTACAAATGCGGGGGTGTGACTGAACAGCCAACAGAATTAATTAAAAAGAGTTACCTCGGGCTTGATAAAGCTATTTGTATATTGTAGAACAGGAAATGTACAATAGTGAATTAACTAATAATAGGTTACACTTTTAGATGGTACAAAGGCAAAGTTTCTTTTCATACCTAAAATAATTATATGTTCATTATGAAAATGAAATTATCTAATTTCTGACAGAATAGGTACTTTATTCAAAATTGAACAAAAAATTCAAATTGTAAACAGGAGCGTTGGGAAAAATATGCAAACTTAACCTAATGTTTATATTTAGCTCTAAACTTACAGAGGACTTGGAGGAAAAAGTGTATAGGGAAATAAAAAATGTGTTATCAAAATTGCTCCGTCCTACAATTTTTAAAAAAGAAAAGAAAACCTTGCAGAATCCTTTTTTGAGGTTAGAAAACGTTTTGATAAAGATATATTACTAATCTAGAATTGCACCAGGGCTCAAAATGCAGTTTATCAATTACTCTATTAATTTATATTCCTGTATAATTTCTGTACGGAGCTCTTAGATGTGACGTACTCACGAATCTTAAGGTGCCAAATATTAAAGATCTTGAAAACAGGCATCTTGTTTTAATCAATGAAAACGAATAAACCTCGCCAATTTACAATTAAAAAACTTTTTTATGAGAAAATCAAACAATACATCTCGTTGAGACCAAGCAAACCATTTGCCGCCAGATTTTTTATCCAGTATCAAAAAGGAAAATGTTATCATCAAGTCATTGGTAGAAATAAAATTTATTGACGAAACACCTTAAGCTATAGCTTCGTACTTGAACTTGCCAAATGCAAAAATGTACACTGGACATTGTTTTCGAAAAAATGTAATGTTTCCTCATTGGCGTGTAACATGTGCAGTGAGACTTATATGCCCGGCCAGGCTGGATAGTTTTGAGAAAATGTATATATGCTAGGAATAGAAATGCATCAATGGAACCATATACAACAGCGAGATCCATGTTGGTTAGATGTTGGGGTAATTGTGGATAGGAATAATTATAAATTATATAAATATATGCAACTGTTATAAAACTGGGTTTACTCCGTGAAATATACTAAGTATATTGAAATAGGAGTACTCCCACTTAATATATTACTGTTTTTTGTAAAAGAATATAATTATGTTTTATTTTATTTTTTTAGAATAAGTTAGACTTAAGTTTACCAGACCAGCACGCAGGAAAATGCCTTTTTCTCTGGGTTATATATATTATAATGTAATGTGTACAACGAATGCGATTCTCTTTTATAATTCATTGTACTGTACTCTGGTTTAATACATTAAATTAAATTAAATCCACGCTTCAGTTAAGCGGAACAGCGAATACTTTAACGCTGGATAGTAATCGTATATAAGTACTAAATTTAGTATAATCACTTTCGAGTATCTAAATGCCATTAGCATCCTATTGGTCGTTTCATATTTAAGTTTTTCATTTACATATTGCATATTTTTAAGAAACATTTCTAGTTTTTTTAATAGTACATTATGCAACAAGGGGCCAAAGTAGAAGATTTTTACCGCGAGTGAGCTTACTGACCGAACGAGAATATTTTTCCCGAAGGTGCGTTTACTGACCGAGCGAAGCGAAAACACCCGAGGGAAAAACATTCTCGCAAGGGTAGTATAATCACCCAAGGTAAAAATATACTATTTGCCTTGTGTTCCTTATAGTATTTTATTCCACTCTCGACTGAAAGACTTTTTGGTCCAAAAAAGCAGAATCAAAACAACTTCACATATTTTTTTTGAATTTTAAAAAAATTTTTAAAAATTTTGAACTTTTGCATAATTTTGAAAATTTTAAAAATATTAAAATTTTAGAAAATTTAAAAACTTTTTAAATTTTTTAAATTTTTAAAATTTTTAAGTGAATGTGGAATAAAATGTTTTTGTAATATAGGAAAGCCAAATTAATACACAAAAAACCATTTGAATAAATAAAAAAATTATAAAATAATTTACTAAAAATTTTATAAATATGTCATATTTTTGCGCAATCTTCCGAAATATTTCACTGATTTCCTCCGTGCTGTGTGGGATATTTCCCAAAATATTTCTTTAAATTAACTATTAAAATTTACACGAAATAATTGTTCGCAATATTCTAGAAATATTTCAGAAATATTTTTGTGTAATATTAAAAATTTTATTAAGTTGCCGCTGGAAACTTGATTTGGAATATAACATAATTGTTTTATGAAATACTGCATTAGAATACTTTATGATTATTCATAAAACAATTCATATTGTAATTATATAAAATAATTCAGTGAGATATGTATGATCCCATTGTATGATCTTTGGGATACTTATGAAATATTTCGTAAATATATCACGAATATTCTAAGTGACATATTTCTGCGGAATCTTCCAGAATATTCCACCAATTTCTTTTGTCCTGTGTGGGCATTGATTTTTATTCCTTAAATAAAAAATTGAGTCTATAATCAAATCAATCTAAAGTAAATAAAATATTCATGATTAATTATTCTGCATATACACATTATACACCTCGAAATATTCAAGTGTCCAAGGGTCTGCTAACCCCCGATAACGCTGTTATTACAAAAAATTCTGAAACAAGTCAACTTAGATTTTTAATTTTAATTTTATTGCAAATATATATAAAAATAATTTTAAAAAATAAAGTTTTTCCAAAATAAAATATAAGGTTTGTTACCCCACGGGAGCAAACTAATTGCTAATTTAGCTGATTACAAAGAGAAATATTTTCTATTTTGTTTCATTACAAATTTTAATCTGAACTTGGGATATCTAAAAAAAAATTATTTTAGCGATGAATTTTAGGAGTGCGTTTTATCTCTTTAATAGGACATTGAGCCCATAAAAAAATTATCCCAAATAAAAATAAATTATGCATTATATAACTTAAGATATTGTAACGGGAGCTAACTTCCGCAAGCGATTTACTCGGTGAGACTAACTCGCGGCGCCACTACTAGGTGGCGATCGCAACCTGCAAGCGAACTAGTACTCGATAAGGCATAAGTAATCAGCCCCCAGCCGAGTCGGAGAGGCTGTCCGTAGGTTGTCGAGTGTACTCCAACCCTGGTGGCACATGTGATCACAGATTCATACAATACCTGTAATTTTCTTAAATGCTAGCATATTAGCATCTAACCAACGAATTGCAGTATTAAAATCTGTGGCATGGAACGCGTGCCCTAAAAGTGTATTTGCAGCTTCAATAGCCCTGCATAACGACTTACTAGATTGAATATCGGTGAAATCAACAGTACTTTTTCTCCTTTAATGCCGTAACTAGATACATATTTAGTTAAAAGGTAAGATGATTCGCCTATGTATTGAGCATCGTTGTTACCTTCCCAAAGTATTAAAAGAGCAGGCATGTAGTCATTAATACATTATTTTTCTTTTCGCCGAAGTAAATCATAAAATTTAGATTTCTTTTTCAATTTGTTGCGATTAGCGATTGCGACAGACATCTCTTAGTATTAATTGATCTGTCACCGGCCGAGGAAATGCAAAGCGACAAGTTGATCGAAAACCAGTTATCGTTTTCTTCTTGCTCATACAATAATTATTATGTTTATGTTGCTGATATGCTGTAATACGACGATGTAATTCTGAAGAAATTCTTTTATCTGGTATTCTACATGTAATATGTTTTAAAATAAATTCTTGCACTTCAACGTTAGAATCTTTTCCATAAACAGGAGCACCTTGAATCCAAAATAAACAATGGTAATGTGATAAGTCTCTTCCTTGATATTCGCAAACATAATAATAATGACTAACTTTTCCAATTGGGTGAGATTCAGAAAGTATATATGCTAGCATTGCTTGAAAGTTCAAATTCATGTATCTCGAAAATGAAACTGGATCAATAGCTACTAATTCACTAATCGAACGTTTATTGTTTACCCATCCATTTACTTCCTTAATATATCCTCCTAAAGCAGACCACATCCATTCTCCAGGACTTAAGGTAACAAAGAATGTTAGGGGTCTGTATTCAATCATCATACAGTGTAAATCACAACAAACTTTTTTCCAATATGCTTCAGTACCTCGTAACCGAGAAAAGACTGTATTTAGATTAGAATTTAATTGATCTTCTGAATTTTGTGTCAGGCCTTTCACCGTATACTTATAACGAGGATTGATGACATTAAGTTTATGAAAAATTCCAGGACTAATTTGTCTAACATTATTGTTAAATAACAAGAAGAAAAGATTCTGAATATTTAATCGAAACTGTGAATGCTTTGAAAGCAATCTAGATTTAATAAAATCGTATTCTCCCAACTTCACGAAACTTTCTTCATGCTGACCATACTTTTCATGTGGATAGAGATCGGGAAAACATTTCAAATCAAAATCTTTACCATGAACGCCTAAAGCAGTGCCCTAAATCTGCAGCATTTGATATAATATATAATATCCGATTCATTAATTTTCTTATTGTGCAGAGGATAAATATTGATGATAAAATTTATAATTGTATAACTTTTATGTATTTTTACACGTAAAACTGACTAGTTCTATTCAGTAAATTAAATTATTTTTAAACATTTATAAAGAATTGATATTTGATGATTTGAAAGCAACTTTCATGAGCTAAATTTTAATTATTCATAATTCACGAATAAATCAAAGTTATACATGATTATATATATATATATATATATCCAGAATGCTTTTATTAAACACGACTTCAGCCGCGTGTTTAAAATTTTTTACCAACTCCTCTGCCACAACTTGTAGTTGGTAATTATCGAGAGTATCGTTGATAATATCATTTCTTCAATAAACTAAACGAAATTAAACTAAATTGAACTAAACTACACTATATAAACTAAAAATAATTATGAAAAAAACTAATAAATAAAAGAATAATTATGTTTTAAACCAAATAAATAAATCCCAATGAAATTTAGAATAAATAAATCCCAATGAAATTTAAAAAAAACTCCGGTGAGAAATAATAATTAAGCGAATAGTTTAGTTACTTAAAGCAAAATGAGCCCCATCCCCGCGATCAGACGAAAGCAAATGCCGATTCCTTCTACTAAACTCCCGACTCACTCGATTTCTGCGAAAACAATGCTCGCGCATTCGGACGCTGAAACATCAGTTGTTCTTCTACCATGGATCGATCAAGATCTCGTAAATTTGGAGGTAGCGAAAGATTTTGGATAAGGAGAAAGAAACCAGAACAAAAGTATTTAATTCCTGTAAAGTAAGTATTATTAATTACAATAGAATTTTTAATTAATAAATTATAATAATTTACAATTTTTATTCTAATTTCACCAAGAAGAAGGTGAATGTCAAACAATCAACGAACGCGACGGAAGTTGTGGATAAAGATGGTCAAGCCAACGGTTGGCCGCCAACCAATCTCAATCTACGTCCAATACTCAGGATGCGACCGATACTTTTATAATACTTCTAAAATATATCTTGTGCATGGCTAAAAAAATAAATTGCAGCCATTTCCAGATTTTAAATTACTCATATTTAATTTAGAAATTAAACTTAAATTAAAGTAAATTAAAAATTATAAAAAAATTTATGCAGTTTCAAGCACTCAAAATGGTAAGTAAATTATTATATTATAGTCTAATTTTATTAAGTTTCATATAACTAATATTTACAAATGCAGGTAATAATAATAATACAGCCAGCAATTCTTTGTACAAACTAAGCAGAATAAGAAAAGTTACTTGAATTCTTGAATAAAAAAGGACACATATTTAGATCATCGTAAGCTTTAAATCTCTTTAATTCGTATGGATCGCTGTCATCATCCATGTCCCTACAGAATCGCTTCCGTTTCATGCACGATACTTTTTCTTCCTGTAAAAGATGATCATTTATGTTAAAATTATAGTATTTTTTTCTATTATAAAAATAAATTCTGACAATTTTGTATAAATATATTATTTACCTCATGTTGTAATGAAAAATTTGATTTCATGCTTGAGTTAAACTGGTCGATATCTTGACTAATAAATTCTGATTGACAGATGGTAGAACAACACTGTTGATCAACAAAATATTCATCAGTGCACAAGGAATCATCACGATCTTCTAAACAAACAGTAGATGCAACTGATTCATTGTCATCCATGGTTTCAGTTAACTTCGTTTGATTCATAATAATCTATGGTTAAATTTAGATTTGATTTCTGTATATCCTCAGTGAATCCATGTGACTCATCTAATTCATTGGACTCTATCAAATCCATCAAACTGTCTGGTTTACTCTTATCTACCGGTTGAGAATCTGGTTTGTTCAATGTTAAGCACTTATTAAAAAACTTTAGTAGGAAATTTGTAGGTTCCTTCAAGGTCCTACAATTATTTAAAATATTATTCAATTTCTTCTGAAATAACATATTGATGCTCTCAAGTCTTTCAATCGATGTACTGTCTTATACATAAGAGCTCTGAGGCTGAACTGATTCAGTGAGCGCCAGGGTTAATTTGACTTGCCGGCTTGGCTACGCTCACAGTCCATGACTGTTGGCAACTAGCGCCACGAACGTAGTCTCACAAGCACGGTCGTATACACCAGGAAGTATATCTATATATTGAATTATGATATAGATATACTTCCTAAGTTATTTCACTCTGAAGTTTGCAGCTTGAAGCAGTCGACCGAATGAAATAATTTGGGGACCCTAGACGCAATTTTTCCAGCGGCGTGGCGGACGCTTGGCAACGCTGTTAGAGCTAGAGCTTTGGACAAAATATAAAAGGCAGGAGCAGAAGACATTTTCAAATTTAAAAAAAGTACGAAGCAGAATAATGAAAAAAAAATGCTCTTAAATGATAGCAATTTGTGTTTAGATATGAAAAAAAGAAGAAAAATGGAAACGAAGACTAAGAGTGAAATTATTTAAAAGGTTATAATTATATACGTACAGAGCATATAACCAGGTAGTGTATAAATTAAACATAATTCTTTTTAAATTAATTTTAGCAAATTTTTTTATTTTATTAATTTTTTCTATCAGAAATGCAATAAAGATTTGTTTTCTGGATAGTTAAATGAATAACA
>JAWWEM010000027.1:10517640-10529621 GCA_035582935.1 Ormyrus thymus
ATCTAAAAGTAATATACAATAAATGTCATCTATTGGTAGGGATTTGTTCACCTTGAACATTCTTAAAGATCAAGATATATCTTAAAATCTTGATTGACTCAAAATGATGATGTTGCAATTCTAAGATCAGATTCGAAAATTCACCGGCTCATATTTTAATCTTGAGTTTAGACCCTTTTTTTGTGGGCCTGTGTAATTAGCAATAATTTTTTTTTTTATATTATATTTCCTTCATTAATGAATTTTTTTTACGAAAAGGGTTGTTTTTTAGTCTGTTTATAAATATTAACAAATTATTAAAAATTTTAGAACCCTTGCACATAAATTTCTGTTTTATATCATCTTAAAATCATGAAACTACAAAAAGATCGGTTAAATCTAATAAGAACTACTCTGAAATCGCAAAAATGGTATAAAAAATGGTAGTATCAGGATCAGCTACTGCCATGCAGCAGAGTTAAAATTGCATATTTTTTAACAGGCATCGGGACGTTCTGCAACGGCCACTCTTTTCTTATGTTTTATTGGTACAGTAGGTTTCAAACAAAATACGTTTACATACTTTAAAATAAAATTAAAATAATTTCCATGTATCAGCCTATAAACTGTTAAGTCTTGGCTTAATAAGTAATAATAAATATTAAAAATAATAATGTAAACTATAAAATTTAAAAGAATTTGTTTATTTAGTATTTGTAAAATAAAAATACAAAAAAGGAAAAAAATTAAATATTTTTTATAATTGTGCTTTATTAATCGTAATTTGTAAAAATTAATTTAAAATATAGAACTAAATTAGAGTATTAAAAATAAACAGATAGCTGTTAGACAAATGTTATTTAATTAACGTTATACCCACAAATAATATCATCAGAGTATTTTTTATAAAGGAATTTTATTATACTTGATTGCATATATCTATTTGGTTAAATTTTCATTTCATCATATTTTTCTTCTATTTATGGTAAACAGAAGTAAGGGAAGCGGCTTCACAACTATTTTATAGATCATGACACTTTATGTATATTGATTAAAGTAAATGACAAAATTCCTTAATCTATCTTAAATTTAGAGCGCAAAAATAATATTTGCTTATCGTCACTTTTAATAACTAGGCAAATGTATTTTATATTTATCAATACGCACATGTCACTTCATTATACAATAATTACAAACATTTCTTGCGTCAGTCACATAATTCTGATTCACTTTACAATTTTAGGAATCACAGTTGATACTTTTACTGAATAAGAATAAAATATGTAAAATACAAATGAAGATTCCTGTCACTCTTTTTCAAACGTAGTAAATTATACAAAAAAATCGTGTAAAAAAACTACATGAAAAATGTTCTTATTCCATCTAAAAGTAATTTTTTTTTTATTTGAGTCAACTTTATTACAACATATTTTTCAAAAAAAAACAAAATAATATCTTTGGAATATAATTAAATTATGATTAAAGGATACAATAAAGTATTAAGTTATGCTTATAATTTCTTAAGTCACCTTCTTTAAAGTGAACCATTTCCTTCCACGTTATCATTACCTTGCAGGAAATAGAGTTTATTTGATCAACTAGTATAGTTGTAAAAAAGTTTATTTTTATTAATCTTTAATGAAGATCGAAAAACATTCAGGTAAGCTGAATTTTTCGTAATTATTATATACAAATATAAATTGACATATTTGTCCCTGAAAAATAAAGAAAACAAAACTGATTCTATGATTTCAGTTATCTTATTATTCATTAAAGTGTAATAAGATATCCACAGTAAAATCATACAGAATGAATTTTTTAAGGGTGTATTAATACACTTTAGTGTAATTAATACGCTAAGAAACCTGTCTCCTTTACCTGTAAAAATATCTTTAAAAGTAAAATAAGATTAATAATACATTTATATAATATTTTTATAATATGTTCAACTTTTTCTAAAAAAAGCTAAGATTTAACTTTCTGGATTCTTTCAAAGTAAAAAATAACAATTCCAAGATTTTTCATTCTACGGAACCGGTCAATTCTAGAATATCATAGATTTTCATCTTCTGAAGTTTACAATTCAATCTTATGTGGATTTTATCATAAAAAGATTATACCAATGTATTATTATTTCAACTTTCCTTTATAGGTAATTTAAAGAGAACACTTTTTTCAATGTACTTCTCCCTTGAATTCCTTATTTTCCAATTGACTGTACATAATTAAATATATTGTATAACAATGAAATGTTTAATGTGAAAATTAACTTTATAGAAGTCAAAATGATAAGAAACAAACTTTAAAAATTTAGTATTTAATGGAATTTAATACTACTATCTGTTGTTATTTTCTTATTGATTATTATTTTCAATACATAATTGTAAAAAAATACACTGCTCAAAATAGATACAAGTGACTAGTTCACTTTTGAGAAATTCCATTTGTCATATTTTTTACATGAATTGCATTAAAAAAGCAATTCAACAAATTTCACAATAGCTAAATTGTATCAGTAACAATCAGCAACGAATAAATTGAAAAATTCAGTTCTGATATGATTTTTACTGTACATCTTCAAAATAGGTACAATAAACTGAGCAAATAAACAAAATATGTTACGTTGCACAAAAATACACAAAAATAGGTATTTTTACAGTTTCATGTGCGAATGAGATAATCACAGTAATAAATGCCTTCTACCCTTAATTCGATTGACCAAGTTACAAATCTTCAGCGCTGGTCCGAGCTTCAGTCCCATGTATTTCATCATCATATCAGAATTTAGAAGTAGAAGTGCCTTTCCATCAATCTCATGCTTCCGAAAAAGATCTGCATGTTGCTCCAAAGCTGGATCAGTCACAGCTATATAATGTATCACATCTTCAATGGTCCATTCAGCAGGTTCTACTGACTGTACTCGTTGTGTGGGATTTTCATTTTGAGTAGTGGATGTAGCTGCTTCAATATCTGGAATGGACTTTTTGGGTTGCTTAGCTGGGGGTTCTGAGGGATGATGATTTACAGGTGGCTCAGGATTCTTTTGTACTTGAGGTTGCTGAGTTGTAACCGAGTTTTCTTGGTTTTCTGATGACCACTTTCTTTTTTCTCCTGTTCCATTACTTAACTCTTCTCTATTCAAATGATTTTGCTGACCAACTGGACACTTTTTACAAGTTTCCTTTCTTTTTGAAAGCATATGTTCACAAGCACACAAATCTTCTAATTGCCGTTTCATATACACGTATACATCATCTTCTTCCATAAATACAGGTAAAACAACAGTGGTTGGTTTGCTCTCAATCGTTAAAGTAATACTTTCTCCTTCCCCACGCTTGAATAAACTTAATATTTGTCGTGGACTTATAGCTGCCATCAAAAATGCTTGAAAAACATCTTTGATAACTGATTGAGCTTGACCGTTAAATTGTGCAGGTAGAGCTTTTACTTTTCTAGGGTCAAAGTAAGGGCCACACGAGCAATTATGATTAACACAGAAAGTAATATTTTCAATCGTTACAGTTTTACTACTAATTGTACTTGTATCAGGCTCTGTTGCTGGTTGAGGTGGTGCACTAGAGCCTGCTGGACTTACTAAGGCAACAGCTGGTTCTCTTCCTGTTCCACTTCCAGATACAGCCATAACTGGAAGAACATTACTTGTTCTTGATTTAAATCTATTTGGTCCTGCAGTCTTTTGTCCTGGTGGCTGCAGTGGATGTCCACTTTTAGAACACCATCCGGCAGGAAAGATATCCCTCGAATCAAACCTACACCAGTAGTCAAATGCACCTTTCCATCCATCAAATGTTATGTGAATCTGATCTTCTTTTACAGCTCCTACTGTTGCTGTGCATATCAGCTGTGGATTCTTTTTGTCTATGGCTTCTAATTTTTGTCCAATTTCAAACATATTACCACGTGGTGTTTTTGGTTCCTGTTTAAATACTTTTGCAGGAGCCATTTCTGCTCCATTAAGAGTTTTTAATAAAAACATTGGCCAACTAGAAGCATTCATACGAAAACCAAGTGGAGGTTGTAACATTCCACCAGATTTTTCACAATGACCAATTGGATTAATTTCATTACTATCTACTAACCGCCAAAAATCATTTTTATTATCTGAGCCATCTAATCTTAGTCTAAGTCTTGGACCATGAATTCCAACTACTGTAGCGATACAAGTTGAGGTTACATTACGAGGGTCTAATGCTTCAAGTTTCATGCCTATTTGAAATTCATTTGTCGGAGGTTCTTCATGTTGTTTAAAACATTCTACAGGAGCAGCTACACTATTAGTCTCTTTCAAATATAGGTTCCAATCAAAGGTTTGATAAGTCTCGTATTGAAAAGTTCTACTTGAAGTAGTTGTATTGTTAGCACTCAATTGTTTACTTGAATTTGGCACTGGAGATGTTGCTATCAAAGGCTGTTCATCGTTGATTTTTTTAGCCTCTTCTTGACTTTCTTTCTTCTGGTGCTTATTTAAGCATACGGATGAACAAAAATCTTTAGGAGGTTCACTTTTTTGCTCCAGTCTGACTGGAGTTCCCCTAATAACATTGTCACACTGCACACAAGCTCCTCGAACATAGGCCTTGCGAAACTCAGCTAAACATGTTTCACAGCAAAACTCTTTTTTCCCATGCTGAGTAGGCAAAACATATTTGAGCGGTAACTTTGTCTCACCACACCAGGTACAAACACTTCTCAATTTCGGCGGTCGTCCCCGACCTCGAACTTCGGACTGCATCGATGACATTTTTCGTTGATTATTTAAATTCTATTTTCTTCGATTTAACATTAGGTTCGGAAAATATAGCACAGCCACGACATCCTCATTACAGTACGGCAAAATACAGTTCGCTTCAGCAAAATATAGATCGACCACTAAAAGACGTATTTGACGCCTGGCTATATTTCAGCCTCGGTTCTGATCACTAAAATTCTGCTTCGAATAAGCAGGCGATACTAAAAACATAGTTCCATTAATGTTTTACAATTTACTTCCACTATTATGGCCGAATACTCTCGTTTACTGGCGGAATATAAACAAATTATTGCGGCGGATTACGATTCTAGCGATTCACGCCATTTTGGATTTCGTTCAGTGAAGTAGTGCCAATATTGCAGACGAAAAAAGTGGAAAAGTCACGTCTTATCCTGTCGTGGTGGCGGCAGGCTGCTGGTGACGACACTAGATATGCATGAGGATTTGAGCATGTATTTCCCTAGAAAGCTGATTTCCCATACAGGAATACTGAACCACCATCAACTTTGTCAGCGCAGTACGCAAATGGAAACTAGGCGAATAACGTGCCAAATCCCTATTCCAGATATTGGAAGAGAGCAGCCAACAGACCAACTGAGCGCGAGTGCCGCACGCGCCGCGCCGCGCCGTACCGTACAAAACGTGTGATGATAGATGGCGTCGATCAGGATCAGCATTGTTAAACATAACCTCTGAAACGTGTGTTGCATACACGTGTTTATACGCGCCTATCAGTAGCGTAAATATTTTTGTATTAGCTTATGGAAAATTAAAAAGGACAAAAAAGATAAAATGGGTAAAAAAAGCAAAATTGGAAAGCAGCGTCGTGATAAGTATTATCACTTGGCCAAAGAAACTGGTAAGAATTGAAGCATTATTAATCCATGTTTTTCTGTTCTGCTAAGTAATGTTTTTACAATAATTTTATCATTGAAAGTTGAAATCAATATTAATAATACATGTTAAAATTTAAAAATAGGTTACAGGTCTCGTGCCGCCTTTAAGTTGATTCAATTAAATCGTAAATTCGAGTTTCTTCAAAGATCAAGAGTATGCATAGATTTATGTGCTGCTCCTGGAGGATGGATGCAAGTAGCTCACGAAAATATGCCCCTTTCCTCAGTTGTAGTTGGTGTGGACTTGTTCCCCATAAAACCAATACCAGGCTGCATAAGTATTATTGGAGATATTACAACAGATAAATGTCGTACTGATTTAAGTCGTGAACTGAAAACTTGGAAAGCAGATGTAGTCCTCAATGATGGTGCACCTAATGTTGGTAAAAATTGGCTGCTTGATGCATACCAACAAGCAACTCTAACTTTGCAAGCTTTGAAATTGGCCACACAATTTTTAAGAAAAGGAGGATGGTTTGTAACAAAAGTTTTTAGATCTAAAGATTACAATCCTTTACTTTGGGTTTTTAAACAACTATTTAAGAAGGTAAATAAATTAAGTATCCATTTATGTTTTAAATCATTTATGTTGTTAAAAATTGATTTATTATTTAAAAATAATTATCTTTCATATTAAAAATAAAAATATTTTTTTTATTATAATTTTTATTTTTGATATCCTTAAGTAAGTAATCATAAATAAAATTTGTGATTTAGGTACATGCTACTAAACCTCAGGCTTCTCGTAACGAATCTGCTGAAATTTTTGTCGTTTGTCAGCACTACTATGCACCTGCTAAAGTTGATCCTAAACTTTTAGATGCAAAACATGTTTTTGCTGAACTTGATTTAGAACCAAAAAATAAATTAAATGTGTTCAATCCTGAAAAACAGAAGAAAGCTAAAGCATTAGGTTATCCAGACAATGATTACACTTTATATCACAAGTTGTCGGTCAAAGATTTTATTGAGAGGGACAGTGGTGTAGAAGCTTTAGAAGACACATCAGAAATTGTTATAAATGATGAAAGAATTTTAAATCATCCAAAAACTACAAAAGAAGTTATTGAATGCTGCAAAGATATTAAAGTCTTAGGTAAAAAAGATTTAAAACTTCTTCTAAGTTGGTGGAAAATTTTAAAAGATGAATTTTGTAAGAAAAATGATAAAGAAACTGCCGACTCTGAGGACAAAGTTGAAGAAAAGCCAAAAACTTTGGAAGAAGAAGAAGATGAAGAAGATGAACAGATAACTAAAGATATTGAAAATTTGAAAGCAGAAAAAGCTAGAGACCTGAAAAGAAAAAAGAAAAAAGTTAACAAAGAAAGAAGTAAATTAAACCAAAAGATGAATCTGAATATGGTTGTAAAAGGAGATGAAGGACCAATAATGGAATGTGATGATATGTTTTCATTAAAACAAATCAAATCAGCTAGGGAGTTGAAACAAATCACAGATCAAAGTCCAGATGTGCTAGCTGAAAGTGAGGATGAAGAAGAACTTAATAAGCCTAAAGTTGTAAGATACGAAAAAGATTCTGGTCACTTAGATAGTTCAGGTTTATATTATAAGGATGAAGATAGCGAATTGGAATTTTCTGAAGATGAAGAAAGTTCTGCATCAAGTGTTAAGTCTGGATTAGGTCTCAGTGATGAAGAAGATAACGAAAAAGACATTAAACCTATTCCAAAAAAAGTTAAGTCTACTGATGAGGAAAACCCTTTAATAACAGATTTAGATTCTAGAGATAAAAAGTCCAAGAAAGCTCTTAAAGCCCAACTATGGTTTGACAGAGACATTTTTAAAAATATAGAAAATGAAAAAATTGAAGATTTAGAAATTGATAAAATGATAGAAGTTTATAAGCAAAAGGGAGGAAAAATTATTGGTGATAACGATAAAGAAGACGATAAGTTTGATGATGATGATGACACTAATGAAGATAGTGACGATGATTTAGACAATGTTAAAGACTCTGACTATGATTCAGATTATAATGTAAATGAAGTTATTACACCAGAATTAAAATCTAAAAAAGTTGGAGGAAAAGATGGTTTTGAAGTTGTACCCAAACAAGAAGGTATGGTAGCAAAATTTTAAAAACAATATTACAGTTAAAATGCCTACTCTTAATAGTTTATAAAAAATATTTTATGTAATATATTATACTTTTAGTAACAAAGTCATCAATTAAAAAACGCAAGTTGAATGACGAAGACCTTGCCCTTGGATCTTTAATGGCTCAAAGTAAGAAAACTCGCAGAGATTTGGTAGATGGTGCATGGAATAGATTTGCCTTTAACGACGATCATTTGCCAGACTGGTTTGTCGAAGATGAAAAGAAGCACATGAAAAAAGATGTGCCAGTGCCAAAGGAAATGGTGGATGATTATAAAAAACGACTTGAAGATATTAATGCTAGACCTATTAAAAAAGTAATGGAAGCCAAGGCAAGAAAGAAGAAAAGAGCACTAAGAAGGTTGGAAAAAGCCAAGAGAAGAGCTTCATCTGTAATGGATAATGTAGATCTTAGTGACAGAGAAAAAGCGAAGCAGATTAAAACGTAAGTATTACTGCTTTCTAGTTGTAATTTTCCACAATTAATTATTTTAGCCAAATCGATTTCGACTAAAATTGAAACTTTTTTTAGACTCTATAAAAAAGCAAAGCAGGAACCGAAGAAGGAAGTAACATATGTTGTAGCAAAGAAACACGTAGCTCAGAAGCGAGTACCCAGGCCTTCAGGCGTTAAAGGCAGATATAAGGTTGTAGATCCAAGATTGAAGAAAGACTTAAGGGCTCAAAAAGCTAAAGAAAAGACGAAAGGTCGAGGCAAGAAGAGTCGAGGTGGTAAGCCACCTAGAGGAAAGGCACGTACGAGGGGAAGAAAAGCATAATGGAAATTAGCAATAGTTTTTTTGACTTTTTCACGCCCAACGTAAAATAAGTGTGTAAATATATAACGTATTTAAGTTTCACGATTAATGTCGACTGTGAAAGTTTCTATTATACACATGAGATTTGATTTCTCATGAAATACATATATTTCAATTTGTTGAAAAAGTAAAAAAATATCTTTTTATAATTAATGATATTTTATTATTTTACCTTTATATAATTATTAAACGTTTCACTTATCTCTTTTTGTATTTGTAAAATCCTAATATTTAAATAATGGACTATATTTCTACTGCATTTCCCTGATTTTTTTCAATCGGACTAGATTATTATTTTTACATTTATAACAAAATATACTTATTAGTTTTATTTTATTGCTACTTTACTGACCTCTTAAATTTAGAATAAAAATAAACTAAAATATTTGATGATTTGCATTCGTTAATTGTAAAAAAATTAGATTGATACTATTTTGCTTAATTAGATTGTTTTGCACTGATAAATTTGGAATTTCATCATATTTGCGACCGATATGATCTTATCTTATAGTATAATTAATGTTTTGCAAACTACAGATGGACTGTTTAAATTAAAATTCTTATTTACGATAAGCTTACAAAGCTAACGTCTGCATTGATTCAATGCTTTAATAAAACAAACTCGTCATTTTTCATCAGTTGTACCAATAAAAGAAGTACTAATCAAAATAAAAGCTAATAACTCTTCCAAATTTCTCGCGGGCAATTAACCATAATACCCGGTTTTCCTTCGTTTTCAAAAAGCTTTCGTCCAAATGAGGCATCAGCCGCAGCAGTTTCCCGTTCCCGCGATTCCTCGAATCCGAGGGTGCAAAAAGCCGGTAAACGAGAGCTGGCATCGGTCCGCTGCTATCGGCCTAAGGCGCCGGCGACGCGGAAGCTCGGCTCGCGTGCCAAGAGAGCTCGCGAAAGCTCAAAAACGGAGAGGTTCACGCTCGCGCCGCCCCCTCCCCCCCCCCTCTCCCCCTATCCCTCTCCTAGCTTGCGCGTCACCGACGTCGCGCTGACCTTGGCCTTGACATCGACCGAAGCGTCCCGCCGCTACGCAGTTGCATCAGCGCTGACGTTAGCGAGCTGCGCGGCCGCTTTTTCAGCGCTCGACAGGTGTTCGCGCCCGCCGCCCTCGCACGTCGGTGACACCTTTTTTATGTCGCGGCCTGTCGCGTCGAGCGCGGAATTTCGTTTTTTTTTGCTTTTTTCTTTTAAGATTTAATTGGTGCTTTTTGCGGTACGATTTGGCACTTGACAGATTTAATCATTTTCAAGTATGTATGTAATTTTGTTGATCCAAAAAATTTTTTTCAAAAAATGATCTAATTGACAGCTGAAATTTCGTTGATTTGGTAGATTGTAAACATTTTAGTCTATTATTCGACTCGAGTGTTTTATATGAATCAAAATGAAATTTTTTGTTAAAGGAGAATACAAATTAATTAGTTTTTATAAATTTTTTATTAAAAATCCTTCTGCAGAGTAGCTTAGAATCTGTAAAAATTTTCAAATCTAATAAACATCAAATTTAAAATAACATCATTTTTACATTAGCTTGTTCCAGAATTAGCCCATTAAATTCTTATAGCTCCACCAACGACGTCTTCTCGACAAGTCAGTTTCGTGCGAAATCTCCAAAAATGGCTTCGTACCCGCAATATCAGCGATTTCAAAACGCGGCTCGTACACACTTAAGAGCGCAGAAAATTCGGGAGCCAAAACGCGGCGCGTTCACCGCTCGCGCGAATTTCTTGCATCAATCGCGAGCCAAGACGAGCACAAAGTCGCGTGCGCCACATCGCACGCACTCGCCTCTGGGAATCGTCGAAGGCAAACGCGAGAAGCGCCGGGGAAGCGCTCGTCGCTTTTCCGGCCTCGTCCCTCCGCCCCTCCCCTGTCGCATTGATTTTTCCCGAACTCGTTGGCTCGCGCATTTTTCCACGGCGAGCCGTAAGCAGCTTCGCAAGCACTTTACGAGGATGAATGGCGAGGCTCGACGGGGGCCTATTAAAAATGCGTTTCAAAGAGGAGAGCCCGCGGCTTTTATCGAGTACTTGAGCGCGAAGAAGTGGCATTACGTGATTAGGCGAGTTTTTAGCGGTTGCGTAAGGCGTCCGAGAGGTCGACTTGAACGAGTTCAATGTGACATAATAATGTCTTGCGCGAAGTTTCAACACACAGTTTTTCATTGTTCGTTAACGAATTAACGATGAAAATGAAAAGAAAAAAAAACTTGAAACGCTTTTATTTTCAAGATCGAAAGTATGTGAAACTTGAAATCAGTAAGTTCAAAAGTCAACGAAATCAAGGTGGTTTAGAGAAATATTCAAGCAAAAGGCTTGAAAAAAAGCTGCAATTAATTTGCGTACATGACTATACAAAGACAAACTAAAAATATAAATTTTCAATGTTAAGAAAGTCAAATTTTAAAACAAGAAGCGAACGAGAGGGAAACGACTACTTATCTGACCTTCGTGCAACATTGAAAAGTTGCTCTTTCAGCTTTCTGCAACTGATTTACTTGTTATCATCGGGAACAAGACAATGCGCCAAATTTTGTTTTTAATTTGTTTCAATTCGTTTCGCTGCATAATATTTCATAATTATTTTGGAAGACTTTCAACAGGATGTGCAAGTAAATTATTGAAACAAAGACCAATAACGTATATAAAATCGAACTGAGTATTCGTAATTACGCAATAAATCAATTTGCATAATTATAATAATTGTTTTCTATAAAAAAGAACTTGAATAAATTGAAATCGATTGAAAAACTTATTTTAAAGATCGCTATCAGCGAATAATAGGATTTGTATGCTTAGGAGTTTTTTCTTGGAATTCCAACAAACTATTAGGATGAGCAATACTTTGAGAATCTGTTTTATTCATAAAAAGATGCAGAATAATGTAGATTCGTAAGAGATCTCTGACACAGTGACCTTCAGCAAGTCGATAAGAGAATCAGAAACAAAAGAAGTTACATGTTACACCAGAATGCGGAAATAGCACCAGAAGAAGAATGCACTAGAATTATATGCTCGAACTAGAATTTTCTATTTTAAATGAAAAAAATTCAAGTGCATATATGTATATTTGAAATTAAAATTCGCAGATAAAGATTATCCTTTATACAAGAGTTTAGTTCTTTTTCCTGAAAATGAAACGTTGAATAACTTTCTGGCCAATTAATGCTTTCCGCTGAAGATTCTTGAACGCGCAACTAGAAATTTTAATAATTCGAACACGCCGCTGTTCCAGCACGACGAAATCCCGCCCATCGTCGATTTTCCAAAAAAGAAACCGAAAAACCATCCGGATTCTCATCAGCAGCGTCGCACCGCAGCGAAGAAAGCAGAGCCCGCAGCGAATCCGCCCGAATGAACGAGTCATCGAGAGAGTCCGTCCGAG
>JAWWEM010000027.1:10529721-10552393 GCA_035582935.1 Ormyrus thymus
GACTTTCAAAAATCGACCCTGCCCATCGAGGCTTTTGGTCGCGGCCGAGCGCTGAGCCGGTTTCTCGATCCGGCTCCTCAATTATTTGCCAAAGAAAAGGAATTTTTTGTATTTGATTTGAACTATGTTGCTGAAGCTAATGTAAACAATCATAATAAAATAATAATAATAATAATATGACTGTACTATATTATATATATATAATCGCGATACCATATAAAATTTAAAATCTTTATAAAACAAAAAAAGTAGGTGAATTTCAAACATTCTTTCTAATTTTGAAAGTTTAGTTAAAGACGAAAAAAATAAGTGGTTGATCATTGAAAAAGATTGATTATTCAATAAGATACTGTTATTCAAAAAATTGAAGAAAAAAATAAAATCTTAACATCTTTTGAACTAATAAGTTTCATAAGCAGAAAAACTACACAGCTGTGAACATACAAAGGATCTACCTTTTCCCAACATTTCAAATAATTTAAAGCCCTTTTACTCCCGTAACTGTTGGACATAGAAAACTCATTTTTTTCAGTTTTCAGCTTTTTATTAGAAAATTAATTCAAAAAATGGGTTGAAATTTTTACATATTATAGCTCTATATATTCTTAATTACCAAAAATTTTTTCAGAGCAGTTGATAATTTAAATTAAGAATTATAAGCTTTTTTAAAAAAAACACATTTTTATTAAAGTAAAAGAACGATAAGAGCTAGAGTAACTTTTTTCTCTGAAATTATAGATATTTTTATCTTCTTTAAAATGGCCTTTGTTCGATTCAAATATCTCAACCCTATCATTAAAAAAAAAAGTAAAATTAAATTTTTCGAAAATCGAAAATTTTTGGCGATTTTCATAAATTGGTAATAAACGCACCGTCACAATTTATTAATGAGAAACAACTTTATTAATGAGAATTTATTAATAAGTCTACAAATGCAGCAGTCTTTTTAGACTCGTGTATAATGGCTATTCAAATGCGTTGATACGTATACCTGATGACGGCCTGACATTTGTCTGATTATCAACAATATAGTTAATTTTTTGATCGGTGATCGCTTAGGATTCCTGCGTGACACTGGCATTAGCTTTTTTTTATTGTTACAATGAAATTTATCATTGCGATGAAAGAAATTTACTCAGTGTAAAATCAACGCTTTATGTTCTTCTAGCATATCTACATTTAATATTGCAGAGCCATAAACATTTCGCTTCCTGCTCAGAATACATCAGCATTTTAAGATCGAAAACGAATTCTAAATACGAAGGTTGATTCATAAAAATTATCGTCCGAGGAAAAGTAAGCAGCGTCTAAAAAATTCACGTTGACTAATCCCATTGTCGATAAAAAAAAAAAAATTCGAAGGTCACGCTTAATTGAGTCTTTCGTCCGTTCTACATTAACGTCGGGCGAAAAAAAGAACAGAAACAGAGAACGATAACTCAATAAAGTCGATAAGCGGGATACCTTACCCCCCAAGAAGTCCAAGCCCGACGTGTTTAATCGTTTCTCGCTCTTTATAGTGAACGTGTTCCGCGGTTCAAGGTCCAATCTAATCGTAAATTCAGATTAATCGCTTAATATTTTTTTTCAGCTCGCTCGTTACAATTGTTGTGATTAATTCCATCGCCGCCGAAGGGTAACGGTAAATCTTCTATTGAAGAACTGACGTAAAATCTTTTGTAGATTAAGACAGATCTTACTCGAGCGATGATTATATTAGCATTGAATGTGGAAAGTAAATGGTTAATTAATTATAGAGTAGTTCAAACCATGAATAATAGTCCTTATGTTCCTAATTGAAATCTGGTTACTTAATTCATACTCACTTTAACAGATACAAAGTATTTAAACGCCTTACGATTAAACTTAATAATTTCTGTAGTAGATATAATCCGTTTTTGGCGCACTAATGAAATGCATTGATTTTTACCATATTTTTTGACGAGTTATTATCTAATTAGAAAATGTAACTAACATATAGGTTGGTCTAGCTGCGAGGGTTGAACAAAGTTTCTCTCCAACTTCTCCGAGCGAAAACAGAAACTGCATTTAATTAAAATCCACTAATTAATACGCGAGTAGCACAAAAAAAAACAACAAACAAGCTCTGTAATCCACTCGAAAATTAGTTGAAAATCAGTAAACAAAAATATTTATTACTCGTAAAGCTCGGAAGCGACAGTCCGTCCCTCAACCTCGACCGAATGCGCGGCGATTAATTTTCCGGAGATTTGAAAAACAAGCGGCGCGCGGCGCAAAAAAGCGCGCACAGTCGAGGCACCGGTCAGCGCGAGGGGAGTCGTCGCGTTAAATTGAAACAGATGCTCTCGACCTCCCGACGCCGGGGGAGAGAAAGTCAGGGACTCTGTGCTCGCGCGTGCTTTATTCTCTCTCTCTCTCTCTCGAGGGATTGCTTTTGCCGCTTTTCGCGAGGTCGCCGCGGTTTCAGCGCGCCGGAATGCCGAGTATTTCTCGGGCTTGCGAGAGGAGGACCCTTTGTACTCTCGGGCGCGTCGCGGCGCTGCTCAGCTTTTCCGAAGGGAGAAGCAGCGTTTTAGTCATGGGAGGGAAATGCCTTTCGCTGGTTTAAACGAGCTTCGGGAGGTCTATATTTAATTGCTAATTAACTGAAATGTAGATGGAAATCGCATTTCTTTAAAGAAATGTAAAAGATTTTCATTAGCTAAAATTCATTAATTATAAAGCGATGAAATTTTATTAATTTAATTATAAAGTAAACGAATTAATTGGAAATAATTAAAATTTAAAACATCCACCAGCACACCTATGGAAAAATGATATTCTGGTTTTGCACCGATAAAGCAGAGTCTAAATAAAAAGCTTCGCGCGCCCTCGATCCCTCGCTCTCGCCGGCAAAAACTCAGCTCCGGTCGCGTCTCCTCGCTCGATCCAGGGCTGAAAACATTAGCCGAACCTCGTTCGTTTGGTGGCTCGCTCTCCTGCACTCCGTCCCCCCCCCCCCCCCTCCTCCCCGCCCTCCTCTCCCTCGCGGGCAAAGGATGCGTCCGATCGCGCGCAGCCACCGAGGGAGGGAAGGTTAGGAAGCCGTCTCAAGGTCGGCCGAGTGCAAGGGCATCCTCGCCTCCCTCTCTTCGCGTCTAGCAGGGCCCCTCGGAGAGAGACCGCGCCTCATCGAGGTGCAGCGTTTTGCTTTTTTGGGCCCCCCTCTCTCTCTCTCTCTCTCTCTCTATACGTGTGGGAGTCGCTCTCGATTTATCGCGCTCTGTCTCTGTCTCCGAGCGGCCTTCGCGTCTTTTGCCTCGCGCGTTCTTGGCCTCTCTCGTCCCTTCGGCGCTCGCCGCTCGCGCTGCCCTTTGCCGCGGCCCTGCTGAGCTCTTTTCACGAGCTGCCGAGCGGCCGAATTAATTGTCCGCGGAGCCCGGGCACTTGGCCCCGATCTGCTGGAGCCTAATTTTACTGCCGTTCTTCCGTGCTGAACGAATTTCGCTTATCTGCTGTGGAATGAAAGTTCGACTTTCGGGACTCGGATTATTTGCCACACGGAGCAAAAAGTGAAAAAGCAAAAATGTTTCCGCCCGGGATCGAACCGGGGACCTTGTGCGTGTGAAGCACACGTGATAACCACTACACTACGGAAACGATTGATCGATACGAACTTGATTTCTGCTTCCAATTTTGATCCTTTCACTCGTGCGTACGTTACATTTTAAGTCGCTGTACTTATTAGGCGTGCTCCAGCTTAGTTATGTGAATGTACTCAATTTACAGTCCAGAGTAACAATCATCTTTTGTCTCCCAAATAAGTTTGTCATTAAAATTCGAATTGCTGTTTATTTTAATGGGAGATTTTTTTTTATACACAAGAAAAATGTGCAACGTTTTTCATGCAAAAAAATTATTCTGGTTTTACTTTATTTAAGGATATTTTATCTTGATCTCTCCTGCATGATTTTATAATATATTTATTAATTATATTAGCTACGTTTTTTAATAAAAAATTATTTTTAGTTTTAAAATATGATTATAAAAATTGAAGAATTAAAATGAAGTATTTAATTGTTGAATCAAACTAATTTAATTATTGCTTTAAATGCGATGGGAAAAGTTTATTAACCCTTAATACAATAATACACCGAATCAAAGTTTGAAAAAGAATCTTTATATAAGCTTTTTCAAACACGGTTTTCTCTTTCAACGGCTTAGTCGTGTTATCTTGTGTTGCGAGAATTCGATCCAGCATTTTCGATTAACAGACAATCGATGATCTTAGTTTTGACACTCGGTTTACTAAAGGATCAGCTTTCATCGGTCAATCGATCGACTTCTCAGATGTACATAATGGAACGCGTCGTCCAGTTATGTCAAAACAATTCCGATGAACAATCGGATTTTACTTCCTTTTTTCGTGTTTGAACAACGCGAATAAATTTGAAACCACGCACTATTTTCAATCTTTCATTAGCTGAATCATTATAATATCGACATACATGTTATATACAATTCACCAATACGTGCTTATTCTTATAATTAATGCTTATAAATTGTTAAAACGAAGAAGAGACTAAGTCTAGCTTTAAAATTTTACAATATATTTATATTTTATCGTTAATTTATACCTTCAATCACATTTTAATATATGAAAACTAAAAGAATCTTTCAACTCGTCCTGATTTATATTTTTCTTATATTAAAAAAGTGACGCTCGTAAAAATAAATCACTGATAAAACGCGCGTCTCTCCGCAAGAAAATAAAAGAAAATATTTTCCAGCGGCAATGCGAAAGTCGAGCAGATTTTCTATCATCATTCGAAGTTACGACGCCAAGATAAAAAGGGGCAGCAGGGGGATCTGGCTCCTTAGCAGAAGCAACAAAATTGAAAAGATCAAATGCTCGGGATCGTAATGAAACATTTGCCGAAGCGAAGCACGAGGAGGACCGTTATTCTCCCAGACTACGATCCTGGCATCACCTTGCGCGTGTATAAGTTCAAGGTCAGCCGGGATGTACGGATTCTTTCTCTCTTGCCTCCTTAAAAGGAAAATTATCAGGTGCTCCGAACTTGCGAAATTATTCAACTCCTCGGTGTGTATTTACCTTAGTGTCTTACATGCCTTTCTTTCAGCAGTTTATAATAATTATTGTTATTATGTCTTTACGTAAAATAGCATTTATTGTGAGTTACCGTTTTTTAACCCTGGTGGAAAATTAACCAGTTGGGCTGGTTAACGTGTATTTTAATTGGAGCCTTTTTTAGCCAAAATTTATGCCTAAATTAAATAAAAACAATTCCATGAGCAAACATATACTTAATTATTTGATAGACAAAAAAATAATAGCAATTTGTTGTTTTCAACTATAAAACAAGCTAAGAATTGGTCAACAACTGTTTAAAGTTTCTACCAGGGAATTTATCTAATTCTTTGGAAATAAAAATTTTTAACTCTTTAATAAATTATGGGCAAAAATTGTTTCCAATCTGCATATTGAATTTTATAAGCATTTACAATTTAATCTTATTCAAGAAAAATATGAAGCATTTGGGCAATTTTTAATAAAGTTTAACTTAACTATACCGTTCCCGTGTTTTCGATGAGCATTGTATATATTTACACTTTGCAGATTTACTAGCCTAACTTATCGTTCATTATCTGATTGACAAGAGTTCTTATTTGATATTTTGTTCTATTTCTAATGCATTCTGAAAAAAAAGATATTAAAGTTTCAAGTAAATATAGTTGTAGCAAATTGTTTCCCAAGATTCTCCATTAACACTCGATAAACCGAGCACTTCGCCGCAATGAAACCGGCACTAAAATCCGAATCGACTTGTCGAAATTGCAACCCTTGAACCCGACTTCTTCCAAGGGCGAGAGTCCAAGGGTGAGGCAGAGCTCCCACCCGAGTCGAAAATCGAACGCCGTCATCGGTCCTGCCACTTACACCGCTGCAGCTGCTCTCTCGAGGTCGCGACCCCTCCCCTCCTCTCGCTCTCTCTCTCTTTATTTTACGGCCCCGAGAAACGAGAGGAGCTTTCGCGCCTGACTTTTTGCTCGTTTCCTGGCACTTTTCGCGCACGGGAAATACCTCCCGGCTAAATCCGATTGCCGCGAGTGTACCGCGAACTACTCGAGGATGGCGTGTTATTTTGAGAATCGAATTCCGACTGTGATTTATGCGATTAACGGACGTTACAAAGGGTTACGGGGGGGTTACTGCGAGGATTCCTAAGCTTTTCTCCTTTGGGAGTGCTTGGCGCTGGATTTTTTACTTTTTGCGCGTCTTGTACTTGTTGAGACTTCAAAATATCAGTTTATTCTGATAGGATCACCGGGGCTTTTTTGAAAAACTTGGTGTTCATCAAAGTTTTCTTTGCCCAAAATTGTTTTCCCCGAAGGGGAAACTATTTTAAAAAAGCCCCGGTCAGCCCCGCCTTGACACCTATACCCCGAAAACTAAGAACCATCTGGACATCATTATCATCGGCAGCCTGGTGATGATTTCGATCAAATATCGATACATGAAAAGCAGCAGTATAAAAGAATTTTTTTTAAATTTTATCAAATATATGTATTGAATAATTATTGCATTATTTATATTTTTTTATTTTAATAAAAAATTAAGAATTAAATAATTTAATTTGACATCCCAATGCATGCGCAAAGGCTCTTTTATATTCTACCGATATTTATACTAGAATTCTTTCTTACAGTTCTAGATCGATTCTATCTAGCGGATCTATCTGGGATTTAGACTTCTAGCTAGAACTTATCGGAAACTTGCTACCAGGGTATAATTAAAATTAATACGGAAAAGGTAGCTAAATTTGTAACTACAAATTTGAAGTGGCACAGATTATCAAGACCTCGAAGGATATCGTACTGCTATTCTGCAGAAAAACTGGTATCGATTGTTATACGCCGATTCTGTAAGCATTAATTAGCAGAAATATAATTTAGTTGTATTTATTTTATGTACTTAAGAGCTAAGAATCGATTTCACACGAATAAAATAAAAGACGAACCAAGGAATTAAACCGTTCGAGTAAGCACAAAAGCGCGAAAGACATCTCGTTATTCTTGGCTCCTCTTTTTTTCTTTCGGCGCAGATTCCGGGGCTCGCAATCGGCCGCAGTAATCGGCCGTTTTAAAAATACGCGCGGAGGGACCTCGTTCATCCGGGCGTCCGAGCACAAAAGGCAGAGGAATGACATTTAGCCGTCCGTCAGGCTTGCGGCCGCTAAGCTCCGCTCTTATCGAGCCACTGCGGACGGCTGCCGAAAAGCGAGAGAGAGAGAGAGAGAGAGGGAGAGAGAGAGAAAAGAGAGAGGGAGGGAGCGAACAAAGAAGGTCGGCGCGAGCGAGCGATAAACGCTTGCGTATGTGCGATCGCCTTGTCCTTCAAAGCGTGTCTCTCCGCGGCTGCTATCGCCGCGCTCCACTATCTCATCTCATCTCGAGGCGTAGCGCCTCCTTTTTTGCGCGCCGCCGCCGCTTTCCCTCTTTGTCTTCGCGAGCCGACGAGCACTGATTTTCGCCGCGATTTTTCATTGCGGGCCGAGGGGAAGCTGGCTTTTTTCCTAGTCGGATCGTTAGATCGACCAATGAAAGGGGGAGAATTATTGAAGAGAGTTTTAATTCAATATAGACTTCTCCCGTTTTCATTCTTTGGCAAAATTTGTAGGAAATTTTCAGCGTTGTGGAGTGCAACGTTCTTTTATTAACTTTTACTTTAAAAATCCGCTGTAAATTGCCCAAAACTTGGAAAAAAAAATTACGTTTTCATGAGATTAAAAATACGTAATCCGAAGTATTTAGCCATTAGAAGAGAGTACGAATTCTAGCTTGTCGAACTCGATGCGTCAGAGCGATATTCGAACGAGTAAAATTCTAACGCGGAGAAGGGCTCGAAATGCAGAGCGAGGCCGCGCAAAAGGGCTCGACGCTCGACGGAGGGAGAGAGAGAGAGAGTAAAAAAGAGTGCAGCGAGCGTTCGAAGAACAGCTCGTCTTTGAAAAAAGAGGAGCGCGCGAGATCTCGCAAGGACAGGCTGAAAAATAGAAAGAAAAATAAGAGAAAAAGCGCGCGCGCAGCTACTCCGCGCCTGGCGCGGATGAAAGACCGGCGAAAAAAGGATCGCGGCGACGATTTTTGAAAAGAAAAAACGCGCTCTCTCTCCCGGGCCGGCTGCAGCCGCGCGAGCGCGAAACAAAGGCAAAAAAAGGAGGAAACGAAGGAAGAAGATCGGAGAGGAAATCGCGGAGAGGCTGCCCCTCTCTCTCTCTCGGGCGCGAGAGCGAAGAAATGGAAAAGGTCCAGGGAGGAGAAGAGAAAAAGAGAGAAGCCGGGGCAGGGGCAAAGGCAGAAGGGCCCGAGCAAAAAGGAGGAGGAGAGCGATATTCCCCGCGCGCGGCTCTCGGGGTTAACGCTCGCCGGTAGACGCAAAAATCCCTCCAAGGTCGGTGCATCCCTGGCCGCTGGTCAGCCCCCCCTCTGCCCGTCCCGCTCCCTCGCTCTCTCTCTCCCCTCCGGGCCGGTCGCGCGCCAGACTCACCCACGCGACCAATCGCCGCGGGCCCGAAGGGACACGCGCGCGAGGACGCGGCCGGCACTGCAGCGCCGGGCACAATGGGAGATCGACGATTACGCTTTGTCGACGAAAGTCGAGCTGGGGCTTGGTCGGTAGGCTGGACTTGGCGTAATGTGTGGCCTGCGACTGGGAAGAATTGTTGCGCGTAGAGATGGCGGTGTTCTTTTTCGCGCGAGAATAAGAAGCAAATACAGTTTTTTTATGCTTGTAAATGTTAGATTGACGCTTCGGGGGGCAGACCTTTTATGGGTAGACCGTTCAAGACGAAGTAAAGCGTAAAGTAGGAAGAGGTTACTTTGTTGCTTAAAATTAAGTTGATGTTTAAAAATTAAATATAGAGTTTTTACGATACAAGAACATTATTTCAATCAATTGATAATAGCAGCTTACAACTTGTATAAATAAACCAATTTGTAAATAAACTTATCGCACGGTGAATAAATTATACTTATTAAAGCCGCTCATTTTAATAAAAAAACTATAAATACCGAAGTGTATTAAAAGTAATCTGCAAGATTTGTAAGCAACAGGTGTTATGTATTTACGAAAAAATGTTGATTCAGTACATAAAATTTTGTAGACGTCCTTACCCATAATAAACGATTTAATGACCTGGATTTAATGTGCTTGTGATATTAAAATTAACCTTGACAGACTTTGCTGCACTACTTCTAAGTGGCACTAAATCGAATTCAGTTTTTAATTCTGGCCGCTTTCGAAAACACCCGATTCATATACACATTTACGTTTGAAAAAAGCTTTTTAATATCTGATCGAACAGCAAGCCACGTCGTGGGATTTTAAGAAGGGCAACTCCATAAATAGCCGAGATATAATATCATTTATTTCTAAAAGACTCGCACGCCTCAATATATTTATATAAAATTTGAATTGCTTTAGCGCACGGCAACGAATCCGCACAGCGGTTTCAACCAAACGAACAAATCCAAAATAAATCTCCGGGTAGCCGGGGCGCTCGTTCATTGAGCTTTTCAAAGCAAGCACCCAAATAAAGTGCATCGCGCAGATACTCCAGATGCGAGCCGTCGGCGCTTTTTTCGCGCGCGAGCCGTAAAAGCGCCACCCGCGAGGAAAAACATTGCCGCCCACTGCCGTGGTTATGCGGGACTGCTCGTCGCTGCGCCGCTGAAAGGCAAACGTCGCCGAGTGACGAGCCGACGAGGATCGCCGACTTGCACTTAGCGCGAACGAGGCCTTCTCGTCGGGCTCGCGAGCCCGGGTGACTCGTTAACGCCCGCCGGAGAGTCGGACGGACCGGCACTCCTCGACTCCTCGCTGATGAAAAATTGCCCCCTCTTTGCTTTTTCGAGACTTTTCAAGGCGAGCTGCGACGGAGCTTTTTCAAATTATCTTGCCAGGATTTTTAAAACTTCGGCAGTCAGCAGATTGGCAAAGTAAACTTGCTTTTGCTGCTAAAGTAAAATGTATTAATTTGAATATTCGTTTCTTCGTGTAATTTTTATAGCGCTTGTACAGTGAAAAATATAACAATATTATTAATAAATAACACTTTTTCCTTTTTAATTTTTTCTAAAATTTACAGAACAAAAATGATGAAATACACCTGTTTAAAAAAAGAATTATTCATACCCATCGAGATTTAATCGAAAAAAATCGACGTACCGATTTCTCACACCAAAAAGGAGAGCCTGCATAGTACTCGCAAAAGATTTTCCCAATTCGATAAAGCGCCTCTCGTTCAACGCTCGCACGCACCAGCTGGGCCTAATTGAGAGTCTGCGCGCTCGCGACTCTAAATGCGCCGCGTCGGCTTTAACAGTCCGCGAAATTACCGCGCGATAAAGGCGAGCCTGCCGCGAAGGATCTCCTCTCCTCCGCCGCGAGAACCGCCTCGGAACGCGCGAAGCCGAGCCGCGCGCAAAAAAGGTGTCGCCGCGTCGTAGGAATTTTTGCGGGGCGAAAAAGTAGGCCAATAGGGAGCTCTGGGAGAGGGCCGGCCGGATTTAGAAGCCGTCGCTTTCTGGCCCATTTACCCCTTTTTCGCGGCGGCGGCGGCGGCGGCGCTCCTCGGGAATCCGCCCTGCAGCGCGCTTTTCGGATGCTTTGCGTAACGGCGCTTTTAGGTCTTGCGAAATAGTTGCGCGCGGGTTAGATTTAGACGGTGGGACGGCGCGGAGAGCGGACTTGCGTCTGGAATTGCGTCCGCGGACGAAAGAGAAAACGGCGCGCGCGAGGATTAAAGGCATTGTAGGCATAGCGCCGAAGGTATTTGGTCATTCTTAAAATAAACTTTCGGTTAACTTCGATTCTGTTGAGGGGACGAGATTTTAAGGGATTTATCTGTAGTGGCGTGAATCTTGATGTTGGCGTTGATAATTAATTAACAAGTCTGATTTATCAATTAGTAGCTGATCAGAATCAGTTTCTGTTCTCATTATAATAAATACTACCGTATCCTAAAATCAACTAAAAATTTCAGCATAATTATCCACTGTTGGATCTATACTAACAAAGTACTCAATTCTACTTTTTCCAATAAAAATCATCGTTACTCATTTCAAATTGTTATTCTGCGGAAAAGAATAAGAATGCCGTACGAAAAATAATATTAATTACATATAATTATGATAGTACGCAAAGCCTTAAATTTTCTCTAATTCAAAAATTTCTTTTGCCGATGTAAAATAAATTTCGAAAAAATAAAAAAAAAATGGGAAAAAAAGAACGACAAATCTTAAAGCGTCACAACTCTTTTGGAAAAGACGGCTCGGAGGCTCGTAAAAATTGGCTTCGCCGACATTTCGAAAAATCGGCCGAGAATCTCCTCGCACCGAGCAACTTCAGCGAGAGCAGCAGCAGCATCTTCCTCGGAAAAAGGATGGCAGCCTTCAAACGGCAGCTAGAGCCGCGGGTTAACGGCCCGAGCTGAATCCAGACTGCAGACAGCCAATAAGAGTATCTCATACACGGGAGGCGGGGGGAGGGGGGTCCTTCCTCTCGCCCTTCGCAGGCCGGCCAGGCAGAGGCCGACGGGCCTCCGGTCATCGCCGAATTATTTTTATTGCGAGCGAGCGGAGCCAGCCCGGGAGGACCTATAATGTAACGGCCGGTGGCAGATGTTGCCGAGGAATCCTCGGCCGCTCGTCAGCCGAGCGTCGTTGCCGCTGAAATTCGTTCCTGAGGGAGAATACGTATCCGCCGCCTCGTTGTTTTAGCCTTGTTTCGGCTCCGAACGGGATGTTGTCGGCTCTTGCTAGGATGTCGAATTTGAATTCTGAAATGGAGAGAAATGTTGAAAATCTGAAGGTTTTTTTTTTTGGTTTTTAACGTAAATATGAATTGTATTAGAAATTTTAAATAAAAGAAGAATCGAAATATTAAATTGTACAAATAAAGTAAGAAAAATAAGTAATATCAATAATAGTAGTATATAATTATATATATTTATTTATTGAACCAGATAATTTACATAGTATAGTTATATTAATTAAGTATCTTAATTAATATGTATACGTATTCATAAATTTTAAATGAATATCTAAAAAAACATTTCAAGAGCATTGTTCTCAAATTGTTCTCGAAGGATAAGAGAAATTTCCATCGAAATAACAAACATTATACAAAATTCAATACATCAGCTATCTAATCGGAAGCGATTAAAATTTGGATTATCTAAATTACACAGAGCCGAAAATGATAATGAAATTTCAGCCGCACCATTCGAAAAGTAGAAAACCCGCCGCATAAATCTGTCTCCCCGTGCAGCTCGGCATCGGCGGCGCGCGGGGCGCATTAGAAAACAAGATAAAACAGCCCGGCTCCTCCGCCTAGCTTTTTAAGCAAATTCGGAGTCCGAGCGGCCTTTGTGCGCCCGTCGAAGCAAAAAGGTAAATTTAGATCGCGGCGCATCCCGAGGTTCGTCGTCCCTTAGCGACAATGCAGCTAAGCAGCGCGCGCCTGGAGGGGAGGCACGAAAGAGCAGAGGGAAGGACTGCACGCTATCTCTTTGTTGTTGATGCGTGCTGCTGCTGCAGGGCAACGCACTCTCTCCTCGTCAGACGCAAAAATAAAGCAAATCCCTCTCGCTCTCTCTCCCCCCTTCCTCTCCTCCTCCTCTGCGCGCGCGACGCGATGCACTTTGCCTCCTCTCTCTCTCTCTCTCTCTCTCTCTCTCCTTCTTCTTTCTGCAGCTGGTTATCGAATCGCCCTTCGCGAGAGGCGACCCTGAGAGCGAGCTTGAAATTCAAGAGACCCGCAGGCTCGAGGCTCTCGCTTACGGCTGCCGTTTCGAGCGTTTTCAGGGGGCTCGCTGCACGTCGGGGTAATCGCCCGGGATCAGCCGTGGGAATTATATCTTTTCGGAGCTGCTGCTGCTGCTGCTGCTCCGTCTCTCTTTCTCGCTCTCTCTCTCTCTACGCCGGGAGTATTCGTGTCAGGAGGAGAACGCTCGTATAGTTTTCAGTTCCTAATTCAAGGACTGTCGGAGCTTGCATTCGATTTTCATTGATGCTGTAAATCTTGTACTTGAGATTTACCTTGAAACTAATCGATATCAGCTTGTAAATAGTGGCGACTAATTGAGGTGGAATAATAAAATTTTTTACTCCTTCGCTTTATCAATCAAAATTGTATAAGAAATATTTATGGAGTAGAAAAGTTCTGTTATTTTGATTAGCTGAAGGTTAATGTATTGTTAAAATTTTTATTCCTAGCATAAATTATTCTCAATATCAAGAAACATTTTGAAATGCCATTATTTTGGAATACTCAAACATTCTGAATAACTGATCGGGGATATCAGCTAAAGTAAAAGTCAAAGCCAGCGAGCAGCAGTTATTAAAAAAAAAAACTTAAGAAAAACAAATCGCCTGCACGCCGCAGTCGAAGAACGAAAATCGACAAGGTCGCCAGTACATCGTTCCCGCGCAAACAATCAATAGCCTCGCCGCCGAATCGAAGACGCTCGCGAAGTAAAGAAGCCTCCGCGGCAAGAGTCAGCGGTCTCCACTCCCGTCTCCCGGAGGGGGCGGCCGGCAGATAAGCGCTTATCGCTCGGGCAATAAAATCGCGCTCCTCGTGCGCAGCTCTCTCCCCACCCCCCCTCTCGGGCGTCCTCGCGCGCTGCGGCTGGCGGTTGACTTTGACGAGCCCGAGAATAGACGCGCGATCTTATCGCCGCCCGGGAGAGCTGCTGCACTTTTGCGAGATTCCGGGAAAAGGATTCAATTCCTCTCCCCGCGCCTCGGTGATTTAGCGCCGCGCTCGAGAGCGACTGCCGCCGCTCGTCTTATCGCGTCTTTATTACGGAGGCTCTTCGGCTCTCTGGCTGGATGGCGTCTATCAATGCTGCGGAATACGCTCGCTGATTATTTTATTATTGACTAATTGAGCATGACTGACAGTTTTTTTTACAGCCTTTTTCAGCAGCGACGATAAAAAGTTGAGTTGCGGCTCGAGTCGAGCGCGGAAAGATGGAATTTCTTTTTAAATGAAATTCAATTCATTATTTGGCATGCAACTTGCGGAAAACGCCCGAAGGATCCAGCAGTTGAATTTCGAGCGCCGGCGTCACTCGAGATCCAAGCAAAGCTGCTGCCGCGTCAAAAGGCGGCCTGAAATTAGTCAGCTCGGCTAAAGCCGAGTAAAGCAATCAACGCCGAAGCCGTGGTTAAATCGAAGCAGCGACGCGCGCGCGGCGATAAAGCCCGAAGAATCAATCGAGCGCGCGTTACACAAGCCGGTGTAATTAAGGCCTTTTTTCCAGAAGGCAGCCGCGGCAGCAGTTGGGTCCGATGTAATCAGGGCATTACTCACTATCGATACATAAAGCCCGCGCCGATAGCCGAGGCACGCAATTAATAAGGCCGCGCGCGCGCACACATCTACCGTTATGCGCGCGCTCGCCGTCACCTGGCCTTGGCGCGGATTATCAGCTGCGGCCGCCTGTCCTTTTTTTCCTTCTGTTTTCTTTTTTTTCCCCCCCCCCTTCGAGCTCTGCGTCAGCCGGCCCCCAAGATGCCTCTATCGGGCCCTTTGTGCCGCGACGGCCGGGCCGATCTGTGTCGAGGCGACATCTCGCGCTTCGCGCCACAAGATAATATGACGGAGCGTCCGAGCGTCGTTTGGAAAATGCGAGCGCTCGTAATGTTTTCGTGATGCCAAGTTCCCGAGGCTGCGGATAAGATGCTAATTATATATCTGTCGTGAGCTTCTCTTCAGTTATGTTTAAATTGAGATCGGCTTTTTTCTTTTTATCTTCAATTAAAATTTATTGTTCCCAGTACAAGTTTAATCATAGAAAAATGTTTTACGCGCGTTCTCGGTAACAAATAAATTGATCAGCTTTCGATGCTTTAAAATTTATGTACATTAAAAATGGCAAGTTCAATCATAAATAACGTTTTCCTATTAAAATTACAAAGCTCGAAAATCTTTGTTTAAAAATTTCAAGATAAAGCATTCAAATGAGACTGTTTTAGATCGTCTATTTCTGCGTGCGGTTACCGAGTTTCCTACTAAGAATTTCACTCCTGGAAAGCTTTTTTTATAAAATCAATATTTATTATCAAGTCGAGCGAATTATAACTCATTGCATGAGAATTAATTAAGCTTTGTACAATGTATTACAAGAATAAAATTTCCATAGTACCTGCATTAATTCTCATTCGTTGAAAGCCGCTAAAGCAGCACGTCATTTTTAAGGCGAACTATACCTTTCTTATCTTTATTAATAATATTACATTATTGCATCACGTACGAACTAATTACGCCGATCTAGTTTGTAAACAAAAAAAGATTTATGTCAAATACTTTTGCGGTTGAACAATTTCCTTTATAAAAACAAATTAAACAATCTTAATAACTCAGCTGCGCATTAGAAAAACACCAAGTATATATTTAAAGAGTGTAAAAAAGCGAAATTTTAATGAAAAGCTCGCTATTGAAAAAATTAAAGAGAACGATCGCGGAGTGGGAAGTCAAGTGTATACACAGCGCTTTTCTTCGAATCGGAAACGCGTCTCGGAATAATTATTGATTTTGAAAAACTGGCCGGAGTTTGCGATAACAAGGCTTTTAATGCAAGCTTGTGTTACGAATTCCGCGCAGTCGACATTAAGTCCCGCTGTTTACGAAACAATTTTATACGACAATCCTTGGCGTTCGCTCATTGACTTGGCTCCCCGCTGCGATATCAATCATCGTAACAGTCGCATTCGAATGTCCATTAAATTATTCGACAAAACTCGAAATTTCCTTCGAATCCGTTTCTTGAAATTAATTCTCCTACGGATCTCCGTCGAGTAACAAATAAAAAATGAATCTCGCTCGTCTTGCTCTTATCGATCAAACACTCGCGTTGATTGAATAACAGAAAAACTTGAATACCGATTGAATAAGCTGCGTCTGCATTTCAGCGGACAATCAGCGCCGCCGCTTCCGCGAACGAAGAGGCCAAAAGCAAGATTCAACGCACAAAGCGGCACTTCCACAATAGAAGAAAAAGCATCTCGACGACAAGTAACCCAATTACTCGCCGCCGCACTGTTTTCGCCGTCGTTCTCCCGCGCGCGAAGGGGGTGGCGCATTAATTTATACATTCGCCGATAACCGGCTGCCGCGCCGCGCGCTCGGCGGCCTTGGCCTTGCTCGCTCGCTCGCGTCAGAGCCGCGCGCGCCGCCAGTATTTATTCGGATTATTCCCGATGACTCACCGACGACTCTCCGCCGCGGTCGTTATACTCGCGCTCGCGCGAGAGGCGATTTATTATGCGTTCGCGCGCGCGCGCCCCGAGCGAATTTCCTGCGGTTTTCACGCTCGCCGTCCGCGAGAGGCTTTGACGCCTCGGCTTTCGCGACGCGAGCCTCCTTGACGAATGCGCCAATCGCTCTCGCCTTGGCTCGGCGATTTATTTGACCGGCGGCTTCTTGGGGATTTTGCCTTTTCGCCGCGGAACTCGTTGGCTGATTCGATTTGTCGTTCGTTTTTTTTTTTCTTTGAACTTAATGGCTGTTTAAGGTTAATTGAAAACGTTGGAGATCGAATCTAATATTCAGACCTGTTTTAAAGGAAAAATTGTTTAATGTTTCGTGTTCACTTGCGACACGTACTATTACATTATTACATAATGCAGCAATGAGCAACGTTAATAATTAAGTATAAGGAGCCTTTTAAAAACTCAATAATTAAAATATTACCGATAGGAAGGTGTAATTCGTAAGTATTATAGAATGACTTTGTAAGATGTCATTTTAATTTTGTGCGCTGCCATTCCGCCTGAAATGTTTCCAGCTACATAAAATTGAAAAAAAAAAAAATAGAGCATTGAGGCAGAATTAAAGTCATGCGATCAAGCGGGTGAGTAAGACTTCCGTAAATCAAGATTATGAACTTGTCAAACCTGAGTCACTAATTGTCAAAACGCGCGGAAAGCGTCATCTCGCCTATGCGTAAAATCAAAAGCTGGACTTCCCTGCAGAGCGAATCGTCGAGCTAATTTTGGGCGATCCCCGTTTCGCATCTTCGCTTTTTGCCGTACGAGTACGTCCGCTGTACCGGCTGCCATTGTGGTCGCGATATTTCGAGATGGTCCTCTGGGTCGACTTTACGGCTATTCGCGCGAATCGCGGCTCGGGACTAATCATCGCTCGAATGTGCAATCGCTCCGCGACGAGTCGACTGCAGGCGGGAAGGAATCTGACCGTCACTCGCCAAACGATCGATCGGTCTTTTGTGAAATTTTTAATTAGTTTGACATTTTAGCTACTTTTCGACGGCTACGAACTTTTGCCAATTAGGTCTGTCGAGTTTTTACGATGACGCGAAGAAATTAATTTTTAATATAGGTATATATTTTCGAGGGAATACTGCGTTTCGTCATACCACGTAACTCTCCGCAAACTCTGCCGTCGTCTAAAATTCGAGTTAAAAATAGGAGGAAAGTGCAGGTAACAGGCGGGAATTTCGAGTCTCGAGCCCTCCGTTGATTGGCGCTAAAATTACGCTGAGGTAAAAGCGATCGGCGAGAGAAATAGGACTGCACGTCAAGTGTCAAACGAGCTTCTTCAATTTCAGCGCCGATAGCCGCGAGTTCGGGCGCTCGTAACGCCCGAAGGACAATGAGATTGCAATTTTTATGACTCGTCTGCGTCGCGGTGACGTAAAAACTTACGGCGCGTAATACGTCTGCATTACGTAAACTGTATCCTCGGCGTCGGTCGCGGTTTAGCCGGGAGGATGGATTAGCGATTTGACGAGACGAAGGGTGCGGGATCCGTTTAAAACGAGGCGAACGCCGCGTTATTAAAATACGGAAGGGAATTTTTCTTCGTTTAAAGATAATGAAATAATCTGATGGTAATAAAGGAACAATTGGTAAATACATGCGGAAGAAAATTCTGTAGAACCACCGCCAAAAGTCTTTCAGCGGTCAATTTACGCGTATTAAGCTCGAAAAATTAACAAATGCAAAATTTTTTTAAAATATGTAGTAATTAAGTATTTAGTGGAGCCATCAAATATCCAGCCTACTAATAAAATATAATAAGTAAGGCTGTAGAAGACCCATCGTTCTTTATTTAAAAGGCATTGTTAAATTCTTATTTTACGGGATAAAATATCCGTACAAGATTTTTGACCAGACTACATTTTTCTCTGTAAGCAAATTAAGACTCAATTTTTGACGGAATCATCCTTAAACGCCTTTTACACGGAGTAACAATGTTTACGTCGCCCGTTGAGAGATTTATTTGTTAATTAAATTTTTTATCAAGCAATTTGCTCGACGATACTTCTAACGATCTTGTGAGCGCCTCCCAGATGCAAGGCACGACACTTGGACAGCTGCCGAACAGCGGCGCATTCTTTTCAATTGACTCTCAGCCAGTCGGCAGACGCCCGCGCGGCGCATATACATACATTCCAGACGCGTACTTCAGACGTATAGAGGCGTTAGATAAAGAGAGAGGAGCGGAGAGAAATATAACGCGGCGAGAATCACTGTCGGACAGCGGCGCGAAATCCGATACCGCCGCCGTTTAAGCGAGCAATCAGTCGAGCCAAAACGCGCACCTGCACGCAGCGGGTGCGTTTTCCCGTAGCGGTGCACTGGATTTACATTGAAGCTTTTATTTTTTTTTTTTTAGCTTCTGGCTTTTGCATTGAAAATTTGCACGAAAGGTAAACTAATATTTTAAAGCGGAAGGATATCGATCGTGTCTCTTCGCTCTTCAATTTGTACCTAAGAACGTAAAAGAGATTAGTTCACTCGCTGTAAATACTTAGCATGCCTGCGAAGCTTTAGCTTTAAGCAGCTGTGAATTTTCTAAAGGCAACAGTGAGTTAATGCGGTTCGATGTGAATAACAAAGAGAGGTGTTGGATTAAAGCATCAACTCCATTATTCTGAATTTAAAAGAATTTATACTCCAAGAAATTTCACGTAAGATTAATTTTCCAGCCTCATCGGCGGGACGAAAAATTATTATTTAAGCTCCCTTTCAAATAAAACACTAGATATTTCTTGGATTTCTAGAAAATCCCAACGACGCGGCTATAAAACAGCAAAGGCCCAGCCGGGCTCCTCGGCAGCTTTCAGAAAAACTGGACCGCCGCTAACCCCAAGACTCCGAGGAACAGAAGCAGGCAGCCAGACACACATCGCGGCGGCAAAAAGAAAGCGACGCGAGGCATCGGGAGGAGAAACGGCACGTCCGTCTGCCGAGAGTTATCGCATAATTTATGCGATATTCCGGGAAGAGGTGAATCAGCGTCTGATCTTCTCTGACCGCCAAAGCACCCGACCGGCGCGCCCCGAAGGACAAAGTTCGGATAAGCGCAGATTAGATGCACCGCTGTTATAAATAAATCTTTTTTTACGCCGGCCGAGCGCTTATGCGGGACGGTCGCGCGGCGAGCCATTTTAAGAATAGCCGTAATGTTCCCGCCTATTTTTGATCCGCCTTCTTTTCCCGCCGACGAGCTTTGTAGTTTTGCGCTTCTTCGTCGAGATTTCGCCGGGAGGAACGAGGGCGAGTCGCGGAACTTTCATTCTGTAATTAATAATTTAAGAAGTGAGCGATTAAGCCTCGCAATCCACGGCGATTACATTTTCGAGCAGCAGGCCTTCAATCAGCGGAAACAAGGCGCGATTGAGCTCGCGCGGCGTAATGAAACGCAGCGGCGGTGATTCCCGGGCGTATAGTATTTACTCAGCGGGCATTTAACGAAGCTGGCGTCAGTCACGTCCTTTGAAGCTCCCAAGCCAGCGGGTACCGCAACTCGTGAAAAGAGAAAGAAAAAAAAGTCCGCCGTCGCGAGGAATGCGCAAGAGCCATTGTCTATATTTATCCCGAAACGTATATAAGTCATCAGCGGAATGTTAATGAAAGTCAAGGATACGCGCGCTCTTTCTCGTCCGGCGCGAAAAGGATGGGCGAAGGAGGCGAGTAAAAGCGGAGAGAGAGAGAGAGAGGAAAGAGAGCAAAAAGTACGGGTCATCGAAGGTCAAAGGCGCGCGCGCGCGGTTAATTGTAATTCACGCGAACTTCGCACGCGAGCAGACGGATGCTCGTCTCATTGTGAAGTAAGTAGCGGCCTTGCATTTCTCTCTCTCTCCCGGCGCGAAGTTGGAAGTCATGCGACGCGCTAGTCAGGGTCAGCAGGCATTGTTCTTTATTTAGCGGTTTGCAAAGGCACGTCGGCTTTCCGCGTTTCTTTCTCCTCTCAAAACTTTCTCGCTCGCGCGTCGGCCGAGCGAGGGAGCCGGATTTATTTCAGCGGCTTCCCCTCCGAGAGAGTCGCAAAGCCCCGAGCAATTTGCACGAGCTAATTGAATTTGGCCATTGTTGGCGGATTATGGTTCGGCTAAATTGTGACTGGTGGTTTAAATCCTCGGGCGAGGAGTGCTTGGGTAGGAGGCGCGTTCTGCTGAAATGCAGGGGCAGCTGTCGTTTACGATGGGCTTGATTTTTCGAAAAATGTACGAGGACAAAAATTTCCATGAAGTTGCGGTTTCGTAATCCCGCTTCAGGATCTAATCAGACGAAACATTCATTCCTTCAAATAGAAGCCTACTTTTATAAAATTCATGAAATTCCTCTTCAAATGTGAAAATATTCATAACTCGATCTTTTTCATACTTTGGAATTTAATCAAGTTAAAGCTAACAATTTTTTTTTAATTTAAATGGCCAAACTGTTGGTTAAAATTTGCTTCAAGATTAAATTAACAATTTATGAAATGATGATATTTATTACACGCAAGTATGCAGGAGCTCATTAAATTATAATAGAGTTCGTTGTAAACAAGAATGGATAATATATACATATTGTCTTAACTACGTGGATCTAATCAGATTTAATCTCCTTAGTGTTATCCTTGTGTGTTTTATAGCTGTTTTCTATACTTCAAAATCATAAACACATATTTTATTGAAACAATGTATAGCTCATTAGAATATAAAAGTCGGCAATACCATCAACAAGGATGTGACATTATTTTGCGCTGCGACAAAAATTACTGCCTTTATTCATAAATGTAAATATCTTCGATTTAAAATTGAAATTTAAACGTAAACAAATGGATTCTAAACGGTACTTTATTTATTGCCGAAGATGCGTGAAATCCCACGCCGCGACGTATTTTTAACGCTTAATTAGCAATCGGAGATAAAGGGAAAGCAAAGCGCGGAAAATTCACCCCCCAAACGAGGCTAATCAACAGCCACTCGACAATCCCAATCCACATTTCGCTAACGAGGCCAAAGGGAGCAAGCCGAAGCGGCTCCGAAAAAGCCGGGCAGTTGCGCAACCCGATCGCCGGCGATTAACGTGCGCGCCTCTCGCTCGCCAATCCATATCGATCCCGTCCGCAGGTCGTGAAAGTCCCTTCGTCGCGCGACGGGGCTCGCCCCGATGCTTATCGAGGCCGCGCCGGTCGGCTTTTATGTTACTCCGTTTTCCGCCGGCTGATCGTGTCGCGCCACGCGGCGGGCAGTGGAAGTAGCCTTATCGGGCATCGCGCTGTAAGCGTGTGTATATTAGCTGGCGCGAAGGCTGCGCGCGATTAGGCACGCTCGAAATTTTACATTCGGCTCGATTTGCGTATATCTGGGCGACTCTTTCCGCGTCGGGGGGGAATTTTCAGTCGTTCGAGTCGAGGCGCTTGCCGAAAGTTTCAGAAGGTTTAAATGTATGCTGAATGCATCCTAACGCCGCGTGTATATTAGACCTACAAACCAAGCTACCATTTCCGCAAAGTACAAAAAAGTTTGGTCAAGAGCCCAAAGCCCATATCGTTACCGGCAGCCGATGATTTCGAAGCTCTCCATCCCACCATCTCCGTCCGCTAAAAGGGAAAGCTCGCCTTAAAAACAGCGAGAAAGCTCGCTTTTCCGCGCCGCGACTCGCGCCGCCGCGCTCTCGACCTTACCCCCCGACGCGGCCGGCTTTTTCATTCATGCTCCTCTCGGCTAGGGCGACAGAAGGGGGGTAGGTCGGCTAGGGGTTGCGCGCGCCAGTGACCGAGGCGGGCGATCGATAGGGGCGTCCAGTGTCAATGTCATTCCTAGGACGCGCACGTGGCGTTGCGTCACGCGCCGTGTGACGTCAGGCGCCGCCCGAGTGCGGGAGATTCGATAACCACTCTCTCTCTCTCTCTCTCTCTCTCTCGCGGAGAGAGCAGCTTCCGCCTTCTTCGCGGCACGTGCCGCGAGATTGTTCATTCACTGGTGGGAGCGAGGAGAGCATCCCCTCGTTATTGTGGGTCGCCGAGCAGCGTATTTCAGGCTGGCTTTCAGGGAGGGACATGATAGTTTTATAAAGCGGCGCAGAAACGTAAACACAATGCAGGGGTTGCCGCTGTGGTTTCTTTGTGATTCTCTTTTAGATTTTATTATTAGGATCTCACGGTTCGCTGTGCGGTGTAGATATTAATCGTAAAATACATTAATTTCACGAGGAATGTGAGGACGTCTAATATCGATGTGGAAAATTCAGTAAATTTAAAAGGAAACTGACCTGAAAATTAATTTTGTAGATTAAAGTCATATACACGGAGAAAAATTTTCTAGAAAAAATTACAATAGTACATTTTAATTTGATCACAGACTGTAAAAATCCGAAA
>JAWWEM010000027.1:10552493-10568033 GCA_035582935.1 Ormyrus thymus
AAAAACTGACCCTGCCCATCGAGGCTTTTGGCCGCGGCCGAGCGCTGAGCCGGTTTCTCGATCCGGCTCCTCAATTGCTAGAGAAAATTCAATTTACTTGAAATTTTTATTTAATTTTCTTCAAAACGAAGATAGTGTGAAAGGGAGACTAAGACCAGGTTAAAATCACCTTTTGCTTTTGTATTGAACATTATTTTTTTATACAACTTGTACAAAGCTTGATTTAGCGCATGCATTTTTATTCAAGCTTGTGCGAAATCGAGCTTTGCGCATAGAGTTTCAAAAATTCTGTTTTTTTAGGACTTTAAATATTCCGATAACAAAATTTTTATTTTAAATTCTAAAATGGACATACAAAAATAAATAATTAATGAAATATAGAATATTTTGAAATTATGTTGTTAAAATTGGTTGTTTTTAATGAATCTCAAAGATAATATTGGAACGATAAATTAGTTAGGAGAAAGCTAAATGCCAATGAATTGGCTGCGGTTTTTCAGCCAGAAAACAGTTTTCTCTGTATGAATAAATAAGTGTAAGTGTACTTAAAAAAAAGATTTAATTAAAAAATAAAAATATTCCACTAACTATTAACTTATAAACGAATTTAGCCAAGAGTTGGCAAATCAAAATTATAATGCGCGATATTTTCTACTTGTTTTAATAAATTTTTGCTTCAATATTGGCAAATTTCAATTGATAATCAAGAGAGTAATGCAGATCTTTGAATGCGTTGAATGTTACATTTTGCAGTGATTGGCCTTGACCTTTGAATTTAAATTATTTATTAAATTCTGATTCTTGCATAACAAAGACCCTGATCAGGTGCTTCTATTTGAATACAATTTGCATTTAATGATTCTTCTTGTAAGCTTTAAAGTAAAGCATTTTATTTGAAATTGAAAATTGTATGGACAATACTTATTATAGTTGACTCAATTTATTTTTAACTATCTAGAATCACGTAAAACACAAAAATGTAAATAATAATACCTGTATTCATGATTTTTATTAATTTTCATCTTTCACAGACAATGATAAAAAACGATTATATAGAATGTAAAAATAAGGTTTCGATTCTGAAAAACAAATTGAAAGTTTTTATTTTAAACTTTATTTTTCATTAATTAATAATTAACTATTACTTTATACAGCTATTAATATCTATTTTATAAAAAAATTATTAAAAAAATAATTTTTCTTCAATAAATTAACTCATATTTTATCATTGATTGTCAATGCAAATTTCAAAACATAAATATATATTTAACCAAAGCAGTAGTTCATCTCTTTTTAAAAACGAGCCAAACTTTCTTTTATTATTTACTAAATTTAATCATTCTAATTGTACGCGGAATTATTCACTTACATCTCAGTTATAAAATGAAAATTTTCGGAAATAAAAAAAAAATGATACTGTTTCCGCCCGGGATCGAACCGGGGACCTTGTGCGTGTGAAGCACACGTGATAACCACTACACTACGGAAACGCGTTGCTCGCCGTTGCTTAAGTAAGTACTTCAGACTGGAATAAAAACTAAATTACGTTTTTATATTATTATTATTATTTATATTTAATTTTTTTATATTATTAACAATGTTATATCTTGGAAGGGAAGGGTCACGTGTTTAGATTGTAGATCTTGCTGTACCTTTGAATTATGTCATCTGATTTGAAAATAAAAAGACCTACATTTTTAACATTGTTTCATGCGTTGAATATATTATGTAATCGCTTTAATTGACTATTTCGAGGCACTAGACCCTAAAATTCTGATGATTATTTTCACGTTTTGGTATTCGCAATTAACTAAGCCGCTTATACTTATTTGTGCACGAATTTTTTGTTATAGACGAATGTATTTATTTATATTATTAAATTCTTACACGCATTTAACGTCTCAATTATATTTTTAAATCAATTACCAATGTGGGAAAAAATCGAGCTTTATCCTATATTTATTTATAAAAGGACCGTACTAAAACTTTAAACAAGTTACGATATTTCCAAAAGGAAAAGTAAAATCTTGTCTCTTTTTTTATAAAAACTGATTATTAATTGAATTCTAGTTTTTTCAGGTAAATTAAAGGGAATCTTATATCCCCTCTTAATAAAACAACCGGATGTAAATGTTCTGTATCAAAGATCAGTGTTTCCACGAGCCATCCCATCAGGCAAGGGAGAAAGCCAGAAAAATGATCGATCGGTGGCGCGATTTCCTTAAAATCTTTTTTTTCCCCTGCCCGATATCGTGTGAATCCTCCTCGCAAAGGGTTCGGCAGAATCCCGAAAACCGTCGCTTATTATATGCAGAAAAGGGGCGGAGAAGAGGACAGCTCAGGCGCGGCAGATGCGGCTCAGGTCAGTTTCCATCTTTGAATACAAATTGAGCTATTTACAGGATGGATTTATGCCTGTCCGGGTATTTTCGAAGAAATTTCGCCGTGATCCTTTCGCTGGAAATTTGATTGCATCAGTTTAATCGGAAATTCGATTTTAGAAAATGAATTTTTAACGAAAGTTTAAGTTAACGCTGTAACGACAAAAATTTATTGCAAAAATCCCTGAAAGCAATTCCGCTCATTGCGCTTACCAGTAAGTAGTTGGTAGAAACCTTATTATTATATCATGCTGATATATATTCAGATGAAAAACCAATGTTTTTCGTGTTCTCTAAGTATGCAGAATTTTAATTTTTATACAAATTATAAAAAAAAATTTAGTAATATGAACTTTTGTATGCACATCACAATATTGTAACGAAAATCATTGTGCATCAAAAACATTATACAAATATCAGGATTTTGTAAATTATCTAGCTTGGTTTTTATTTTTTATTTTATTCATTTTCAAAATACTGAACTTTATAATTTTTCGAAATTAATTATAAATAAAATGTCCTTTTTTAATATAAATTCACGTTCGCTTTTGTTTGTTTACAATGCATAACAATGCGCACAAGTACCGTTAAAATTCAAGAAAGGGTTATTGAAACCCACAACGAGCAAATCGACGTAAAGAACCCTCAAGTACCTGGTGATCGATCGCTCCGAAAATCCTTCCGACGCAAAACGGAGTTTTTCCGGACTTTTCGAAGTGGCGCCGGAGGGAGCGGCGACAATCGATCATAATTCAACCAAGTGCACGGCGAGTTTCGACACTCCGAAATTAAACGGCCGCGCGCCGCGAAATGATGAATGGGACGGCATTGTGCACCGAGAGGGACTCGGAGCGGTGAAATCCGACTCTCCGATCTGCGCGAGGCGAGTGCATTGCGCCGACGGGACTTTCCGCGCGGGAGATTGCAGTCGCCTCGCCGACGAGGAACTTTTACTTTTGCCACGGAGAAAGTAGACGTTTTATTCGCAATTTATTCGCCGAGTGCGCACAATATTGCGAAAATGGAATTGCACGCGTAACTCTTTCTTGCTTTGCTGGGCTGACAAAGAAAAGCGAGATTATCGTCCATTTATTTGACTAAGTAATTTTAACCTTTGTGCGCACAAGCATTTGTTTGATTTTAATTTGTTTTCTTATCGAAGCATTTTAGCTATTATTAAAACTTTAATTGCTTTTCGACTGCACGGAGGACGTTGTTTTACTTGAAATATTTCTGTCCAAATATTGTCTGTGCACGTAGGTGTATCGATGAATATTTAACACACTTTCTACTTTGAAATTTATGTCACGTAAAGGAAAAACGATGTATTACTAGTGTAATATGCTGTAAGTAAAAGTATCTACAGTGTTTTTTTAACACGTGCATTTCTAATCCTATAATCAAATCAGTAATACATATTATTAATTGCAAAAAAACATTCACTTTCACTTTCTTATACTTACTATAAGCTAATGAAAGTTAGCGGAGACATAATTTTCTAGTCCAAAGAAGCTTTAAAGAACTAAATATTCCGCGTGAATTAATTACTTCAATAAACATACATTAGGATGTATCAAAAGAACCACTATAAAAGAACATCTCAGCATCGATTGGACAATTCGTTTCACCAACCGACGCGCTAATCGAAGTAACTTCTCATCCTCCCGCTCAAAGTCCCATCTACAAACGAGCCTCTAGCGTCTGCATGCGCAAGCGCCTCAATTACAATTCGCAAGTGCGCGAGAGAAATTTCGCGCCCGAGCGCGAGAGAACTCGATTTCCCAGGCGCGATAGGGTCGACAACCGATAACGAGAGGCGCGCGCGAGCGCAAATCGAGCTCGTAGTTTCTCTCGCCGTGCAACAACAACTTTATGTACATCGAGCGCGGAGCGAAAAAAGCGGCGCGAGGAAGAGAAGGAAGCGGCCGAGGTCGCCGATTTATCGGTCTCGCTGTCGGTGTGTAGTCGCGATTGTCATCGCGATCCGAATCGCGAACGCGTTGAGATTTTCTTGAAATGCCTCTAAGTAAGTACCTATTTCTGAAGTATGTATATTTAAGAGATAATGTAAAGCTTGACTCTTGAGGTTATTGTTATACAATGTTGATGGCATTCTAACTAATTATTGTGGTTATTAATAATTTTGGATCCATAATTGTTAATAATCAGCAACGGTTTAACTTAATAAAGAATAATTAGCCACTTGTTACAACTAAAAGCTGATACACGCATGAGCAATTTTAATTCATAACATTTAGAAGCAATGTATTTTGCAAATGTACTTCAAAGCTTTTATCCAAATTCTTTTTTTTTTATTTAAAGTTAATTCATTTTATGCTTCTCAAAAGGCATTATCTTTATTGTTCAAAATGTGCAGCTTTATGAAATTTTCTTGAAAATGAAAATACACGCGTTCTTCAAACAAATTAATATTCTGCTTTACGCCGTCTGAAAAGTGGCGCATTAAATTACCCAAGAACTAATACAAGTTGAATAACGATTTTCATAACTTTTCTAAAATAAATAAATGCTCCGTCGACGATTCTATTACTTAATAAGAATCGTAAACTTTTTACATAATGTTACACGGTGTAACTCCAGCTTTTATTACGCTGCACTTTTATTTTCCTTTCCTAACTGACGACATGCTCCTTTCTATTTTGCAATAACAAACAACAACAACGCTCACCTGCATCGTTAAACTTTCAGCGGAGTGTTATATCTGCACAAATTGGTACCCCGGCTCATATTTTTTCTCTGCATAATTAGTTTCCTTTTTTTTTTATCGACGTCGAGAATCCGACGGCTTCCTACTGAGCAATTGACTGTTACACTATATAACGTTGCAGTTAAATTTTGGATAAAATTAGCAAGCGAATTAGTCGATGCACGATGAAATATCTTTGATCCAGCCGAGCTTTCTGAGTCTCCATGAAAACCAGGAAGGGCGGAGCAGCTGCCTACTCAATAACCTTATAAGAATCAGAAGCAAAAGGCGCCATCAGGAAACGAGCGGTTCGGCGCACACAAGCCATTTCGTTTAATTCAAGAATAAAAGGTAAGTCGGCTTTTTTCTCCCCCTCGGCCTCGAGTTACGAGAGAGAGACGGTCGCACGTCGCATGAAAGGCGTCGAGTCGCTTTCAGCCTCTCCCGTCGGCGGCTGGGTGTAATCGCGGGAAAACGTGCAATTCAGCCGGGGCGCTCGTTTTATTTCCTGGTTAGTGCAATGATCTACGCGGTCATTAGCCGCGCGAGCGAGCCGCCAGCCAGCCATAATGCAACGGTGCATTGCGTCTTATTGCATCGGCTCGCTGCGCCTGTGGCCCGGCCAATGACTCCCGCGATGGCGAATCTCGCTCCCCCCCTCCCCCCCGCGAGCCGCGAGGAAAGCCCGAGCGTTACTTCGAGATGCTTGATTCGCTTTCCTCCTTGAGGATTGCGTTATTTTCGAGTTTTCCTTTTTTTGCTTTTAAAAGAATTTTTTCATTTGGATTTTCTTTAGGCTGCAGAGTGCAGTTCAATATATTTGGTTGAATTATTCGGTAATTGCAAATATTTAAGTATGAGGAAAAGGAAAAGCAAATAATTGAGTTGAGTATCAGTGACCTGGTTAACAAACAATTACAACGTTCCTCCAAAAAAGTGTGGCAGAAATCAGCCATTAATTCAGATTTGAAAAATGATATCTATAAAAGATATACTTTTCTCAGAAATTTCCGCCAGACACCGATTAGACTTGAGTAATTTAATCAGATCACTCAATAAGCAATTGAATTTGGAAATAATACATGTGAAACCCCGATGAAACCTATTATAGAAAAAAGTAAATCTTCCATCGACCAAAAGATAGCGAAAGCCCGAAAAACCGCTTTCAAAGGCCCAAATTTCTCCCTCCGAATCCAACGGGCGCCGCGAGAGATCGACTGCGAATTCCCGACCCGGTTACACGGCCGTCCCGAAATTTCACACCTACATTCCGCCCAATCCCACGGCGCGATCCGACGGCGCGAAAAGAATAGGCGGCCGTATCCGCGCTTAGCGGCCTCTCTTTCCGAATGGAGGTTACAGCGGCGAGTGAAAGATATATAGTGAAACCGAAAGTTGTGCGCGCGCGCGCGCTCGCGAGCGTTCCACTTTCCATCGGCGGCGAGCGACGCCGAATAATTGGGTTGCCCGACGCGCCGCGCGCACTTTTTTTCCATGGGAATTGCCAGCCGGGACGATCGTCTGCGTCTGCATCTGGGCAAACGCGCTCGAGCACCTTAGAAAGATCTCGCTCGCTCTCTCTCTCTCTCTCTCTCTGTCTTTCTCACGGGAACGAGCGTCGAGCCGTTTTTATATCATTCGCAGCGTATGGGATGCTATGCTAATACGGTTATGTCCGACTTGAAATGCAAAGATCGATTTACTACTGGATTAATTGGCTTGGTAGGACACGCTTTTTGAGAGCCTTTGCGGGAGCGATCGGAGCTGCTTTGGGAGAGCTTCCGATTTATTATTCCGAAAGATATTGCGTGAATTTCGCGGAATATTTAATCGCTCGATAATGGTTCCTGCACTCGTACAAGGAGTTTAAATAATCGTGGGAAAATTTGGGTATTATTTATTCACGAGCAGCTACGGCGCAGTTGAGCAACTTACAATCCCAAATAGGAGAATATTCCTTGCTTCGCGCTAAATGCACAAAAATGACGCGAAGCGTTAGTCCGCGAAGGGACCTGCTGCAGGCAAAAATACCCCTTCTGAATTCCATCCGAAGTTTATCAAATTACAGCCTCCCCGTATTAGATCCGATTTGCATTCGGGGACGGCGCTGGCGCAACGCGATCGTACAGCCGCTCGCGTTTTTTCTCACTTTTCTTTATAAACGAGCGCTCTCGTCGGGCCTTTCTCTCTCCCGCGGAGTCGCGGGAGCCCATTGTTTTATACGGCATAATTACAGTCGGCTTTTAGCGACTTTATAGTGCCCGCGCGCGCACCGCGGGGCCCCGCGGAATCCATAATTGCCCCGGCCGCGCGGCCCGGCAATTCCCTAAGTGCTCCGAATTTGCCTTTTGCGAAAGAGGAAAAAAGTCCCCCCCCCCCGTGAGGTAACCCGGCCAAATTCGCAACCGCGTTTATTAATAACCGGCGGCCGCGGCGATTTAACGATCGCGCGCCGCACTAAAATCCCCCCCGTCCCCCGATGCCTTCGGAAAATCGTTTCAAAAGCGCGCGCCGGCGCAGCTCTCGCGGCGAGTTTTTGCGCCCGTTAAAGGGGCAGAGAGAAACGCGCCAGAGCTAATAAAGCGTTTTCTAAACGCTCGAAAAACTGAATAAAATCAATTTGCCCGGCGCGCGCGGTGATTAACGGGGGTCCCCCCCCTCCCACCGGCCGCGTTCGAAAGGCTCGCGATTGCGAAAATCAAGCGATTTTCCAGCGTGGGTGACCCGCTGACCTCGCCGGGAGAAACTCTGTGCCGCGATCTACTTGCTGCCTCTCCGATCGAAAGTATCTCTCTCTCTCTCTCTCTCTCTCTGCCGAGAGCCGAAAGAAAGTTTTACGACCTTTTCGCGCTCGATTTTTTCGAGCTTACCGTCGGCTTATCGCGCTCTTTTCACTGATAAATCAGGTATCGTATTGTGGGCGCCTTTTTTTTAATTACCGGCTGAAATCGAAAGTTTAGAAAGCCGGCCCTGATGGTTCATGGCTTTTCTCGGCTTTTTAGGACGTTCCTTAAAACTGCCTCGATTCGCGCAGATAAAAGGGCTGCTTAAATTTCTCTGGATTTATCACGTAATTGTCTCTATTCAAGTAATAACTTATTTTACGCGAAAGAGTGATTTTAGTTAATAGAAGCTATACTTCCTTTGAATAATTTGACAGAAAAGGAGGTCCCATCAGCGGCCTTTAAAACAGATCCCGACGCATCTCCGGTAAGCAGGCTCCTCAGTCTGAAATAATCTATCGAAACTCGCTCTCTCCTCGCTCGGAGAAAGGAAAAGCCTCTCTTTGTCGGGCTGAGAAGTTAGCATTCGACACGTTATGCACGGCGCTGCGGCGGACGAGGAGCAGCCGATCGAAAAGGTTTCGAGGGCAAAGAGAGTAGCGGCGGCGGCGGCGGCGGCACGGGAAATCTCCTTGCCGCGAGAGAGGAAGAGGAAGCGGGAGATTTCTCGTGTCTCCTTTTTTCTTCTCCCGGGGCCCGCCGTCGTACTTTCATTTCGTTCGATTGTCTCTCTCGCGCGCGCGCGCGGACCCAGAATCGGCGGGTCGCGCGTCGCTTCAAATTTCTAATTCCGAGCGCCGAGACGGAGGAGAAACTGGAACTGCTCCGCGCGACTGTATCGGTGCATCGGCGGCGTATTCGCTTATTTATGGCGCCGCCGCTTCGGAGCTGCCGTTATTGTTATGTAAGCCGGCGATTAAATCGGTTTACTACTGGGGATTTATTTGCGAGAAGCTGGGGAGTACGTGGGTGACGAATTATGGTAAAGTGTATGGGTGTATGAATAGGCCTCGCGGAGCATGGGACTTTCTAAATTATGAATTATGGTTTGGTAAAATAGAAAACCGGCGTCTGCTTAAGTCTGTAAACATTCGAAATTTTAAATTAATTATTTCGTCCGATTTTTACGCGCCTGGGCGTTTCTAAAACATTTATAGTATATATTGTAATAAGTAAATTTCAGAATTCTTATTTTCAAGTATAAATTCAACGAAAATATGTGCCAAGTGCAAAGTTTTGAAATATTATACCGATATTCTCTTGCATCTAAAAAATTCAGAAATTTTGATAAAGATTAAAATTTATCTATATGTACACCGCGTTGATATTAGAGTAATCATCATACGCCACGAGACGAATTGCGGCATTATAAATTAGCATCTACTGCGCGCAAGTGACAAATGAAGTCTAGAAAAATTCGAAAACAGCCTCAGTACCAACCAGTGCGAGTCTTCAATGCAAATGTCGCACATTCGCCGAAAGTGTAAACGAAAATAGGTCGGACAAAGTCAACAGCTCCACCACCGGATCAAAGCCCACAGCAAATATTAACTTTCGCTTGCCTACCGCGCCACCGCAATCCTCCCGTCTTCGCGCCAATTACTTAGCCGTCCCAATTTCCGAGCGATACAATCGGCCCGAGAAAACAAGCGTGTGCACGACGCACACGAGCCTATCGCTATCGGACCGTTCTTTTTTTCTCTTTCGCTCCGAGCCGCAATCGCACTCAGACCGCACTCGAGAGCGGCGGCGCTCCGACCTTGGCCGGGGCGGCAGCGCCCGACGAATTTCTTGATAACGGCGATATTGTAAATTCGGCGCATTATCGGCGTGACCTCGCGAGTCCGCTCGGGGAGGCAGGCGGCCGCAAGCCGGATCGAGACCTTCAAACCGGCCGGGAGACGTGTGTGTACGAATTCGGCGCGGGGAGATAAAGTCGAATAAAGCAATTGCGAGCGAAGCCCCGACAGGCGGATTTGCGGATGACTTTCGCGTGCTTTCCGACGGCGGGAGCTGCGGGGGAACGGGCTTCTTCGGCGGGGAAATCGATTTTTGGCTTTTCAGCCCTCGCTGGGCGCGGGGAGCAAGTTTTTGGTAGATGGTTACTTTTCGTTTTGTGAGACAGTGCTTAGGTAAATATTAGATTGATGTACGTTTCTCCTCATTGCGCAAACGTTACTAATTTACACTAACCATTGTTTTCAAAACACTGACAATACTTATTATAAACATTTTTTAATATTCTAATACTTTTTATCATTTTTATCCTACTCGTAAGATAATTGCATTTTTTTAACTTTTGAATCTTTTTTAATGGTTTAAATTTTATATGTATATTGATGTGTTACATTTATTTGCTTAAACCAGAATGCTTACAAATTGCAAATAATTCACATTCACTGCATTCCTACAGAGATAAATTATATTACCTGTTCGCAGGGCTGATATACAGTTTTCTTACAAACTAAACCATTAAATCTGAAATATTATTATTCAATATGGTACATAATATAAAATTCATTACAAAACAGTATTCATACGGTATTTATAACACGTGCTGCAAAAGATTTTTTGAAACGTGTATCTTTGTGATTACGAAATGAGCATTATTATAAAATCAAGTTTATTTTTAATAACTATTATTATTTGTAATACGTATTTCGTAAATAGATTATTTTCAAATAGATTAATATATAATGTCTTTAGTCCATTTCTTTCATTTAATACTTGTAGAGTTGATTTATTATACATTTATTACAGATTCATATACAATTTTAAGGGTGTACGAAGAAAAATTTTCTAGAAAAAATTACAATAGTACATTTTAATTTGATCACAGACTGTAAAAATCCTAAAAAATGACCATAGTTTCTAGTAAATTTTACGAGGTCAATGATAAATTTTCATATTTAGACTTGTAAAATTGACTATGAATATGGTAATTTTTTAGAATTTTTTAGGGGCCGAACTTGCGATTGTTCGTTTTGAATTTGTAGTGAAGTGACGAATTTTCTAAAACCAAATCTCTCTTTTATTGCAAATTCATTTTGACTTTATCGTATCATTAGAATTATAATTTTAACAATCAAAAAAAAGTTTGTAAAATTAAAAAAAACTATAAATTCGAATAATTTCCAATTTTAAACATGTATACTCACCGACATCCTGTTTTGACTTCTTCGGCTTGGAAGAAACTCACCAAATTTTCCGTTTGAATCATTATTAAACAAAATATTTTATTTACAATCAACGTTCGCGCCAGTCGACTGCGAGAGAGAGAGAGAGAGCTCCCAAAATCGGCGATCCCGAAAGCAAAAACACCGACTCGCAGTGTGCGTTCGGCCTCGAAAACCGCGAGAAATCAGCAAATTAATCAACGATCATTTAACCAAAAGTCGCGCGTGCCTCGATCTAAAGCAACATCCGTCAAAAGTCGTCGTCACCGTCGGATAAATGAATCTTTAATTAATCGCACCCGCAGAAGGTCGAGCGTCGATCGGCACGTGTGGACGTTCGGGCAACAAAGTGCCGCTTGTCTCGTTACGCCTCCTCCGTCGGCGTAAGTCTGTATAAACACGGCGGTAATTTCATAATAATTAGCGAATTGCGAGCGAGCAGCCGAGAAAGCAGAGAGTCTCTTTGTTTGACCTCGACGGAATACCGCGATTATGTTAATGCGCACAAAGAGCGATAAGAGGAGAGGGAACGCCGATCGGCGATTGCACGTGCCGGGCGGCTTTTGAGGAGAAGCGCCGATCTGGAAAAAAAAAATTAGAGCTTCGAGGTTATCCTTTATTTTTGGCGCGTCTCTCGGCTTTCTTTGTAAGCTTTGACGTTCTGCCGGTTGTCGTGTTTGATCAATTAAATCGTCTGCTATTGTTTGTGTCAATTTACCTTCGGAGCGACGAGGTTTATCGCTGGTTTTTAGCGTACTTTAACACGCGTGAAATTTTGCTGGTGTTTGCGGAGATATTATTTGCAGGCTCGACAAAGAAGTATACGTTTCCTTGGTGAAGCTTTAGTCAAGATCCGTGATAGTCATAGATTCTAGATTACAAGGTTGATATTAAAATTAAAAAATCAATTATATTATCAAAAATCGCGATCAAAAAAAGTGTATTTGTAGAAGTAAAATATGCTATAAATAGAAATGCAAAGCTATTCGAATATCAAAGGAAAGCTACACTTTCATTGAGAGATCTCCTTGTTTTTTACAAAAGCTTTCCTCCAAACTTTTCAAAAGTTATTTTGATCTTGTTGAAATCCAAAATGTTTCTAAAAATTTGTCGACTGATCAATTGTTTCGAAAATTGTTTATCAATTTGACTCACTAAGCTCGACGCAAAGAAAATTTACATATTATTTTTTTGCTTTAACTTGTATAACGTCGCTTTAGCGATGTTCCCATACGGTGTGCTAATCAGCGAGGACAATTTCATAAAAAAACATATGTAAAGCTTTGCGAGCCGTCAGTAAATCCCAAACAATTTCCCTAGATTTGACGTATTCTCAATCGAAAGTAAAATAAGGAGCGGGAGAGTCGCACGAAGTCTCCCACGTATCGATCGTCGAATCAGCCGCGCAACAGCATCCCCCCCCCCCCCGATCGACTCCTGTAAATCACGTCCGCGGCGCTCTTACGCGAGCCGGCTTCGCGATCGATGCTTATCGACTCGAGGCGCGCTGGGCGAAATTAATCGACACGAGCTGCACGTACTTATGACCTTTCGCAATCCCGAGACGCGGGGAGCTCGGCGCACCGATCTCCCGGATCGATCGGCGCGCACGTAACAAGTGCACCAGCCGCTTTGACTTCTCCGCGCGCGGGTCCCGTTGATCCGCCGGCCGATGCTAATGGAGAGATAGATTCAGAGAGGGAGACGGGTAAGCGCTGTAAGCCGAGATCGAACCGATCGCTGATTGTGTAGCGATAGAAACTCAGACTTTCACCGATTAGTTCATTTGGCTTTAAGTACCTTTTCTCAATACCGGCCTGTCTAATAAGTTTCGGAATTTTTTCACTTTTCATATTGCGATTTTGGTTATCTAATGCATTTTGTTTTATTAGACGGCGTTATCATCGGTGTTAAAGAGAGCTAAGTTTGCGTAAACCTATCTCAATTATTTGTCTGGCTATATAATTACTAAAATCACGTAAAGTTGCTAATCAGATGTTAAATAAGGTTGACAGAGTATTTTTCGTTCGGTGATTTAAAGTTTCTTTCATTCACTTCTTTGCAATTAATTTTCTATTGTACAAGATTCCTTATTTCAAACGTGAAAGCACTCTATTATTAGTGCAAGATTTCAATCTAAACAGGCCCAGAAAATCTATTTGCTTACATCAACGTCAAGCTTATTTAAAACCTCCTTACTGCAACCCGACGCAATTTCCACATAAATAAAGCAAACAGCCCACTAGCCGACGCAGAAAAAACAGAAGCGAGCACCCTAAGCTGAACCCAGTCAACCCGTTCCCGGGCAACGCTCCCTTATTTCCCAAGTGCCGGCGAGCAGCGGCGACGGCAGCCAGGCGGTGCTGCACCTTCCCCGCGAAACTACCTAAAAAAATCCGGGCAGCCTCGTCGCGCAAAGGCGCAAAACAAACAAAAGCGCCCGACGGCTCCGCGGCAGCAGCAGCAGCAGCCGCGGCGGCAGCTCTCCGGCTTGCATAAGTCGCGGCGAGTTCAACGACACGTAGGAGCTCCCCTCTCGAGCGTGAAAGCGTGAGAGTGCAGAGCGCGCGCCCCGTCTGGGCCGGCGAGCCGCGAGCGGCAGATATCGCTCTCGAGTTTTCGCCGGAGCCGCGAGCGTGGGTGCTGCTGCGCGGAGCCGCCGAGGGACCGTTTAGCGCCGCAGGTTTTTGCACTCTGGCCCAGTTTTCTTGCGCGGCGGCGCGGAGGAGGGGGAGGAGGAGGCCACCGAGAATGAAAAGCGCCGATGGACGCGAGCGCGAGGAGGATGTTTACTTTCACTGTCGCCGCGTGATTGATAGCCCGCGAGGATTAAGTGATAATTTGCCGGCTCTCGGTGAAATTTTTGCGAGCGCCGCGCGCGGCTTACTTGTAAGAACGGGACCGCCGTAGGAGCTGGCGCGAGGCTCTCGTTCCCTGTCGATGTTAATCTCTCGGGGTTATTGATATTGCGGTTTGCGAAACTGGAGCGTCGTCGCACATCGTTATTGTAGCTTTTATAGTGTCGACGAGGTTCATTAATAATTACGTTGGGGAAGGATGAAAGAATTCTTTAGCTTCTTTTCATTTGATGGGTAAATAGTCGATAAACGATTAGGTGTCTGCTAATTGGCTAGTTTACGTAACTTTTCGTTTTCAATAAGCATTTCACACTCAAGATCATATTCATTTAACAGTTTAATAAAAACCTCAAAGAGAAAGCTAAAAAATTTTTCACAGAGATGTTCATTTAGACGAGCTTAACTATACCCTTCCAGACGAAATGCTGGCAAGTGAAATTTTGCTCCGAGTCATTTAAACGTCAATTTCTTCCACCGTTTTTACCCCCTCCCTCGCCCGATCAATTCTTTTTTTTCCGCGGAAGAACGTCGATTCTTCCAGCGCGCAGGACGTCGGCCGTGCGCGCAAATCAAGAATAACGTATATAAAACGCGGCGACGTTTGACGGACACTCCTTAAAGCGAGCACCTAATTAAGCCTCCATAACATCGGCGGTTTCGAAAGACGTAAATCTCCTCTTAGGAAAATGCATTAATACGGGAAAAGGCGCGTATGCATTACATTGTTCGGGGGAAAAAATTTCAACGGACGGGGGGGACTTTCTAACCGTCCGACGAGTTCTGCCCGCTGAAAAGCTACTCCGGCCGCCGCCGCCGCCGCGCTCGCCGCGCAAGATAAGACTCCGGGCGGCGCGGCCTGCGTACGAAAGTGAAACTTTCGCGGCGGAGGAAGGATGATGGAAAGTTGGCGAGTCGTAAGGGCGCGGGACGGGAGGGAACGGCGCGCCGAGAGAGGCGATCGGGAGGAAAAAGTTTCAGGCTCTCCTGGGAAATTTCCCGGGAGACGATGAGTTAAGCGGCGGGGAAGAATTTTTATTCGCTCGATTAGGCTGGGAAATGCCGAAAGCGTGATCGAGAATTTCGGAGGATCTAATTAAGTGAACGGGGAAAGGTAAGGCACGGAATTCGGGTGTCGCGCGATGTACGGGCGTATGAATACAATGGCACGTTATCTGCAGTAATCGCTTTCGACAAGTAATGCTGCAACTTTAATATGGTTTCATTGCAATTCTCGTACGTAGCATTCGCCATTGATAAAAATAAAACTTTAGGTTAATAAAATTATGAATATTCTCTCGTGTAATTATAAAAATATCCACAGGCAATACCTGTCTACCGCTGATATTTACAAACTCTCGCGAACAAAAGGCCCAGCACGAGAACCTCGAATTTCCTTATTAAAAAAACAACTTAAGCCCAACTGTCCCAAGGATAAAACGCTTGTACTCGAAGCCGGCGTCGTTAATTAAAAATCCGCCAAGCTCGGGGCTCGCGAGCGAAACCCGGCGGCGATCCGGGTCACGAGTTCCATCGAGATCGACTTCGCTCGGCAGGAGCAGCGGCGGCAGTCGCGCGTCAAACGAGAGCGGCTTACCTCCCGCGCAGCGCGCGTCGCGGAGAAAGTAAAGGCGACTT
>JAWWEM010000027.1:10588073-10604457 GCA_035582935.1 Ormyrus thymus
TTTTATACTCCAAGTGTGTATATGCGTGTACTTTTACGCTCGCGCGCATTCATTTTTTTCTTTCATCTGTATTTTGTAGTCTTCCTCCTTAATGGATAGAGAAATATATCATACTTTATGTATCGTTTACTATAATAATTATTATGTGTAGTTTATGCATAACAGTATACGACGATTTATCAACGCTAGTTTCCTGCACAGACTTGAAGTGTGTATACTTTTGGGGGGGAAGCGGGGATTAAACAATGGGATCGTCTCGGGATGTGAGGGTAAGAATCAGGCGGTTCGTAAGAAAAAACAAGAGCTTTTAAGGTAAAAAGGGATACTTTAATATGCGCAGGACTATGCCTTCCTTTATACTCGTTACAATTTTTTTTTTTTTTTTTCATCATTACATTCTCTCGCATGTTTACAATCATTGTTTTTCTAACTTCCAACCTTTAACTTCGAGGGATATACACAGGAATGACTCCAAGTACAATAAATACATCGAGGAGCAAATAGTACGTTAGCGATCGGGGGGTTAATAAGTTTTCCTCGAGGAAAGAATCCTATTTCGTGGTGTGAGCGTGTGCGTGTGCATGAGTTTTTTTTTTCTTACTTTGTCGGAATCAGCTGAAAGAAAGGAGAGCATCGCTTTAGCTAATGAAAATCTCTCGCCTTTCCGTTCGCCTTGAAATGAGTAGACAGCAAAGGATACGTGTGAACAGGGCTGAGGTTTTGACAAGAGTTTGACAGGACTATTTGTCGTCGTCGCTTCGCAAGTCGCACGCCTACAGTTTTCTTTCTTTTTCGTTAAGACTAATATGTACAATTAAACTCCTTACGCGTCTTTCATTTCTTTACTTCCTCCTCTCCTCTCGCACATGCATGCATACGCACGACACATAATTACTTCGTGAGTTTAACATTTACATCTACGAAGATCTCTAATGAGCTATTATTTTTTTTTTTTAGACACTTCGATTTGGTTTGTTTTTTTTTTACTTTTCCTTAATTCTTCAGTAACAATGATATACAGATTTATATATTTCTCCGAGTCAAATATAAGTGGATCACGTAAATCGTTTGTTTGTCTGCCTTCGCGTCTTCGCGTGTCTCAAACTACGGAAGAGGGGGGGGGGGGGCGGGCTGAAAGGTGAGGTGAAATATTTTCGGAGGGGAAGAGTGAGGGGGGTGGGAGCAGAAAGAGGGGCCGCCACGGTGGGCCGTTCAGTCTCATTTGACAAAAAACTTGTTGCTCGTTTGTCCGATTGCCCCGACACACTCACTTGCGCTCTCGCATATAACCGCACACACGAACCCTTTGGGTTCAGATAATATTTTTTCGTACACGTCAATATAGCCTCGGACTTTTCCTCCGATTATACTATATATAATATATATATGTATATACTCGCTTGCACTTAATTATATACACGCATTCAAAGACACACACACACACACAGCACACAGCACTCGACCAAATTCGCATTCATACGCACATGCAAGATGATAATCATTTCTTATACGATTATACGCTATGTCTTAGGAGATATTACAATAATATTAATTACTTGCATAAAATTCAATAATTATAGTAGAATAGATGATCGATGAATGAGGTGGAGACTGTACAGGATGCGCGATTTCCATGATTATCACATGTAATAGATTATTAACCTTTTTTCTGCTTTAACGCTTAAATTCATTATTCTCTCCTTCCTTCTTCCTTCGATGCAGAGGATGCTGTGTAAGCTAGTTTTCTACATATTCTTCTCGCTCTCTGTTTCGTCTGCTCTCTTACCAAACACGATGATCAACATAGGTTTGATGGCTGGATGCATGGATGGGTTTTAAGTGGACTCAGAGAGAGAACAAACATCCTAAACACGGCACTTTTTTTGGATTTTTTTTTATTTAGAACCCTCTCGTGTCCCGTATCCGGAAATCTTGTATCATCGTATATCATTCATCGCGTCGGCACTTAATCGTCGCGAGCGTCCGACAAAAATACATTTATTTGCACTGTTTTGTTTTTTCTCCAGAGATCTTGGATCTTCCGAGGAAGATCGTGGCTCCGCCTTGGGCCCCTTCGCCTTGAGAACTCCTCTACGCACCATCCCTCATCGACTCTCGAGTCTAAGCTTTCTTTCCTGCTTTGCCTTTAAATAATAAATTATTTGGTTTCTGTAACGCGCTCAGCGTCCTGGCACTTTAAACGATCCGCGCTCTCGACGGGAGGACGCGGTTCTACTGCTCGCGCCAATATCATAGGTGGGCTGCTCCTTCTGCTGCTGTTGCTGCTGCTGCTTTCTCATCCCCTTACGCCTCGAGCGAGAGAACCTTGCACGAGGAGCCCTGCACGAGGGGTCTGGGCGACGGGGACGGCGACTTTTTCGAAAGATTCAGCGGCTGCTGACTGTCGGCGATGTCGACCTGCAGCTCCATCACGTTGCTCTGGCAGGTCGAGAGGACGAGAGTCGCGCCACCGTTGGACGCTGGCCGAGGACTCGTGCTCGTACTGCTGGTCGCCACCGCTGACAGATACTGCTGCTGCTGCTGCTGCTGCTGTTGCTGCTGCTGCTGCTGTTGCTGTTGCTGCTGCTGCTGCTGCCTGGCGCCCGTCGTCGTCGTAATGACCGACGTGGCGGGCCACCTCTGCTGACCGTAGTTGGACTGGGCCGCGCACTGCAAGAGGCCGCCCTGCTGGTGGACGGGCGACGAGCGAGCGCTTACCGTGGTCGTCGAGGCGCACTGCTCCGCCGGCGAGGGCGAGCAGGCGGCCGAGGGCGAGGAACCGGGGGACAAGCTCGTCTCGCCGCGCATTATGTAGTTGTGGATTATGTCGGTGCGCTTGAGCTGCTCGGCCGTCATCCTGGGCGTTTCCATGAGGCTCTTGGCGAGCGTCGAGTGCCTGCTGCTCAGGAGGCTCGCGGTCTGGGGGCACTGGCTCGTCAGGGCCGACTGTAGCGTCGTCTGCTGGAGCTGTGCTTGCGGCATCTGCTGAGGAGCGGAGGGGCTCCTGGCCGGCGGGGAGGTCAAGTGCAGGTGCAGCTGGGACTGCGTATGCTGCGTCTGCGGGCTGACGCTGATGGCTGGCTCGGCCTCCGCGCTGTCCTTCTGTCGGAGCGCGCGGAACTTCTTGTGTGGTTTGTAAGCCTCGTCCATGAGGGAGTTGGTGTCGTAGAGCGGCGGAGCTTGCAGGACTCGCTTCAGCACCGGCATGTCCTCGACCTCCTTGTCCTCGGATCTGGGGCTCGAGCACACACTGGTGGGCGCACTGCTGCTGGTGCTGCTGCTGTTGGGCTTGTTGTCTGCCTTCTCGGTTCCGGACTCGATGCCGCTGTCGCTGGGTGAGTCGAGCTTGCGAAATCTGGGGCCCTGAGGTGGCTGCGGCGTCTTGGGCATGCTGCTCCTGTGCAGCTCGTCGTCGCCCGAGCTCGTGCTGCCGGAGTTGGCTCTTCTGCGGTGCGGGCAAAGTCCCCCGGCGAGCGTCGCCGCCAGGAGGGGCGCGCTGGACGCGTGGTGTCCGGTCGCCGGGGTTACGTGGTGGTACTCCGTGAGGGAGGCCACTTCTCCGCTGCAGGTGCTTTCCGTACTCGAGACACTGCCGAGTGGGCTCTTGACCGCCTCGTCGAGGGTCGCGTCGTTCGATCCCCAGGACACAACGGGTTCCTCTTTCATAGGCCATTGTTGCTGCTGCTGCTGCTGTTGTTGCTGTTGCTGTTGCTGCTGCTGCTGCTGAGCTTGCTGAGCTTGTTGAGCTTGGAGCTGCTGCTGCTGCTCGGTCATCTTGAAGGCTAGGAGCTTCTCCGAGTGGAGGGTGTTGAGTGTTCTGAGATCTGGGATCTTCTTGAGCAGCTCGCGCAGGATGTCCGGGTGCTGCGGGTGATTCTGGACGAGGACCGACTGGAGAACGGTGCGCAGTTTGTTGTGCATCCTCTCGACGAGGTCGGTATTTCTGAGTCCGGGCCTGTCGGCCGTGATGACGACGATCGAGCAGAAGAGCCCGAGCTCGGCGTCCGACAGTCTGAGCGAGTTGACGCGCTCGGCAAAATCGAACATCGAGTCCATGAGGAAGCGGGCGTTGCTGCTGTTGTGGATGGACTCGCGCTTGAGCACCTGGCCGTTCAGGCAGATCATGCTGTTGGTCTGCGCGTCGAACATGCAGGCCAGTCGCACGAGCAGCACCTCGAAGACGCCGGCTTTCAGCAGGGTCACTTGGTCGTCCTGGGCCAGCAGGTTGAAGCCGGGGATGCGCTTGGCGAACTCGACGACGCCGCGGATGGCTGGCGAGAACCTCTCGCTAAAGTCCTGCACGTGGTCTTGGCCGGTCAACGGGTTCGGAGTTGGGTTCAGCGGGCACGCCTGCAAGAGCCAAGCAGACCCGTCGAGGATTACACTACCGGTCTCGAGAGGCCTCCGCAAGCAAAGGCGAGGGCAGGATGGACGAGAGACACTTACCAGAGTTGGCGGGCAGGCGGTGTAGTTGGGCGTCTCGCGGGCACATGCGAGCGCCGGCGCGACTTTGTCGCGGGTGAAGTCGCAGGTGTCCAAGTGCGCCCGTACGACGGTGGCCAGCAGCCGCTGCTCGTCCTCGAGCTCCGCGGCCACTGCCTTCTCTTGCGTGCGGCTGTACGAGCTCTGCTGCATGGCGGCCAGAATCCTGGCCTTCTCGCGCTTGGGCACGCGCCCGAATCGCACGGCTGTAACAAACAAGAAGCGCACATTTTTCAATCGTGGAAAAAACAAGAGAGCTATTTCCTGAACAACAAGCTCGGGGACTGGGCTTCTCCGATTCAAGTAGACAAAGCGAAGGGTGGGGAGGACGCGCGCGAAAAGCTTCGAGGTCGTTGAACTGCGGACACCTACGTGCATTGTGGTACTTGACGACTCCGTTGAGGATCCCCTTCAGAATGGGCAGCTCGTCCCCCATGACGGGCATGAGCTGCTTTTCGAATTTCGGAGAAATGTTGAAGTACTTTGGGCGCACAGTCGGGTGAGGAAGAGGACCGGATGCTTCGCGCACACCGGCAGTCGGCGCCTGACTGTATGGCACTCGGAACTATAAAGCGACTACTGGGCTTCGGTCAAGCTCCGAACTAGGAAGTGTGCCTTAACACGCGGCGTGCTGTGCTTGCTTGAAGAGAGAGCGCAGGTAGAACGCGTGCTCGCCCGAGACAGCATCACCGCCGACTGAGTGACGTTCCTCGCGGCGCGTTCAACAGCCGCCCCCCACTCCCACCTCCACCCGCCGCGAGCCGCCGCCGCCGCCGTTGCGCCCCCACCGCCGGCCGCGGCCACGCGCGCGCATGCATACACCGATAGCGAGCGGAGCAGCGGGCACGCACACACGGACGCGGAGCGCCGCCGCTCGTAACGCCGAAGCTGCCGCCGCGGTGGTGGTGGTGGCCTTTGCGCCGCGCGCCGAGCCTTTGGCCTTGAACTTGCTTGCGACGATAGCCGCGCCGGAGCGCGGGTTGACGAGTAACAGAGCGCGAGTGTGCGACCTATATACACGAGCGGCCGCCGCTTTGTGTCTGTGAGAGGGCGAGGGCCAACTTTTTCTCCATCGTTCGATTCGCTTTATTTCGCTTTTTCTTTTTTTTTCTTTTTCTCGCCTGCCTCGCTCGCCTCGATTCTTGCAATTAATCCGTGCTTTGTTAGATTTATCTTTGGAATTTGAACGTTTACTCCTTTAACCCGGTAGCTAAAGAGCTTTACTTGACTCTCCTTGTATTGAAAATATTTAGATAAACAAATAAAGTATTGTTGTTTACACTGCAAAAGATTTACAGAAGATTTACAAAAGAATTTGGAAAGATTCTACAAGATTATAAAAACACTAATGTTTGATGATAAATCGTACTTTGAAAACATCAATTCCTCGTATGCATTTAACCGATCCTCCAAATATGTTTTGCCATTAAAAGAAATCTCTCCGCCCAAGGAGTCATACGATTATCATTGAAAAACGTCCTCGAGCGGAAAAGCGAAGCAGCTCCCGCTGAGTAGTCATATTTCCCTATCGGTCGCAGATCCGCGTCGCCGCGCGAGATCCGTTCGAGGCGGCGGCCGAAGGCCGAGTGCGAAGCTCGCGAGTGTCGAAGCTCCCGCCTCCTACTCCTCGCTTCGGAGCTCGGCGAGCGAAGTGCGCGCGCGCCGCGGAAGGGGGGGAGGGGGCGCTCGTCAGCATCAGCCGCGGGGCGCTAGTTCGCGAGGTCTCCGTCGCACGGGCGAGGTGGCGCCAGCGCTCGGCTCGGCGCTCCCGCGAACGGTGGGGGAGGCGAGGAGCGAAAAGTGCGCGCGCGGCGAGGACGTAGCGGCGCGTAGCGGTACTCTCTTTCCACCGACGGAACCACTTGCGCCGAGCAACGACCGACTATTGACCCCGCGGGAGAGAAAGAGCGAGAGAGAGAGAGAGAGAACAGTAGCGCCTTGGAGCGCGAAAGGATCGATGATTAGAGGCAGAGCGCGCGCGTTGCTATTTCTGGAGGCGCGCGCGCGTGCACTTTTTTTTTATCTGCACCGCGCTTCATTTCGACTCTTCGCCGTTATCTCCGCGGAGGCGGCTCTAGTTCGATTACGGCATCGTTGTGTCACGCTTTATCGAGGCGAGCGAGATAAGGCGCTTATTTAGTGTTTTCATCCGCGGCGAGAAAATCTGGAGAGCGGGAGATTTTCGGGAGCCGCGCGACGATTACAAAAGCCGAGGCTGGACGGGGCCAAGACAACGAAAAGGCCGATCGAGGCGGTATACTTTCTCGCGGTCGCCGCCGCCGAGCGCGAGACTGTCCACTTTCGCTCGGCGAAGTTGCGACACTCTCGCCGAGGAGAAAGACACACATGCGCGCGCGCGCGCGCAAGCACGCACTGCCTCTCTTGTGCGAATAGTTGCGTAAACGGTCGATGCCCCGGCAACCCAAATTTCCAGAACGCTCTTTTTTCGACTTTCTCTCTCTCGCTCCCTTCTTTTCCCTCCGACTAAATAATGGCTAGATCCGGCCTGGCTCTTTTTTCGCGAGTGCTTAGTTGGGCAATGACGAGGCGGCGTAACCTCGGGAGCGGACTCTGCGGACGCCGAAAATGAGTTTCACCTCGGCTGACGCGTGTCCGAGCGCGTCCTTTATCTACTTGAACTTTATTCGATGGCCGACTTCTTGGTCTACTTACGAAAATTCTTGCTCGAAAGTGTCAAGACCAAAAGTGGCAGAGGGGTTTATCTTGCTGATTTTAATGAATAAAGTATCGTACCAGTTGTACTTTTTTGAAAATTTGAATTTCATTGAGCTTTCGCAAGCAGAAAATGAAAACGATTCTACTCGTTGTTCTTGCGCACATTTTTTAAGCAGACATCAAAAGTGAGAAAGGTCCAGACTTTGACACAAGAAGCTTCGCTTTCGAGAATGAAGGGCATACAATAGAGAATCTGAGCAAAGTACTCACCGTCACGACTCATGCCGACGGCGATGCACTTCTTGAGTCTGCAGTACTGGCAGCGGTTCCTATTGATTCTCAGGATGCTGCACTGCTGGTTCTTGGTGCAGGGCCGATACTGGATCTTCTGCTGGATGCTGCGCCTGAAGAATCCCTGCGGAGCAGAAGAATCGCCAATGCCCTCGTCAGTCAAGTTCTCGGCCTCGCTGTCGGAGGAATTGCCCGAGCTACCCGAGCTGCTGAGCGCGGGATTGCTGCAGGCCAGGTCACATTCGCACAGGCACCCCATGGGAATACGATCGCTTTCCTATCTCTCTCCCTCTCACACACGAGTCGCAGTCGAGAGCTTGCACTGCCAGTATCACTAGGAGAGCGACGCGACCGTTTGCTACGGAGCTTGAGCGTGGACTGGCGCGGCTGCGGCCGCGCGCGCCTGCCTGCAGAAGTGGCCAGAGCGCGCGAAACGGAGGTGGGGGCCCTCTGACCCAATTCCCGGACGTTCACCCGCAGTTCACCGCGTGAAAGTGAGAGTCCCTGCGCGCACGACTGCCGCCGCCGCCGCCGGAGCCTCGCTCTCTTTTTCTCCCTCCCCGCTGGTCGCTACACACGCCGAGAGTCGTCCTCGCCCCCTCGCCGGCTTATCGGGGGGCTGCGCGCGTGTGCGTGCCTTCCTTGCGAGGAAGGTCCTTTGAGCGGGCCGCGAGCCCGCGCCCCCGAGCGCCTCTCCACCCCCGCGGGCGCCGAAAAATATCCGGGAGGGGTTGCCGGAGTAGGGGAACGCGAGCCGCCCGGTCAACGACCTCTCCCTCTCGGCGCGCGGGCGGGGGGAGGGACGCTTTGCGTCGCGCACGGCGGGCTTACGTAACTCCAAAGACGACTGTGTCCGCGATGCACTTTTTCGCCCGGCGCTGTGCCCATTGCTCAATCGCGGCCTCGGGCCGTATTACGCCCGAGAGGGAGCTTACGCAAAGCCATCGGCGGCGGCCGATTCCCAATATTTACCGAGCGTTCACGGCCGCGAGAGCGCAACAATCGGCTCCTTTTTCTTATCTAAACAAGCGCGGGCCCGCGCTTTCGCAAGCCACCCAGAAGCCGAATTCGCGCCTGTTATTTTCGCAAGCGAGGCTCGACCTCGCCTAGAACTCGCGCGCGCGAAGAAGAAGCGAGCTGGTGTACCGTTGCACCCGAAGCTGCCGTCGCCGCGGCAGGATCGCTGCTCTTTTGTCCTGGCTGCCGCGCCGGACGAGCCTCAAGCCGAATGCTAATCGCCCGAGCGTGGGAGTGTCTCCCCGTCTTCCAAACAGAGAGAGTCGCGTCGATTCGACGGGGGCCATCGGCCGCTGACACAGATATCGGGGATGCGGCTGGATCCCGGACGGGGTTGCTGCCCCCGGATGAACCCGGGGGAGGGTGTGTGTGTGTGCGTCGCCGGGCGCATCGATCTCCCTCTCTCTCTCTCTCTCTCTCCACGCCCCGAAAGGAACACGAGAGCGCGAGTCGTCGCGCATCCCCCCAAACGGGTCACAGGGGTCGACGACCACCGCGAGCCGAGCGCCGCCGCTGCCGACGTGCCGCTGGGCGCACGTACACACGTAGCCCCGCGGTTTTAGGGCCGGGGTGAACGACTCTGCGAATGCCGACGCCCCCCCACCACCGCCGCCACCGCCACCGCCACCCCGCGGAAGGCAGAGAGACGCACCTACTCGCGAATCAACTAGATTCTTCCGCGGGAGGAGAGCTGCTACCCTCCTCCCGCTCGAAGCGACGAGTGCCTTCGAGAGACTTCGATGTGGATCAAAAGTCCAACGAGCGCGCCGCTTGTTGTGGTCGAATCTTGTGTTTACGACTGCGGAGACCGTTGACGAGAGAGAAAGAGAGAGAGAAAGATGGAAGTAAAAATGACGAAAATTCGTTCGGCAAGAGGGCATCGGGCGAGTTCAAGGAGTAAAGATAGGGCTCGCCAAACGAGGACACTTGCATAACCGGACGGACGGCCGCATGGGTTTTCCGATAATCCAGAATTAGCCCCGAAATAAGAATAGCCCGAAAAGGGCGAGCGTCCAGGCGGCGGCTCGCCGCTCGCTGCACGTATACGTCCTGCCGGCGCGCTAGACGGGAGAGCGCGACTTGCAGCCAGCGCATAGACTCTCTTGCCTTTGGAGGAGGGGGCGTAAGCGAGGCGACGGCCGCGCCGAGAGAGGCCAACGACCGGAGCGGCCGCGTGCGCTCGCCGAGAGAGCAGAATGAGCGAGAAAGAGCGAGAGAGGAGAAGGTGAATGCTGAGAGAGAGAGAGAGAGGGGAAATGTACTATACATGCGAGAGTAACGGTGACGTACGCGCGCGGGCGCATGCGCATAAGCGCGAGCAACGGCATTAGCGACCGGGGGCATTAACCGGCGCGAGCCGCGACCCCGAGACAATTTTCAGCTCTAGCCGCTAATGGCGAATCGGCGGGAATTTCCCAGCAGGTCGCAATATTTTCGGAGGTATTGAGTTACAAGAGTCCGCCCCTTGTTTTGACGATCGCGGCGACGGCGACGGCGCCGGTCCCCCCTAAGCTCTCTGACCCTCTGACCCACTTACTTTCGGCGCCTCGATTAGATTCGGCTCCGCTCGTTATCGGCCTCGGAAGTCCCCCTTATCGGCGCGCGAGCCGAGCCGCCTCGCTCTCGGAAGATACGAGCGGACGGGGGAAGAAAAATCTGCCGATCCATCTGGCCGCGGAGTCTGCGATAAGCCGAAAAAGGACGCGCGCCGTCCTCGCCGAAAGAAGAAACGGAGAGTGCAGCGCGCGTTATCTGAAGTGGCCTCGCTCGGCAGAGATATATACGCCTCTCTCTCTCTCTCTCCGCGAACACCTACCGCAATAATAAGCGGCTGACCCGATTCCAAAGTAGATTCGCTCGGAGGGTCAGTAACCCCGCGCGGCAGCGCAGCCCGAAATACCCGCGCGCGCAATCAAATGAAAATGAGATCACGACTCGTTACGACATCAAAAGTGACGAGGCTGAGGAGGAGGAGCGACGGAGGGAGGGAGAGACCGAGTGGGGGGAGAGGGAGAGCGCGTGACGTAACTGGCTCGCGAGCGAGGTCGACGACCGGAGGGTTAATGCACCCCCGATTTCCAGCCACCCCCCCGGAGCGGCGCGCAAAAGAGCCCCGAGTGCAGTGTCCCGCCCCCGCTCGTTCGGACGCATTAATTTTTCCTTATCTCCCGAGCTCTCCGCTCCTCGCGCAGCCCGAGAAGCGAAGATAGAGCGGAGCGGCAAGTGCAACGAGCCAAATATGGGTCGCCGGCATAGACTCGACCATGAGGCGGCGGCGGCGGCGGCGGGCGCGAAATAGGTGCAACAGTAGTGCGACCGAGCGACCCAGTCTTCAAAGATAAAACTCTCTTCCGCGTTCTCTTCCCTTTCCATTCGGCCCCGGCTGCAAGTCCGAGAGCAGAGACCGCTAGTCCTGGCGCGCCCTCTTCCTTTTTCTATCCTCTCCCGGCCTCCGGGGCTGATTTTGGCGCGCGATCGCCGAATAAAGCGCCGCGACCGAATTCCGCCTCGCTCCTCGGATTTTCCGGGAAGGCGAGCAGGGCGAGGAGAAGAGGGCGACTCGAAAAACGAAAATGCTCGAGCGAGGCGAGGCGTGCGCTGCTCCCCTCTGGCTGCCCGCGCGTATACGCGAGAGCGTGGAAACTCGGTCATTCCAGGTAAAATCGATAAAGGGCATTCCCCTCCATCTTCGCCTCATTTCGAATTTCACCCCCTGCAGTCGCGCGGCAAGGAGAGCTATTTTTCCCGGCTGCGAGGCGCGATTAACGAGCGGGCGGCCGTTCCCGAAAATTACGGCCGCTCCAAATGAACTCGCCGGCTGCTCGCGCGGAATGTAAGCCGACCGATAAGCTACAGCGAGGCGTACACACCCCTCCGTTTTCTCCGAGACGATCCGAGAGGCCGACTTCGACAGTTGCGACTCCACGGAGAGCCGGAAAGAAGAGGACGGAGCATCCCGTCGCGGGCTGCACTTTCCTTTGTCGCGCAGGAGGCGACTCTCGGCTACCTGCTTTCCCTCCTTGCGGCGGCGGACATGATTTCGTGGGCAGCCGCGCTCCCCGAACCTGTTGCGGCCGCCGGCGACCGACCTCGGAAGCTCACGCGGCGCGGAAATTCCTTTGTCCCGTCGCAGCGGGCGGGAAGCACCGATCGCGAGGCCCCCGATCAATGCGTCGCTCATCTCTCCGTCGGGGCCCCGAGCTGTTTTTACGTCGTTACGGGCCGAGCGACGCTTCGCGGAATCGCTTTCGTTCTTGTTGCAAAATAAAGCGTCGCGGGCGGATCTCTAACGGAACTTTGCTTTTCTGGGTCTGATTTCAAGCCCGGAAAAACGGCGGAAAACCGCGTCGACCAGCCAAAAGTACTTCCCTCGTTCGATAAGGCTTCTAATCTAAATCTGAAACGATTACTCATCGGGCTCTCTAGCATAATCGCCGCCGTCGTCCCCATTGGCATCGGAGAGTTGAAGAACCTCCTCGGGGCATCGATCTCTCTCTCTCTCTCTCTCGCCGATCCGATCTCGTCGGCGGCCGGCGAGCACCTGGCACACTCTCGCGAGGTCCTCGCCCAACTGTCGCTCCGCCGGAGGAGAGGGGAACGACGGCGCTCTCTCTCTCTCTCTCCCCCCGCCAGTCGGGGGGCTCCCCTCCACCGGCCAGGGCCGCGAGGACGTTGACTCGGCGCGAGCTCGCGGCCTTCGCGCTCCCGCTCCCGAGCGCCTCTCTCTCTCTATCTCGCTCGCTCTCCGTGTGTATTTGTGCGTGCGTAGGCCTCTTTGAAATAGAAATTTTCGGAGGCCTTTTTTGACGTAACGCTTTTTTTTCAGATCACTGGGCCGCCGCCGAGCGCACGACGCGTTTATATAATCTCGAGCGCGAGGTTTTTTTCTTATTTTTTTTTTTTCTTTTTTTTTCGAAAAGCGATACATAACCCTGCCGTTTTCGAAAGGAGGTTTAGGCGGATCGAGTCGTCTTTTTTTTCAGCCCGGCACAAGTGATACGGTTGGAGGTGGAATCGGAAGAAAGTCGCGCTCGCGGAGGAAAGCGGAGAAAGTAAATATCCACTTGTGCACAGGCAATTCATCGCGAGTTTTTCAAGAACCGCAGCAGGCTGAAAAAGAAAGATATTCTTTCGGGGGCAACGAACCAGCGCCAAGCGCACTCCAAGGGACAATGACTGTTTTGTCTGTTAACTGCATTTTTAAGAAAGCTTCTCTCTCTTACTCTCTCAATTTTCGGACCGCATATTGTGTAAGAGGGATGTAGGACACGGCCGGGAGGAAAGGAAAACTTTCGCCACCTATTTCCCCGCCCGCCGACTCATTGTGCCGGTTTTTTTATTCCCGAAAATCTCCTCGGACCGCGGCTACTTCCTGGTAATTCTAGACGTGCGGTGGACCAGAAGACGCAACCTTTGTGTTTACACTCGAGATGCAGAGAGAGAGATATTCTTGATTTTCCGATCGGCTCTCGATATGTTTTTACGGACGCCCCGCCAGGATTTTCCGCGAAGCAGCAGCGGCATAAAGAGGAGAGATCCGGATTCATCCGCAGCCTTGAGAACGAACGTTAAATTTGAAGGGCCTTGACTGCTTGATTTCCGTCTCGCTCGCGGTCGATAGCTTCTTCGCAGCCTTCAACTCGCGAAATACTCACACTCCCATTCACTTCCTGGCCTTCTCTCTCTCTCTCTCTCTCTCTGTCTGACTTTCGCGCCCGCGCGCTTTGTTCGACAGAGAAAGAGAGAGAGAGGGAGCGAGTTTTGCGACGCAGTTCTCGCGGATATTTGAGAATCGGAAAGTTTTCGCTTACCTTGCATCCTTCGCAGGAATGAACGCCGTAGTGAAAACCGGAGGCCTTGTCGCCGCAAACGCGGCACAGTACGGTGGTCCCGTCGAATTCTGCAACAAAAAACAGAGGAGAAACCAATGACATTAGCCCCGAGAACAATGGAACAATAACTTGGGTTTTATTTCGAGCGCGGAAAAAGTTTATATGCTTTTTGGAATACAAATCGTTACGTAAATTGTTTCTTTATACAGTAATCGTATTATAAAATGTCGGCTGCTCGCCGCGAAGCTGAATTTCCTGCTTCTAAAACGGCGGCAAATAAGACAATTAACCGCTTTCAAAAGTCAAGTACCCCATTTTCACTCGCCTGCTCGCGAGACTACTTTCGCTAATCCCGATCAAACGAGCCCTGCTCGACCGAGCCCCGGCCTGCACCTGGAATTCCCATTCTCGCCTCGAAAGGCTAAAACAACGGGCGGCGAATTCGAAAAAGGCGAACAGTGCGCGGGCGCGAGGCGTCCCACGTGGCGGCGCGTGCGCGCATACATGCATACGTACACGCGCGCGCGTTCGAGAAAGAGCGCGAGGATAGAGGGAGAGAAAGAAGAACACTTTCTCCGCGAGCGAGCGAGCGAGGAGAGTTACAGCATCGCGCCGTGTTACAACTTTCTGCTTTCACTCGGGCGATAACCGCGCGATATCTCGCCTTTCTCGCGCCAGGCCTCAGCGGGAAAAACTCTCGGTCGGGAGAGCGACTTTCCACGGCTCGTGCTCGGGCACTTTTTTCGCGTCTGCTCCTTTTTTTCTCCTCCTCGGTCGAGCTTTTTCGGTCGACTTCGGAAGGCCAAGTTTACGACGAAGCGCGAGCGAGCGACAAAAAGCCGAGAGGAAAGCGGAAAATACGATGAGTTCGGAAGTGTTTCTCTGCACTGTCGATCGGGACTGAAAGCTGTCAAAACACTCTAATAATAGACCTCCATCCACGGCGAAGCGGTCGCCATCGGGGTAGGAGGAGGAAAGAGAAAAAAAAAATTCCCCCTGGGAGGAAGAGCGTGTCGCATTACCGATATTGAGCTCGGGCTCGGGCCTGGCCGACGAGACCGTCGAGTCCATCGTCGGCATGGTGGCGGCGTTGACCGGGCTGGCCGGCGACCTGTGCGGTATCTGCGGGTAGGGGCTGGCGGACATGCGCGCGAAACTCGCGGCGAAGAGCCTCGGGGGCGGCGAGTGGGCGTCCGAGTGCTGGGGCAGCGCTGCCCCCGTGCAGTGCAGCACGCTGCTGCTGTCCGGCGCGAGGATCATCATCGCGGGGGAGGGGGAGGTGAAGCGCGTCGCCGCTAAGCACTAGAACACTGCACTGTCGTCGCTTGCATCTGGTCCGCAGTCACTGATAACACACGAGATCACTGAGGCAGGGTTCTCTGTCGAGGAGTCGAGGCACACTGAGCGCTGACAGCTGGACGGCGAGGCACTGCGTCGAAAACTACGACTGAGTCCTCCCGGGACGAAGGACGAGCGAGTAGTGACGGTGCAGGGTGGCCGGCGCGCGCGATATATATGAAACGCGAGCACACGCTCCGTGTGTCTGCTGCTCTCCTCCTCTCTCTCTCTCTCGGTCGCTCTCGTCGTCGGTGTGCGCTCGGCGAGAGAGTGAAAGTGAGTCTTTGCTCGAGGGAGGCTCGCGTTGCTCTGAGCTCTCTGGCTTACCTGGCGCTGCTAGTGCAGCCCTTAGTCTCTCTCTCTCTCTCTCTCGCTCCAGACGCAGACGAGGGGAGCGAGCGGAGTGGGGCAGGAGCTCTCGAGTTTTAGGTCTGCGCTCGTGTCTACGCCCTGGCTCGTCCGTACACATTATGTACGCGCGTATCGCGGAGCCGGGAGAGCGAGAGAGAAGGAAGGTTAGGGCCGCGGGGAGGGGGGGCGAGAGAGTTCATCGCATTTTCAATGCTGGAGGTCACTGACAACAGAGCGGCGGCGGCGGCGGCGGCTTAGGCGGCTACAATGCCGATTCCAGAGCCAGCCAATGGCTGAGTACCGAGCGCGGAGCCGATTGGCCGGTGCCGTCCCCCCTGGCCGGCGCTCCCCCCTCCCTCCGAGCGTCGTCCGAGCCGTCGCCGGCGTCGGAGAGGAAGTTCATCGGCCGAAACCTTGACTGAATTACCCCGCAGCGGCGGCCAAGGCCATGCCAGCGAGCCAACCTCGCCGAGTCGTCGCGCGTGTGTGCTCCTACGTGTGCGCGTGCGTGTGCGTTCCTCTCTCTGTGTGCTCCCGCGTCTTCTTTTTTCAGGCTAAGCGAGCGCGGCTGCTGCCGCTGATGCTCGTTATCTTTATTTTCTCCCCGCTGCTCCGCTCTGCTCTCCGTCTTTTTTCCTCGCTTTGCTTTTCGGTGTATTCTTGGAGCGCAGCGGAGCCGGGCAGGAGAGAGAGAGAGAGGGGGGGGAGACGTGTCGTAGGAGCTTGTGTGCTTTTAAGCGATACTGTTTACGTTTTGGCTCTTTTGCTTTCTCTTTCGGTCCGCGCCGCGGATGATGAGTGGCCCTGCTGCGTCTGCGCGCTCGTGTGCGGGGGCCCCACATATTTCGGATGCGGCGAGAGATGATGCTGCTTTTTTCGGGCGCGCGCCGCTTTCGTCGGAAACCCATTTAATATTTTAAACGGCCGATTCTCCTCGGCTCCGGACCTTCGAGGAAACGCTCCGGGAGCGGAAAAACTCGAAAAAGTAAAAGTAACGCGAATCGACGGCGCACTCGCCGGCAGAAGCTGAGCGGCTCCTAATTAACGAAATGTTTCTTTATTAAATCTTAATTAAGCCGCAAGAAGTATATTGCTCTTATAAATTGAGCGCGAAATCATCGGAACAATCCCACACGCACGCATCCTCCTTCCCTTTCACCGAGGCGAGCGCGTGAGATTCCGCGTCGAAAACTCTCTAAAAAAAAAGAACAAAAACCACGAAGCGAAGCCCGCAGGAAGAAAGCGGCGCGGCGCCGCGGGAAAAGCGCGCGAAAACGCGCGAATTCAGCTAGAGTCGTCCGTCCTTCTCCGCGAGTCAGCGGACGCGAGTTCGACGAACCTGCGCTCGCGAGTTCATCGAGCCGCGCGCAAAAGAGAGAGAGAGAGAGAGAGAGAGA
>JAWWEM010000027.1:10619382-10633524 GCA_035582935.1 Ormyrus thymus
TAGGTTTGTCTCGGCTCGGATTCGTTGGGTCTGAGTTTCGTAATTACGGTGCTTAGAGTACAATTAATAATCTTGCAAGCACCTTTTTCGAGTCAGCGTACAAACTGAAATCCGTACGAACAAGAGTATCCGTAAATCTCTACGTTCGAGAGCAAGCGCCTAAAAAATCAATGAATAAAATTCTATTTAAGAGTGGCAACATCAAAAGCCACTCGTCACGAAGTGTTTTCGATTACCGCAGAATTCGGGCGTCTTGTATAAGAGCTCTAGCCACGAAAACAACAAGACCGTCGGCGTGACACCTGAGCGTGACGCATGCTTTACTATGTGCGTGCGTATACATATAGATACGTATCCCCCTTCGAAAAAAAGACGTACGTTCCCCGGGACTATTTTTCTGACCCACATAACGAAAAGTTCGTTGGCTCCGAGAGCGAGCGATTCGGGCGGCGCGATAAGCAGGAAGGAAAAGGAGCTCCGCTCAGCTCCTCTCTCTTTCTCTCGGGGCCTACATTTCGGGCATTGTGTTGTGCAGCCGGCCGACGTAATGCTCTGACGCAATCCCTCCTCCTCCTCCTCCGATGGGCTTTTCCCTGCGTTCCCGAACGCTCGGTGTCATTGACACACTTAGCTCGGCGTCCTAGATGCCGCGCTCGACTCGCCCGACGACACCCGACGATGAGCTTTATCCCGAGTCGGACGAATATCCGAGGTGAATACACTCCCGAGAGAGTCGAAAACAGCGCTCGAGCCAGGTGTGAACGAACTCCGGGGTCACAATGTCCGCCGGGCCCGCCGGTAATTTTGTTATGACAATACTGCGGGCTTGATTAACGAGTGACTCGATCGGCGCTCGTGACGAATCTCCGCGAGCGAGGCTCCTCGACCGTCAAAGTCGAAGCTGGAACGAGGTGTATCGCCTGGTTAGTGACCCCGCCGGAAAGTCCCGCGCGCCGTTTCGAAGATTTTCGCGACGACGACGGCGTGTGTTAGTCGAGCTGCCGTTTACACAGAGCCCAAGAGCGGACTAGATGCCGGGAGAGGTTTAGTCATCCGGGTTAAAGTCTCCCGGGTGACTAATCAACTACAATGGGGATCAATAGCCGCGAGTGGTCTAGTGGATTTTTTTTTAAGACTGCAACGTCTGGCCCAATTTTGAGCAAGTGAGTCAGGAGGATGAAGCAATTTTCGTTGAGGCAGCGTTGCGTTGCGGACGGACGATTTGAAGTTGCGCAATTGTGCTTCTTCGAGATCTGCGCTGAATTTACTGTTTTTAATTTATATTTCGTCGGCTCTTCGATCTTACTTTTATGCCGCTCGGAAGAAGAATAATCAAAGATCGCTTACAGGTGACTGAACTCTCGTCAAGTTTCTAGCCGCGCCGAGGCTAAATTCACTTTCATTACCGATTTCCAAAAGGCTAAAAGAAAGTCCCGGGCAATTAGCGATCGCGGCGCGCGGCTCATTAATCGGCCGTCCGTCGAATCGGCGGGCGAAAGCCGCCGCCGTTCATGTAAAAAATAGCGGGAGAGAACAGCGAAGAAAAGGCGCACCCGCGCACACACGGCTCGTTAATTTTCCGGCTCGAGGAAACTGCGCCGCGCGCGACTGCCGGTGTCACGCGAGGCTCTCTCTCTCTCTGTCGCTCGGCGGAGAAAAACCAGCCGCCGGAGAAAGCACTTTCTTCGTGCCACTCGCCGCTCGCGCGCGCATGGTAATAAAGCGTAATCGCGAGGGAGAGGGAGCTCCCATAATTCTTATCTGCAAGGGCCGCGGAGGAGAGGGCGCTCGTTAATAACCGGGCTTACGCGTCGATGCCGCGACCGTTCAACGAGTGCGGCGTATAAATAAGTTGACGAGGGTAATTTTAGGGCCGGCAGGAGCGCTCCCCGGTATTTTTAGGAGACGCGCGGGCAGTTAAATAAATTCCCCGGCTGAATTTGTTATTTTTACTTATTAAAATCTACGCGCGCGCCGGCGCTCGTAAAACGTTTTCGAATCGGAAGGAAAAGGCTCGGCAGAATCGCCTAGCGAGCGCAAAAATAATCCACGCCACATTCGAATCGTCAGCTCGGCGAGGGACTCTCGGCCGCGCTCGCTCCTCGGCGAGTGCAATAAACCGGCGGGCTCGCTCGGCGAAAGAGCGGGGAAAGGAGAATGAAGAAAAGAAGCTGCAGCGGCGGCGAGCGCTCCCTCGAGAGAGATTAGCCAAGGTGGAACGAACCTGGAGGAGAGAAGAGGAGCCCGGCCGCGGTGCCAGTGAACTCGGTTGGCCGGTCACTAACCAGGTAACCCACACTAGCAGCCTACCCGAACGGTGAAGAGAGCCTGGCCTTTTTCACCGTTCCCCCGCTGCAGCTCCCTCTCCTCTCTCGCGAGTATGGATATGAGGAGAGGAGACGACTCCCCCGGGTAATTGCGCCCGAGGAATGCGAGCTTCCGCCTTCCCCCTTTTCTTCTTTCCGAGCCTTAGATTCTCTCTCTCTCTCCGCGAGCCGCGCGAGAGCCTCGTTATCGTCCTAAGCGCGAACCTTTGTTTTCGCCGGATCCGGATCGCCTATCTCGAGAGGAGAGAGCCGAGCGCGTGTACGTTGCACGCCTTTTTCTGAGGCCTAACGAGGAGGGAGCCTACCCCGAGAAGGCCGCGCTGGCTGCTTGTTTATTCGATCTTTTCGCTAACGGCTATTTGTTTTATAGACGCCGCGGGATTTATGTTCGGGGAAGTGCTTACTATATGGAAAATTGAAAAGGCCAATTTATGGGCTTGGAGGCCGATACTGCCTTCGGATAAAGACGTCCTTTATCCGTGCCTCGTTAAAGCGCGCTTCATTTTTCGAAAATCACTTCTTTTAATTAACCTCGCTTGGGCATTAATTTCTCCGAAGCAATTCTCCGACGCTCTGCTGCTCCTCTCTCTCTCTCTCTCTCTTTCTCTCTCTATCAGTATCCAGAAATCGTCGGCGTTACGGTAATTGGCCGTTACGCGTTATATATAGGCGTGCGGGCGGGTTGAAAAAAAGTCGAACGTTAGTCAGAAGGGACGTCGGTCCGCTATGCACTCCGGAAAAGATGCAGATGTTGCCAGAGAGAGAGGGAGAGAGAGAGCGCATTGCCGGACAAGCTGACAGTCCGACTGACGGGGCGAGGAAGGCAGATATGGACGCGCGACGTCTTGTACAATGGATTAACTGGAGCGCTACGCTTTTCGAGCTCTATGCGGGCGCTCTTCTTATATATACTGCTATGATTCTCAATTAGGGGTTCTCGTGGAAGATTTTTCGTTCCAACTTCCTGTTTACGGCAATTATTTTTAGATCTGCCCGAGCCCTCGAGGCGGCACTTCTCGATAAAACGTTTCCTTCGACAAAGGGACCGGGGCACGAGATGCGCGCCCTTTAAAAATTCGAGGACTGGTGCGCCGAGAACACTCCACCACGAAAAGAAAAAGGAACGACGCGAAAATTGATTCGGCAAACTTCCCGGCGAAAGGCTCGGCGAGGGGTCAGCGAGAGAGGCGAAAAATCCCGCGGCACGAAAAGTGTGTCAATGTCCCGGGCGATAAACAAGCGGCGCGGTAGCCGCGCGCGTGCTAGGAAGCTTCTGGACGCGCGTCGACGTTCGTTACGCGCGGGAGGAACCGCTATATCCATAAACGCGACGCCGACGTCGTCGTCGTCGGCGGCGGCGGCGGGGAGTCGCTGACCCCCGCGGCTGCCGCGCGCGCTCACATAATAACAAGCTCAAAGTGCGGCCGAGTCATCCTGTTTATCGGGCCTGCCTTTTTTTTCGGGGAAACCGTGCAGGCTCTTGCTCATCCGGGCTAAGTGTTTTCGAGATGAATTTATTTGGTTACTCACTCCCGGCGATGGCTTGTATCGATCGATGGCGTACTCACCTAGAACAGAAAAAGGAGGCTTCGGTTAGTCGACGTAGTTTTCGGGAATTTCAACGAGAGGTCTTTTTGTGGGATGTACGCAGTGAATGGAGATAAAAGTGCTTGGGAAAAATTGAGAATTTAAAGCTGAGCAATTGAAAAAATAACAGTTCCCTCTACGTTCCAGACTGCTCTCGGAACGAAAACGTTCGCCGCAAAAATGCCGGCGGAACTTTAGGCGCGGAGGGCAGAAACGTTATTCGCGATCGGCGCGCAGACGAGCACAACCATTGTGGCTAGAAATATATATCGACGCCACTCGGGCTGATCGATAGAATCTGCACTCTCTCGCGGTGCGGCGGAAAAACGGGGCTGCGGCCGGAGAAAGAGAGCCGCGCGAGGAAGGAGAGGAGAGAAGTTCAGGGTTAAAGGACCGATAAAACGCCTAGCGGACGCCGGCCGCCGAGGGAACGTCCGTAGCGACGAAAAGCGAGCAAACAGGATGTATATAGGCAACCGAGTCCTGCCTGGCTGCCGGCCGGCGCCGCTTTTCTTTCTCTTTAACTTTAATCCAGTTTTCGACTCGATTTAAGCCTCTCTCACGTTTTTTTTTTTTTTTTTTTTTTTTTTTTTTTTATCAATCTGCGATAATATTTTATTCGCTGCAATTTGCCGAGTATTTTTGTTTCAGTGTCGGTTATTATCGCCTTTAAAAATGCAGAAAATCTAGTCCGAGCGAGCTGAATAATCGAAGATAAACAAAAGTAAGAGCAAGCAGCGCTCGATCGCGGAGCGAGAACGTAAGCATTTTTCGCGAGCGATCGCGATTAAGGGGCCAACGCGCGATTAGCGTTCTCGCGGACGCTTCCAGAAGCGGGCGGCCCGCACCGACTAAGCAATTTCGCAAGCCCGTATAAAGATGATATCAAACCTCGATCCGATTATCGCGATGCTCGCGCCGATTTCTCGCGCGTTCGATTACGAGTCGAAAGAAAAAAAAAAACAGAAAAAAAGAAAAATAAAGATATTAGCAAAAAGCCCGGCTAAAGCGAATGGGGGCAAAGACCGAAGCGGCAGCAGCAGCGGCAGCGGCAGCAGGCGAAGGAAGAAAGAGAGGAGGAGGAGGAGGAGGAGGCACGCGCGGTTGGCCTGCAGTTTGTTGCCCGGTGACCGAGTTCATCGCACCTCGGCGAACGTTCGTTCACTCGGCATCAGCAGCGCCCCGATTATTCTCCCTCCTCCCCTCCCCCCCTCTCTCTCTCTTTCTCGGCCGCGCGAAATCGAGAAGCTTCTCTCCCTCCCGAAATTCCCGCACGCGGAAGAGGAAGAGCCCCCGAGGCTGCTCCCCGAGAATAGGTGACTGTACCTACTCGGTGATACGCCGCCGATCGCGTAGAAAGTAGAATAATTTTTCCGCGGATCGATAATCGCCGGATGCACTCTTACTTGCATTGTCTCGGGCGCGAATTCGAGAGCGCCGCGGCGCGGGACAGGTGCGCCCGCGCAGGCGCGAGGAGCCTATATACCGCTAGCGCAATTTGCATCTAATCCCGCAGTCGCGCTCTCCGAGAGTCAAGATCGATGACCGACTGCACGCCCGGCCGTTCCCCCGCGCGCATTGTGCCGGCTCGTCGGCCGAAGATCCTACTCCTCTTTCTCTCCTTCTCTCTCTCTCTCTCCTCGGTGGCTAAAAATTGCATCGCTATATACCGAACGCGCGCGTAAACGTGCATAATGAAAAAATGCAGATTTCGAGGGCGAACCGGTTGTACGTCGCGCGGAGTCCTTCGTCAATCCTTGCTCCGTCCTCGGGCTCGTGTAGAGGAGAGCGACAGCTTGAGAAAGCTCGGCGCGCTCGGAGCAACGGTACAGGCAACAACTGCAACAACCCTCGTCAAGTACGTAGACCCTTAACAAAGGGGGCAACGACACCGGCCCGCTCGCTCCTTCTCTCTCTCTGTTGGAGTAGCTAGAAAACGCCAGCAGGTAAACACGTACACGAGAGAGAGTCGCGGCGGGGTAAAAAGGCGAGCAAATTACATACGCGCGGCGGAGAGAGAGAGAGAAAGAGAAGCGGGTGCACTGACCGGCGACATTCCTGGAATGCGCCGAAAGGGCCCTTTCGCACGACGTACGTCTCGGACCGCTTGGATTACCGAATTAACATTCGTTTCGCACGCGGGGAATTCCTGCGGCGCCGGGGGCTGCTCTCCCGCTCGCCGTCCCTTTATCGGCCGGCTTATAATTTTGCAGGCCGCGTCGAAGGCGGCTGTCGTCGAGAAAAGGCGAGCGAGAGGCACACGTCTGCCGGTTGGAAAATCCTCCGTGATCGAATGCAAAGCCGGCTCGTTATGGGGTTCGACGGGGGCATCGCTCGCCCGGCCGCACCGGACGGTTATACGTATCGCGCATTCGCCGCGCGTACGCACCTCGCCTCTCCGCGTCTCGTCGGTCATCGGCATGACCCCCGCATTTCTCGGGCTTTTCCGTGCCCTCTCCGCTTCTCTTTGTCCGTGGCTTCTTTAACGGGACGCCCCCCCGATGATCCTTCTCGTTAGCCGATTGTGTTCACGGCGGAAGGGACGGAAATTTATCGGGACTTGGGAGAGGCCGCGGAGCTGCGACGGGAATATTTTCAGGACGACGGCGTGTCTTTTTTGTTTTTTTATTCGAAGGCTGCGCACATTGCGGCGTTTTGTGCGCAGAGGCGACGCCGCGGAGATGCCGGCCCGCTGATAGCTTTGACAGGCGCGGAAAGAATCGCCGGCCACGGAATTACTGATGAGCGGCCGTATAGTTCATTGTCGCGCGGAGAGTCGGACGCGACTGTAGGCGAGCACCGCGGGAGCTTCGAGTTCGTTCGATATACCGGCGGGGAGGTCCGCTTTGAATTTCTCCTATTAATTATTTTATTTTTGCTTTCTCGGGATGATCTCATCTGAAGCTTTGGGCTTTTCCAAACCCAAGCAACCACGACGTCTCTTGCGCAAAGCGAAAACTGAATGCGGAATAACCCCGAGCGCCGGGCTGCTATTTTAACCCAAATCTAAGGAGTGACCTCGAAGCACACTATCCAGCGGTTCTCTAGATATGCGCAGCGTTGCAGCCTGGGACAATCCCAATTATTTCGGTTACAGAAGCCCGAGCGAGATCTGGGCCGCTTTACTCGGGCCGTACCGTCCCAGGCGCGCTCCTGCGTCCCAGTTTCTGTATCAGCGCAAGTATTAGAATCGCTCGAGGAGTAAACAGTGTAACGGTTAAAGCGGCGGAGATAAAAAAATAAGCTAATTCGATTGTTGTCGTTCCGTGCGCAGCCGAGATAGGCGGGGAGTCTAAAAATAAATCCGGCGCGCGCATTTCCGTGCTTTGCCGCTCTCGGGCGCGGATCGGCGGCGTAAAAATCGACGTCGACGCCAAAGTGCATCTATTAAGATCTATTAGCATTTAGAACGTAAACATAATTGACTATGTAATGGGCTCGGGGCGATTATGCCGCGGTTACGGTCAGCGATCGGCGACTTTCCATTAAAAGCTCGCATGCATATTCAGCCGGGCGAAGGATATCGACTCGAGCATTATCCCCTCGGAACGACCGAGAGAGTCCAGGTCATCCAGCGACGGTAATTGTGTCATCAACCCTGCCGCGAGGCATCGCGCTCGGCCGCGATCCCGCGTGCCTCGGCCATTAGTCCATCTCTCTCCCTCTCTCTCGCTCGCTCTTCGCGGCGCGCGGCGAGTGGGGGAGAAAAGAACAGGCTGCGCTTAGGTTAGCGAACGCAACTGGACGCCGGCGGTCAGTCACCCCGAGCTGCAGGCCGCTTCTGCTCCAGATCTCGAGAGCCGCCCGAGCGAGATCCGCGGAGCCGCGCGAAAGTTTCAGGCGGCGAGTCGAGGAAATTCGACCTACCTGGACTGTTGCGCTCCTGCGAGGGAGCGGAGATCGAAAGTGACGCTGTGCACCGGACGGCGAGGAGCTGCTTCGGGAAATCGCGGGGGAAAAACAGCTGATTCGGGGAGATCGCTCGGGAAAAGAGAGCCGCTGCTCGTTGCTTCTCTTGATTTTTATTGATTTTTTTAGAGTTCGCACAGCAGAAATGCGTTGGGCAAAAGTTTATAGCTTGTGAAACTTTCTTAAACAATTACTATTATCCCTAACAGATTAATAGAATGACAATCAGACAAGCGAACAAAAATGATCGGTAGAGTCTGTACATTGCTGCTAAAATGTCTCTTTTTATTTCGATTCTCATCAGAGACAGATCCACCGAGCCAAACACTTTGTTCCCCGAAAATTCGATCGACATAATTCAAGTATCGTCGCTCACTCCCAACCTGAGCTCGCGGTCGAGTCACCGCCGAGATCGAAAATCATCTCGACCGGTCTAATCGCCCGGCCGGCACCTGCCTCGTTTCACACGGCCGCCTCGGGAGTCACGAACTTTTGCGGGGCCGCGCGGCGTGTATATATATATATATACACATATAAATAATCGTGCTCTCGCGCGAGAGACAATGCACAATGCTAACGGAGAAAGTAGCAGCCGCCGCGACCGCGGCAGCGAGAGTCGCGGGAGAGTTTATCTCGACATCTCTCTTTCTCCGACGAGCCGACGCGCGAATTTATGCTGGCGCGGGTTCGGTATACGTACCGAAGAAAGTACGCGCGATTGAGCGGCGCGAGCCTCGTCGATACGTCGGTTCCTCGCTCGAAAGCAGGCTTGCGTAATCACGAAAACAAGCAAGCAGCCGCGACGATCGCAAGAGGCTCGTCGAACATTCGAGAGAGAGAGAGAGAGAGAGAGATGGAGCGAGGAAAGCCGGAGGATCGAGCCGGCGGCGAGAGCGCGGAGATGGAAAGCTTATCTAAAGCGGAAACTCAAGGCGAGAGAGGGACGACTCGGCCTGACGGGCGTTACGTAACCCGACGACGCGGCGGAGGAAAGTAGGCGAGGCACGAATTTGGTTATTCGGTCAGGCGGAGCTCTCGTCTCGGACGCGGCTCGGCCGTCGCGCTGCAGCATTTTTCTCTTTCTCCCCGAGAGAGTCTACGCGACGACGCGCGGCTGACTTTCTTTCGCGCAAAAGTGAAAATCTCCCCGTCCTCGGCCGGGGCGAATCGGTCAACGAGTCGGCAGTTCCACCTGCGTCCGAGGCGCGGAAAACGCGCGGCGTCCGCGGAGAATCTCGCAGGCGCAATCTAGCCTCGTTAAAAGGCGCGCGAATCGGCTAGGAAGGAGCTGCGCGCGATAATGAGCGGCGACGGAAGCTCGTGAAAAAATCTGACCCGGAAGCAATGCCGGCGGAATAGGCAAAGAGAGCTGCCTGCGCGCGCGCGTCGTATCCCACGGAAGCTATCGGTCCCATTGATAGGGAGCTTAGGAGGTTCGTTGAACCTGAGCCTGCGGTGCAGCGCCGGCGGCAGGTCGCTGACTCCGTTTCGCGACGCGCGGCGCGCGAGACTCGCCGAGCGCCGGCGCACTTTGTATGCCGAGCGCGGGATCGAGATTGCCAATTTTATCCGACGCCGCGCGCGGCTTTAGTTTCATTCTAATTTCCGAGTATTATGTTGCTTCTGCCTCTAAGTGAAAACCCTTGCCTCTCCTGCTTCGCACTTTGTAGCATTGGACAGCTGGTCGTGCAGGTCGGAGCAGTGCTTATTATCCCTTACTTCCAATCTCGAGCAGAGTAAAAGCCTCTCGATCAGCTGAATTTCCATGAACGTCTCACGAGGGTACCCCGAGAAGCTCGGCCTACACCGAGCTCGGCTCGAGCGGCCCGAGCAGAGGCACACCAGTCGTCGGCCGCGTCGGGCAAATGAGATCGTTAAAGCCGGCCGATATTCTAACGCCTATTGGCCGCTAGGCCGATAAATCAAAGTCCCTCTCGGCGCCGCGGCGGAGCTGCACGTGTACAGTTAGGCGAACCAAATTCGCGACAATGAACGAGGAAGTCGCCTCTTTGGATGCGCCGCGAGCGCGCGAGAGAGACCGACCTATTTTCAGAGCCCGGCGCTGTGCCCGGGACAAATTTATCTCCCGCTCGCTCCTCTCGGACTCTCGCGGCTAGAGTTTTCGCACGCTAATTAAGAGCCGCGGGCTTGGGTAAATAAATCGATCGTACGCGCACGTCCGCCGAGCGCGGCCAGAAATCGTAGTGTGTCAGTGGAGTGGCCCGCAGTCGACGCGAAATCGAGCGTTCGAGAGCGCGAGAGCTGCGGCTCGACCGCATTCCTCGCTCCTCCTCTTCCCGACGCCAAAGGACTCGCTCGGCTCTTCCGATCGGCAAGAGACAATGGCGATTACGGCTTTTCTATGCTAATTCCAAGTACTTTCATTAATATTTACTCATGAGCGCGACACACTTTTTACGTATTTTGTCTCTGCCTCCGAATCGACGCCGCGCGGATTTCAAAGGCTTTGTAAACCAAATGTTTTGCTTATCTTAAAGAATGTATCGACGCTTCCAATCTCCTAAAGCAGGAAAAGGCGGTCAATCAAATTTACAGAGCCGAGCCGCGCGAAAACAGCGCAATCTTCCAAAAAATCGGCGCACCGAGTCACACTTCTCTCTCCTCGCCGAAATCAGGCAGCCGAATCTCCCGCACGTGCATGTCGAGAGGGAATTTCGGCGTGCGCTGCTCGGATGCTTCCGCACGCGCTTTTTTTCACAAGAGAGAGAGAGAGAGAGAGAGAGCGGGGATCGCTCGTGGCCTTGTCCCCGGTCAGTGGCACTTTTTTATCGGCCCGCGCGCGCCTCTCTCTCCCCCTGCGAGGCAAAACACGTGCAGGTTCAAGGGCCCGAAAAAGAGGGAACCGGCGGCGGTCAAGGTCTACACCTCCTCGCGGCGAAGCTCTCCTTAAAAAGCCGAAACGCGCTTGACGGATCGTGGAGCGCGGCTGTTGCGCAATAATTTTTTTAGAGCCGCCGCGGTGCCCCGATGCCTTCTTCGTTCGAGGATCGTTCGACTTCTTTTTCGTCGGCTCGGAAAAGTACCGCGGAGTTGTTGCGTCGGGCGAGTTCTCTTGCCGTGAGGATTTTCGAGCTTCTTAAAATCAAGTGATTTTACTTTACGCTGACTATCCGAGAATTGTCGTAATTGTATTAAATAATGCCCGGGGCCGTTTGTAAGTTACTTCTCCTTCAGATTCTCGACTCGTCAAGGATTTTCCTCCGAGCTCGTGAAAAATGACGTCGAGACGCTCGAAAGAATAGCCCCGACTCTGCTTGCGCCGAGCGTTGCATAAGCTCTGATTCCCAATAAGTTATTCCCGCTCGGAGGCGCAGGAAACATTTGTCGATGTATAAGCTTGCATAAGCGCGCGGCGGACTTTAAATACCAAATCGGGAATGTACTTCTCGCCGCGGAATACGAATTGGCCACTTGAATACGGCCGACGCAGAAGGAAGCGAGCATGACCCTGAGATCGTAATACGCGTCCGTTTCCTCCTGGAAAACAGTGCGCGGACGCCGCCACGCGTCGGACTCTCCGAATTCCGCGTACTGCTCACTGCGCAGTTGACGGCTCGTCCTTTCCTCACCTTGACGAGCGTAGACACGTGTCTGCGAAGTCGTCGATGACACAACGTCCTGTTTTCTCTTGCCGAATATTGTTCAAAGAGAGAAAGGGACTGGAGATGCGAGGCTCGGCGAGATGATAGAGCCGCACGGCTAATTTAATTCCTCGGGCGAGGAGAGGCTCGAGTATCGTAATTCAGACATCATTAGATTGTAGATATTTCATTAGCGACGGCTGGAGAGCATTAGGCTGTTTGTTTTACGGACTTGCGCTCGCGCGTATCCGCAAAAGGATTATACGCCGCTCGATTATTCACTATCGCATTACGATACCGCAGAGCTGAATTAATACGATGTGTATATACAAATACCTCTTGTTTATCTCCGCGAAACGCCGCTCGTCACTCTCGGATTGAGTTATCAAGCGCGTACACGTAAACTTTAAAAATTATCAATCGAAAAACCGCGTCTTATCTCGCGTGCGCGAGTCAGCACGCGAAAAATGGGTCAGTGAATGGTCACCGCGTGAAAAAGACTCGAGGCAGAGGGGGAGAGAGAGAGAGGGGGGGAACTCGAAACAAAGCGAGTCTCGATATCAAAGCGCGAGGCTCGAGGAAGGAGAGAAGGAGCGAAGATCGTTGATCCTCGCCCCGAGGTGTCACTGACTCCCCGCGCATAGGTGATCGACCTCGCCGCGTGCGCTCACCTTCTCTCCTCCCGCGGCTTCCCCTCCCCTCCCCACCCCCCGCTCTAAGGCTCTTCCTCGGATGTGCGCGCGCGTACACTACACCCGAGCGAGCGCGTGCGCCCGCTGACGTAACGCCGGTTATTCAACCTGGCGGCCGGTGAATGCCAAGGCCCTCGACTCGCGCCACCGAGCCGACTTCCTACATCCACTAGGCGCCGAGGAGAAAAATCCCCGGCACACCAGCACGCGGTTACCCGGTTACTGATCCGGCCGAGCCGAGCTCGCGACGGCTCGCGCCGATTTTCGATCGGTTTCCTCGGAGAAATGGGGATCGAGCCGGCGTTCGGGGAGGTTCGATCGATCGGCAAGCTGCGAGACTTCATTGCGGTTGATTATATAGCCAATCCAGTCGAGAAGCGTCGGACAATCAATCTCTCGGCTCTGCGGAAAAGCGTTAGAAAGTACAAGCTTCGGTGAGCGGGAGGTCAAGCAGCGCCATTAGATCATCGAAAAGAAAGAGTCGCTCTCGCCTTTAAAAGGGGCCCGCGCGCAGCGAAAGTTTTTCGGGAGAGCCTCTCTAACGCCCGTCAAACGGGCCGGGCGCCTAAAAGCGAAAGAGGCGAGGAGAGGAGGCGACGCGGGGGGGGAAAAAGCGCCTTGGGCCAGAACCGAAAGTGTTTCGCGCGCGTGCCCCCGTTAGAAGCGTATAGGCTCGGCGAACCGGCTCGGGGAAAGAGCGCGCCGATCGACGAGGCGTTAGAAGGACGGGGACGCGCGAGAGCCGCGCCACTTTCTTCGTTCCCCGCGCCGCCTTTTTTTTCGGGCCGTCCGTCGAGCGACGATGGCCGGGCTTATTAGACGAGAGCCTTGCGTAACCGGTGACGCGCGCGATCGGAGCTTATTTTCCTCTCTCGGTTACAAAAAAAAAAGTAGGTAGAGATACGTTTTTAATTGCAAATTCTGCAATCGGTGCCTTGGTAAAAAAAAAGGCGGAAAAGGCGCCGCGCGCAGAAAAAGGAAGAGGGCAGAGAGGGGCCGGTACATAAAGAGGTCGTTAACCGGCCGCGGCGACTCGTATTGCGTCGAATCGTTTTGCGCGGATTCAGGACATTTCTCCGCGCCTGTCCTGGAATGCTCCCGAACGCAGCCTTGAAATTATATATACCGACACGTGGCCTCTCTCCCTCTCTCTCTCTCTCTCTCCCCGCGCAAATGTGCCGTTACACGTGGTATTCATTCGATAGCTATCCTCGTCCGAGGAACGCGGGAGGAAGTCGCAGGATGATGTCCTCGAGAAAGCCTCTCGGATATACCGGCCGTTTTCGGTACATTGAGAGAAAAAAAAAAGAATAAAAGCTACTATTTTTTTATCGTTATTTCAGATATAAGGAGAAAAATAAGAATATTTACTATATGTTTTGAATTAATTGTAATTTTCGATTTTAATAATTACTATTCGTATAGTAAATATTGTTATTTTTCTTCTCGTATCTATAATTTTCGATTGTAATATTTACTATTTATATAGTAAATATTCTTATTTTTGTTTTCATATCTGAAATAAAAATACAAAATAGTAATTTTTACTCCTTTCTTTCTTTTACTGTAATTGAGTGCTGAGCCGCTCGATCGACACCGATTGACTATCGAATCGAGTTCTTTTTTTTTGGCCTCGTGGCAGATTGCCCGACGCTGACTTGTGGATTTTGCGCGATGATAGGTGTAATAATTCGTTTAGCGGGGGGAAAAAAAATTGGAATTACCATGCTTTCGTTGACCGCGGTTTATGATTCAATTTATTCGTCGATGAAAACCAAAAGTTGCCTCCGAGCAACAAAAGTGTTCTCCGTTGCATCGTTCGGGCGAAGATAAAAAAACAAATACTCACAAAGTGCAGATCTATATACCAAAGAGGTCAACGATCTTCGCATCAGAAACTTCAATTCGGAATTCCGCTCGGGCGAGAGAGAGAGAGAGAGAGAGAGAGAGAGAGAGAGAGAGAGAGAGAGAGAGAGAGAGAAACAACCACCAAAAACATCTCTCACAAACCCCCGCGACCTCGAG
>JAWWEM010000027.1:10642396-10658244 GCA_035582935.1 Ormyrus thymus
CTCTCTCCCATAGCATCGGGCCCGGAAAATTAATAGCCAAAGACGGAAGCTCGAACTGGATCTCTGCTCTCTCTCTCTCTCTCTCTCTCGCGCGTGTCGCAACTCCGAGCCGATTGTTTACAAATACAGAGCACGAACGAGAGAGAAAAAGGAAAGTGGAAAGTAAATAACGAGCGTGAAAGTTCCCCAAGCCGTAATTCGCGCTTGGGAAAGCGGCGCGCCGCGGTGTGTTTTCATCGCGGAAATCAGATGACCGAGTTTAGCCGGCGAGAGAGAGAGAGAGAGAGAGAGAGAGAGATCGTTGCGAACCGTGCGTTACTTCATCGCTCCCCTTTTTATAAGTGAATAATAGCCCCCCCGATGATGGCGGAACTTTGGAATTGTGCGGAGCGCGAGTGGCGGGAGAAAGGGGCCGTTGGAAATTGTTGCGTTCTAGATGGCGGCCGGGCAGGCCTGCAATCGCCCGCAAGTCATTAGCTTACTTTATCGCCGCTCTTACCTTCTTTTTATAAGCGGCGATTCGTGATCGGGAAACGCGCCGTTACGTAAACGCGAGCTTCGACCCTTTTTCCTCCGAGCTCCTTCTTTTTTCCGACGTTTAAGCGATCGGAAAAATGCATCCGCGCCGTCGTTAACCGCGGGGCTCGGATAAAGAAGCGTTCAAACGGAGAGGCTCGGCGACGAGGTGAGAGAGGCCGTAGAGAGGATTCGGGCCGCGTCCTTCGATTTTCGGGGCGAACGGGGCCGCTGGTCCAGATACAGGCGAGAGAGAGAGAGAGAGAGAGCCTGCGAATGCCCCGGGGGGAGGTTGCGCTCGCGCGTCACGGGGTGAACGCTCCGCGGCGAGCGGCACCTGACCCGAGCGCTGTTATCCCTCCCCGTGTATGCTCGCTTTGGCAGCCGCTTCTTGCGGGTGGTTGGACAAATTTTCACGCCTTTTGCAGGGCGGATTTGGAGGGTTTTTGCGACAGTTCGTTGGTGAGTAGTTGTTATTAATATTTAGCAGTTTTGTTGAGTGCTACAATTATATTTTCAATAAAGAATTTCAAGTTTGCGTCAATTATACGTGGGAATAAAAGTTTCAACAAGTTCTTTTTTATTTTAAGCCGAAAAGAAATTGTTTTTACGCTGATTTTTTGCAATTATGATCGAACGTCAAAAGTTATAATTTTTTCACGAACGAAATGTTTGAAAAAGTAATAGCGTTTCATAGTCCCCTGCAGAAGTTAACCTAAGCAGCCGAAAAAACTTACCCGACCGTAAGAACGCAATTTAACTTCGGGTTTACAGCCCATTGTAAAGCAAAAAAAGGGGTTGAACCAGAAAAAATTTTCGGACAATTCTTTAGCCCCCAAAAATGTGAAAAATACTCGCGAAACGTGTTCCGAGCATCATTCGCTGGTCGACCATTCCCCTCCCCCGGACGCGTAACGGTGCAGAAAAAATGCCCCCCTCCGCCGGTCTCGGTCCTCTTTTCCGGAGATCGGCAATAAAAATCGGCCCCTAACTGTACGTACATAAAAAAAAGGGGTTTTCCTCGCTGCGCTGCGCGCGCAGTAAACCAGAGTTAACCCTCCCGGCAAAAAATACAGTTGGCCCTAACGGGTTCAAAAAGCCGAGGGAAATTCGTAGCGGACGGTCGTAAAGTATCGTAAAGCCCTAAAGAATTAGCGCGAAGGGTTAAGCCCGGCGCGTCCAAGTCGCTCTGTTACCGGCGAATGTTTTCGTCATTTAAAAGTCAGTGGGACCGTCCGTCGCTTTACGAGTGTCCTCTCCGTGATATATGGGGATACCGTTTTTACCCTTTTTCCTCGTCTGGAGGTAATGGCCGTCTTCTACCGTTCCTCTTTTATGACGGACGGCTCTATTAACTGTGTCAAAAAACGGAAGAAGCGCCGATTCGGCCGGAGGGAGCGGCAAAAAAAGGGTCAAGCGGAGGCTAAAAGAGTTATGAGGCCCCGAGGAAAATTCGAGAAGGCCGTTTTATAAAAGGCTGACGTGCTGCGACGGCTGCTGCTGCATTTTTCCCTGTCGTCGGATTGAAAAAAGAGAACCCTCTCCACTCGCCGATAAGTCGGAGGGAGGAAGGAAAGGGAAGCGATTCCTGGCGACCTAATCAGGACGCGGAAAATGCTCTGCTTTCCCACCCGGGCATGTATGTGGCGGCTGGGAGGTGGGAGAAAGCTCGAGGTCGCGGGTTCGTTGACCGGCGAGGGTGCCACTCACCCTAACTAGGCCAACTTTTGCCCCTCCGCCTATCTATCTAGGCGCTCGCTCGCCTGCGAGCTTTATTTTTACGCCTCCCGCTATCTTTACTTCTCTCTCTCTCTCGTTTGCTTCTTTTCTCGAGGTGCCTTTTTTCTCGACCAGATCGAAAGCTATCTTTTTAAACGCTTCTGTAGGCTTTGTGCTTCACGCCTTGAAATGTAATAAGGATTTTTTTTTTATCTTTGCTTAATTTATGACTATTAAGGTTGAAAAATTCAATAGTAATCAGCAGAGTGTGTATTTGTCAGAGCGAAAATGAGTTACGAGTTCTTTTTTTATTTTCTATCTTTAACGCAATCGCATTGCATTTTAAGGTTAATTATAGCCTTGCATTTTCATTCGCATTGAATAAAATGGGAGGAAAATTTATTATTTCCTCTCGACTAGATTAGATGAAAAGCTTGATTCCATGAATTATTCCAAGCGACTTATAATAGGAGCAGCTATTTCTTATTTCAGATATCAAAACGTCCATTAACATTTATCAGCCTAATTGATTGATGGTCACATTCTATTTCCGAGCCCCGTCGGAGAATTTTTCTCATTACCCCGGAATACTCGGCGGCGAGAGCGATCCCTGAAATTTTAAAAAGCAAGCGGGCGACCATTTAAACGCCGGGCGTTAATAATATTTTCCGCAAATTCGCGACTCTATTTATACGTCGCTCTCGTCCGCGTCTCACCGAACCTCTATTTCTATCCGCGTCTCCTCTGCGCCGCGCTATTTTCGCGAAGAGCCCGACTGCCGCTGCGTTCGCTCTCGAGATGATTTACGCTATTGAGGCCATCCACCCTGCTAGTTCGCAGCTTTTTTTTTCTTTCTTTCTTCCGCCGCTCGTTACCGGCCGCGAGCTCCGGTTATTCAGCGCGCATTTAAGCCGAGGAGCAAAGTCCTCCCGCGGACTCGATGAGATTTCAGGGCAATTATCGCTGAATGTCTCTTGATTAGGAGCGGCGCGGATATTCTTTTCTCGGAATTCCGATCGAGGGAGATATCGGTGGAGAGGCTGGCCCGATGCTCTAAAAAAGAGTTGTTTCTTGCGAAATTTAGATAACGGCCTGTTATGCGAACCACTTTGATCAACGAGAACGTCATTACCTCTTGTTAACCAGTAGCGATTCGGTGGCGACGATATAAATATTGCTTCGGATAGTACGTGTTTATAGAACTATTACTTCTAGATTAGATAAACCCCGGTAAAAGCTGGCAAGAAAGTAGGTAAACAAAGCCGATAATCGAGTCTCCGAAAAGCACGGCGCAGCTCCGAAAAAGAGGCTAATACATACCCAACCCCATAAAACTGCGCAGCTACCGCGGCGGAAGAAGAAACTCCGGCGCGTGGCGATTACGAATCGAAGGAGGGGAGAGGGAGGAGAGTATCTGGAGCAGAGCGGGCGACAGGTTGCTATACTTAGTTGGGAGCAGGCAGGAGGGGAGGCAGGGGGCGAGGAACCGGGGGTTGCCCTCGCTGGGTCAGAGGTCGTTGGCCTCTCGCCACCCTCCTCCCCGAGCTGCACGCGAGAGTTTTCTCCCGATCGTTGGGCTCATTTGAATTCCGGAGAGTTCCACTACCCCCCCCTGCCCCTCTCTCTTTTCTTGCTCCGGCTCGCCTTCTTTTTTTTTTACGGGGTGGAGGCTTCATCCGAGGAGATTTTCTTCCCCCCACCCCCTCCCCCTTCAGAACGATCCGTCTTCTTTTTTCAAGCTGCCTTTTCCCCGAGCTCTGATGGCTTTATGGATTTTCTTCCTTTTATGGGACTCTGTTTCATGTTAATTTGTGGGGATAATGCTGCGGATTTAAATGCTCTTAGCTCGGGAGTAAATCTGTGATTGAATGTCATTGGAGTAGAAGGCAAAAAGGGATATATCGTGGGATTTATAAAACCTGAATCTTTTAAGCTTTAATGGAATAGTGATTTTGTTCTCATTAAAACGCTAAAATTAAAAAGAGCTTTTAATTAAAAAGAAGACCGCAATACAAGTGAATTAATTCTAAGATATCAAAAGTGCAGGTACAAAAGAATTTTTATATTCCCGAGTATTCCTTTTCATTCAAAGACCCGAGCTCAAAGAGAAGAAAAACATATTGCTTCGCCATTCCCGCATGAAGATCCGTTATTTGGAGAATCATAGAAAAGGGATTTATAGAGTCGGCGTTCGAATCGGGCTTGATTTATGCGATATTCGCAGACAGTGTTGCGTATATATGCCCGAGTTATTCTCGAAAGCGGGGCTTGATTAAAATTTCACGCAGGAACGGCATTCCGAAGTAGTCGACAATGGAAGGGGGGGGGGGGGGGGGTTGGTTACATTCTGTGCCTCGAATGATTTGTCGCATAAATATGGAATGTATTATTATAGAACCCCGCATGGATTCAATTAATTTGGTTAAAATCGAATTGCCTCAATAATAAAACATTGACTCCGCGCGCTTCGATATTCTGGATATCTCTGTGAGATAAATATTCCGCAAGCAGCGAATCGCAGAGCGAAATCAGCTATGCGGAGCTGATTCGATAAAGACGAATGCATATACATTTAATAATTGCGGTACTTTGTCTTTCGGTTAAATAATAAAGCTGGTGCACGAACCTCGGTGCAAAGGTAATTGAACCGGAGGACGATTTTCCACGGAAAACCGAGCAGATATTTCTCATGTAGCTCCGTAGCTTTATATAAAGTACGCTGCAGATATTCAATTTTCTTTTCCATCCAGTCGTTGCCTGATTCGATTTCGCGAATCTGAAAGCGGATGCTCCTCGAACGCGATTGACCCGACGTCATTTTCTAACTCAAATTATTTTACAGTTTACGAGGAATCTTCGAATTTAGACTCGAAAATGCTCGGAAACAAAAGACTCCCCGCCTCTCCGGAAACCGAAAATGACGCAAGCGCAGCCTCTCCTCCCGCGGTTTCGAAACGCCTCGAATTCGGGAAGCGGCGATCGAACCGGGAGAAAAGGCACATCAGCGGGCTCGACGACACGTGCTTCTCGCGCGACACATCCGCGAGAGCGAAAGTCTCGAGTAAAGAAAGCGAGAGCCCGAGCGAAGAAAGGCCTCGTCTCGGCGCAGCCTCCGAAAAAAGGCCCCGCGGACGGACGGACCGACGGACGTGTCTGCCTCTCGACGGCGGACCACTTTTACTTTCGGCGGGGCCCGGGAGTTAAGCAACCGCGGCGCGCGTCGCGTCATCCGCTTACCGAACGCGAGGAGCCGATGGGTTTCTGCTTTCTAAACACGGCGACGGGTCGATGCACCTTTTTTCGGTGCGTCCCACTTTCTTCGGGAAGGCTGCTAATACCATCGTCGCTCCGTAACTTTTTTCCACTCTCTCGCGGTTGAGTAATTCGTCGCGCTCCTCGCGACTCCTTTCCTCGAAGTCCCGATAACTCTCCCCGCGCGGAATCGTTCCAGCGGAATCGGAGCTGCGCGGCATCTCCCTCCGCCGGCAGCCTCCCGCAATTTAATTATCGACGCGTCGGCCGACAAAGTTCGCTTCCATTCCCCATCGGAATCTGCGCATTAGCAAGTTCTCTCATAACTGGGACGCGCCTCATTAACGAGCGAAGTTGCGGGCAAGTTCTCCGATGCGAGCGCGGTGACTTCACTCGCTCTCGGACTATTTTTGCGGCGCGAAATTTGAGTTGCGTCTTTTCAGGAAGTGCCGCGGGACTTTACGTAACGAGCTACTTTCCTCGTAATCTCCCTCGGCTACGAAATGCATTTGCATAACCCACTTACACAATTATCGCTCGGCTGTACAAAACCGAGCCGAGAGCCAAATCGTTATCCCCCCCCGAACGGCGAATCGGAATGAAACTGAAATTCGCGAGGCAGCTCCATTCATCCCCCCGATCGCTTTGGGCATCCACAAGCCGCGAGAAAGCTCGCGTGCCTGCATCGCATCTCCCCTCCCGATAAAGCAGCTCTCGCCGCGGTAAATGCCATCATCCCCGAAAAAAGAGGCAGCGGGCGAGAATAAGAATAAGGAGGAGCTGCAGATAAGCGGCGAGCGCGCCAACCCGATAACAGCTCGACCGCCTTCGGGGTTATTCACCTCTCGGAGAGCGCTGCTCTCGCTCCCCTTCGCTTTATCGGGATTATTCGGGCGCGCATCGGCTTGACCTATTGAGCATCCGATATCTCCTTCTTTCTCTCTCTCTTGTGCGCGCCTCTTTTTCGGGAGCGAGTTCGCCTCTTTGCCGCGGAAAATCAGCCGATTTGTCGACCGGCCCGCTTCTGAGAACGAGACGCGGATTTATCGCCGCTCGTTTTTCACCGGGCGCAGGGGGAGCTTTATTTTGTCAAATGGAATATTTATGCCGTACTTTACTCCGCAATGCAGGAGATTGCCGGTGGGAAGAGCTATCGATTTCATTTTCTAGATTTTCTTTAAAATGTATTTCATTTAAAATTTCGCCTATTTAAATATGCCGAAATTCTTTATTAATATTCGATACGAATCGAAAATTACGTATCGGAATGAATATAATTATCAGCTTCAACACAACCGCGGTAACAAATTTATTAGTAATCATTCAATAGTTAAACATTCATTTTCTCCGTCAATATTTAACGCAAACATCTCGCTTCGTCAAAATAAACTCTAAAACAAAAACAATCGACTCCGACAGCATCGACCACCCCGCAGTAAAAAAGAAGCTAAAATCGAATTAACCTCGCTCCCCCCCTCGAAAACCCCCCAAAAAAAGACAGCTGCATCAGTAGGTCAGCGGCACACCATAGGCCTTCCCCGTGCGCCTCCCGAACTCGGCCCCCTCGAAACAGGAGCCCGGAGCGAGCGAGCGCCCCGCGCGGCCGATAAGAATCGACGGAAAAGTCTCGGAGTTCGCTGGCGGCCGTCGCTCTCGAGCTCGGCGGGAGTGGGAGGAGCTTCGCCTCGCGTCGATCGAGGTCGCTAAAACGGCGCGCGCGCGCAAGCCGGCGGGAGAGGAGGCTAGGTCATTGCCCGCGCCGAGGCTTTTCAGGTTAGCGCGCCGCGCAGAGCCGATAGGCGCGCGGGGAAATTTCGAGAATCCGCGGGCCCTCGAAGGGGAGGCCCTTTTCGAGCGGGCAGGGAACTCTTGCCGATTGCTCAAGAGCTAGTTGAGCGGGGATACCGAAATAAACCGCAAACGAAAATCCGTCGGGGAGAAAAACTAAAAACAGCGCCGGAAGGCCGATCGCTCGGCATCTGCTAACAGCGTGCTGGTCATCTCGGGAAGCAGCCCGCAATTCAACCGTAGTCCGCCAATAAAAGTAAAGAAAAGCCTGCGGTTTTTTCGGCCCCTCAAAAATACGAGTCGCCCCGAAGGGAAAAAGGCGCGCGCAGGTCAGTGTAACGGAGTGTGCAGCCGGCGAGCCTCGGCTAGCTGTAAAAGCTGCCGGGGTGAAAGACACCGCCGCGCGCGCGAGCGGTGAAAGAACAGTGAAAGCACGCGGCCGGCGAGAGTAATCGCCCGATACTTTCTCCGCCAGTCGTAACGCCGAGCAGCGGCCGGAGTTACGATCCTGCTTTTTGCGCGGACTCTTTTTTCTTCTCGTCTTTTGAGCGCGAGCGCGCAAGGCTCGCGTCCAAATAGACGCGCGGCATCCCCCCGGCGGACGATTCGTTAACGTAATTCACTCCGTCGCTCGGCGATCGCCGTTGCGTAAGCTCCCGAGCGCGCCGAGAAGTGGGCGAAAAAAAGTGGAAGCTTTCAGACGCGCGGCTCTCCGCGTGGCGAGCAAGCTCTCGGTTGCGCAACCGCCGACGCTGCTTTCTTCGCTCCCCAGAGTAATGAGCGAGCGATTAAGAGGAGCCCGGAGGCCTAATTTGTTTGTTTTCACGCCGGCCCTTTCGTCGGCCCGCTCCGCCTCGAGGTGCGCGGCACGTAATCCGGAGCTTGCACCGGCGATCGCCTCTCTCGGAATCAAGTGCAATCGGTGCTCCTCGATTCCTCGGGGCTCTCGGCGGCGGAGATTTTCTCTCTCTTACACGTGCGCTCGGTGACCTTCGGCGCGCGCGCGCGCGGCGCGGTGGGGATTATCCAGCGCCTCGCCGCCGCCGCCTGTTACCGCCGGGGGGAGAGCTCGAGTCGGGAGTGCGACGAGGACGGCAGCAGTCCCAGTTGGAGTTCGTTGAACCGCCGCGGCGGCGGCGGCGATTGGTCGGCGCGCACGCGAGTTCAGAGCGCAAAGCCTCGGCTATAAAAGTAGGGAGAGAGAGAGAGAGAGAGAGAGGTGGGGATGCGTTTGCTCGGTTAATTTCATCTTGCCCCAGTTACGGGCCGAGCGCCAAGGGGTGAACGAACTAGCCGAGCGCCAAGGCCCCCGCGACCCACTTTCCAAACTGCGCGAGAGAGTCATGAGCTGCACGAGCAAAGAGCTCAGCGCCCCGAAGAGAGTCGCTGATAAGGAGCCCGAAATCCGAGCTAATCGATCCTAATTTTTTTATTTTTCTCGGTGCTTTTTTTTCTCGTTTTTGGGAAGTCGCACGGAAATAGGACGGCGAGTCGATTCACGTTTGTTTCTTCTTTCCCTCTTTTTGCAAAAATCATCGGATGAAAAATTTGCAGAATAAAAACCGCTCGAAAGCGGAGAGGCACTGCGCGCGTAATTGCGAATCTCGCGCGATCGCGAGGAGGCCTCGCCGAAAAGAAAGTCCCATTCTTACTTTCGTTTCTCCGCGGCGCCAAAAAGCCGCCGTAAGTAAGAAAGGGAAAGCGAAAGTCTCCGCGAATTAATTCCCCTAGCCGGGGGAGCAGAGGGGCCCGAGAGATCGAGAAAAATCTGCACGATCGAGCGCAGCGCGACAGGCGCACAAGGTACCCGCGCGCGGACAGAGAGCGCCGTCGCCGCCGCGGGAGGGGGGATAAAAATCGCTAGGCTCGCGCGCGCGAGAGCGGAGAAGGCCGTCCGAGAGGGCAACGAACTAGCCTCCTACCAGGCGTCTCGACCTACATTCCACCGCTGGAAAGTGAAACTGCCGCCTCCGCCGCCGCGCTCTCTCGCGCTCGCACGGAGGCGCAAGCGCGCGCGGGCAACTGCCTTTTTTTCCCTGGTTTTTCTCGCTTTTGCCTCCCGACAAAGACTCACCGGCTAAGACGCGGCCCAGGAGGTTCTCGCTGTCCTGCTGCCGGTAGAGGCTGCCCTGCAGCTGCTGCGGGCCGGGCTGCTGCTGCTGCTGCTGCGGCTGCTGGGGCTGCTTGTCGCCGTCGGGCTGCTCGGGCACGGAGAGGATGTCGCGGGGGGACGCCCGGTGCAGGTCCTCGCCGCGCGCCTTGTACTCCTGCACGGTCATGGCGCACCAGTCCTCGACGCGCCTGTCTATCATGCGAGCGCACTCACCGACCTCCTCCAGCGTGTCCGAGAGCGAGCGCTCGCCGAAATTGTGCCCTGTCGCTTGGGAGCTGCGGGGGCCTTACTGGCCACTGGCGGCGCGAAGCCGGACGGCTCCGACGGGTGAATCTGTCCTTTTACCGGGTCAGGCACTCGGTCCCTGGGCACTTCGCGAACTGCTTCATGAGTCTGGACGCACTGTACTGCTGCTGCTGCTGCTGCTGGCGGCGGCGGTGCGTCGTCGTCTTCGTGGAACGGCGTGTACGACGAGCGAGGCAGGCAAGACCGCGTGGCTGCAGCGATCGCTCGGCGAGCAGGAGGCGAGGGAGAGCGAGAGAGAGAGAGCGGGAGAGAGAGAGAGAACGGTGGTTGTGTTGATGGCGTGCGGTGCGCTGCGCGAGTGACTTTGCCGCCGAGTCGCCGTATCGCGAGTTCGCGCGCAAGCGCGAGTCGAGCGCGCCGCGGTGCGATAGAGATAGGAGAGGAGAGCGAGAGGCAGGGACGGAGAGACCGAGGACTGGACCCCCAGCGCAGCGCGCGCGCTAGGATACTTGTTGTTCTCGGATCTGCGCGCGCAGCGCTTTCCTCATCGGCGCATTTTTTCCTTTTTCGATGCGCTGCTTTAGGGAAAATCTGCTTTTCTTTTTTTTTTTTTTCGAGAGGCCTGAATTTGCGCCTCGTCGATTGGGGTTAGGATCCTTTTGCTCGAGGGAAGGGTTGAAAGGACTCGTTTTATTGTGGGGCCGAAAAATACTTTTAATTAAGACTCGTCGATTGGGATAAAATTAATATTTAGTATTCAAAAATACTTGGGCAGAGACGAAGGCTAAATTTTCGGTTCTTTTATTTTTAAAAGTTAGCTAAATCTATTTCCAAGCGTACCTTTGTTTACGACAACCACTTAGCATTTTTGTCCATTAGCAGCTGTTGACCCCACTGGATAATTCGATAAATTAAAATGAAACAAGCAAACTCAATTTAAATGATTTCAATATTTCAAGATAAACTGAATAAATGCCGCGCACATTCACCTTGATAAGAGCGGTCGAAGCGTTAGTAATAACTGAATTTTAACAGTCTCATTGAGAATATTTCTCACGTGTACTTTGCAGGAGTGCATTCTTGAATCTACGTTAGTCTGTATTTAAAAAAAAAAAAAGAAACTAGAAGTTATGTGACTAATCCAGGGCATACCAAATATATTAATAACAGTTTTGAGCAACTCTCTAACATTTAGTAACTCAATACTTTTCGATAAGATAAGTAACAAGTATTCATTGCCATTAAATGATCCATTAAGTACGCCTTCCACTGAATTTGCATAATTAAAAATGCAAATCTCGGCACCAGGAAAAAAAGATAAATCATTAGCTGCCGCTAAAAATTTGAAGTAGAAGTATAGTGAGATCTGCGAGCCTACGTCGTTTAATTTTCGCCATTTTGATTGACAACTTATATTTATTTAGTTACACGGACGAGAAATTATTCAGCTTTAATTGGCTAGATTTGAACATTCAATGATTTTTTCATCAAATGTATTTTTCTAAAAACTACTTGCACGAAGTTGCGCATTTGACGTGTTAATTTACCCACGACAACAAAAAATGGAAAAAAATTGTACGCAATTCTATTTTGACCTGCATTTCGCAAAAAAAAGAAAAGATATATTAAAAAAATCAACTGAAAAATTAATCAGGCTATCGTGATACACCCCTTCAACGCCATCCACTACTAGTATATTATTCAGTATAAATAAAAACGAAAAAGAAAATAAATAATGAGACCCCGTCAGATCTTCGCGTCGCTCGCCGTTATATCAACATAATTTGAGCGGCGCGCGAGAGACGGCAGCATCCTGCGGCATCGCGGCCAATTGGCACGGCGAGTTGAGCCCTCATTAGGATCAAGGACTTCTTCGGTGTGTTGTCGCCTGCGGTAAGTAAACCCATCCCGCGGAGCGAGATTCGTAGGAGCGCGTGATAATAGCCTCGAAATCCAGAGCGGCCGCCGGGCCGGTAAAATTTAATCCTCCTCAAAATTATACACCCCGCGGCTTCTTTTCCCGCGCGACGAGTAATTCTTTGCTCTGTGCCTAGTCGCCTCGCTCTCGGGTAATATACGCAACGTCTCGCCGCGGCATCGTCGCTTGACCGCGCGAGCTGCGGGAGAAGGACAAATTGACTCGCGCGCATCAATTCGGCGCGAATCGACGGCCGCGATCAGCACTCCGGCGAGCCGCGGCGAGTTCTCCCCGAGAGCTCTCCGTTTTCCCCGAAACGGCGCTCTCGCCGTACGGCACTGCCGCTCCGCGTGCACGCGACGCAATCGAAGCGCCGATGACGCGCGCCGGTCGTGACGAGAGCGCCTCGTGCACGCGCCGTCAGCCGTCGTGCGAGGGTAATCTCCGCGATGCGGATCGGAGATTGCTTCGCGTTTTCGCTTGCGTTGTTGTTAATTAGTTTTATTAGGATTCGGAATGGAGATTTAACGCGGCTGGCGAAAATTAAAGATCGCCGGTAAAATGATTTAAGCGCGGAGTTGAAATAAAGGAAAACGGTCTTAGTTGCACTCGAATCTTTGCGTAATTGTTGTGGTAACTCGAACTAATGGCTCGAGACCCGACGAAATTAGGTAATTAATCAGCGAACGCATATATAATGCTTTACGCAATCCTCTTCACCGAACAGCATTTCATCAAGGCTTTAATGAACTCTGGCTGCTCCTCGCCGGGGCTAAAAAAGAAAGAAAAAAAGAGCGGCGAAGAAAGAGGAGCGAAAAGCGCCCGAATTACACGGTTTTTAAGCGCGTTTTATACCGACGCGTCGTAACCGCGCGACTCCCCCTGGACCGCGTCACGGACTGCTCGCTTTTAACGGGCTACAGAACGATGATTAGCGCTGCCGAACGTATAGATCTCGCTCGCTACTCTCACTTTCGGTGCTTTACCGACGCCGTAACTTTTTTCTTTTTCATCTAACGGCCGCTTTGTCCGCCTAATGACGGCTCGACTTTTTTCGATGGGTTTTTATTGATTTATTCAATTACGGGCTTTTTTCCGGATTCTTTTTTAGGACACGCTGGTTTTTAGGCAAGGATGTTCTTTAAAATAGAATGATGAGCTGCCGACGATTTTATTGAATTTTATGCGCTTTAGTTTGGCTGGTCAAAATGATTTATCCTTTTAGAACGTTAAAGAGGTCACATTATTATAATAACATTATTATAATAACAATTAATTTGTAATCAAATTGCTTTAAAAGCGCAAAATCCTGTTTGGCTAACGACTGAGAGCATAATTCACTGAAGCAGCTTTCAATTACCAATCTCATACGCTGTTTATTAGTTTTACATTTACAAATCGCTTTAAATTACGATTGAAAAGTGAAAGATTCCTGAACGAGTCTTCCCTAAGAAGCCATAATTCTCCCCATACACGTAACAATGCTCCGAATGATATTCCAATAATGCAGAATCTCGCGCCCAAGCCAATCTCCGGTCCGCTTAATTTACAAGCCCGATGATCCCCCGCAATAAACCCGATGCGCGCCTCGGCGAGGCCGCCTTGGCAAAAGTGCCCGGCGTAGCGGCAGCCTCGTCGATCGGTCTCCTTCCCGGAAGCGGGCAGGTAAGCCCAGCCTACAAAGAAAGTTACGGGTTTGCGGGCGGATTTTACGAGTAGTGCGGTTTTCGGCCCCCATAAATTAGCGGCGCCCTCCTCGTAAATCAAAGGCCGAAAGGCGGCGGCGGCAGCAGCCCTCTCCTCTGCTCCCGCGGGGCGTCAAATATTTTCAGCTGACTTTTCATCCGCAGACAATGCCAGGAATGCGCGAGACCGATTTTTCGAGCGCGATGAGACGCCGCTTTTTGCCCGGACGACAAGTCAGGTGCGGAATCCTCGGGGATTTTCTCTGCTTTCCTTCGAGGATGACTCTCGTTTTTGTTATCGGGGGGGTTTGTTTTTTTTTTTTTTAGTTTGCCGGTGGCGATTTCTGACGATTATCTCATTCCAGTTATTAAAATTCTATTATGTAACTTCTAATTCAGTCCTATAACTCTATTTAAAGGGGCAATTGAAAATAGTTGAGTAGCCAATTGAAACAATAGAAGGGAATACTGATTACATCCGACTCATTTTTCTTAAGCGTGGATAGGCTTGGTTGACTATGCTGTATAATAGAAAATAGAGCAAAGATTTTAATACGTTGTGTAGAAAATGTGGTATTATTGCGTCAGTTTATCAAAAGTTCTGCGGAAAAAACAGTTCTATTTATTTAAAAAAAATGTTTTTTTTTTCCAGCAAAAGTTTCTTAACATTAATCCGCGCATTTTTAGTACAATCCCTATTTTTAAATTCAAAAATATTTATTTTATATAAAAAAAAAAAAAAAATTGATTTACATAAGCGGCCTAGATGGCCCAACCAATTACATACAAGTTAGGCTATACGTTTTCGAAGCAATAAGTTTTTAATTTGAAGTTTATTTTTGGACACTTTGTGGAACCCAATTTTAATTTGAGCAGGAACACTCATTTTTTTGTCAAAATTTGTAATCTTTAGAAAAAATGCGCTGAAAAAAAAACATCTCGCCAAAACTTGTTACGATTATGCTAAATTTTTGCATAATGCGTATTTGGACACAAGTATATATAATATAATTTTCGCGACCCACTTTTATGTAATTTGCCGTTTATTACATATAAAAGAAAGTCAATCGACTCTATTATGCATTCAATAATCACGAATTTTTAAATAACCAAGCAGCTCATTTAAAAGAAAATCCCTCTCCCGCCATCCGTCCACCGCGATCCCGAGAAGAGAATAGCACCTCCATGTAAGCGAAACACGTCGCTCGAGCGAGAGAGAGAGAGAGAGAGAGAGGGAGCACGAAAAATAGGCTCGCAAATCGTCGCGCCTATAATTAAGCCTAGATTTTTCGCGGCTCTTGCGGCAGCGGCCGGCTGCAACAGTCTCGTCCTCGGGAGGGAAGGCGAATCTGTGCCAGAGAGCGTCCGCCGCCGCTTCTGCAACCCGAAGCGTCGCGGAGCCAGAGAGAGAGAGAGAGAGAGATAGCTTCCAGGTATAACGGACCGAGAACGGCGCGCAAAGGTTCGCCCGCGTCGTGCCCGACTTCGCGACGGCGATGACTCAATGGAAAATCGGCGCTGCCGCTGCTCCTCCGCGACACAATGTACTGCTCTCTTGGGAAAGCGCGAGGACGGCCGAGCTGCTCGTGCCGTCGGGATGCTATGTAAAATTCGGAATAAATTAATGCGCGCGCGGCCGCGATTATGCCCCGAGAGTCGGTGTCGCGCTGAAAAATGTATTCAGACTGACGTTTCCGCTCGTAAAACGAACGCTGATTTATCGCCGCGAATTTACATTTTCGGCCGTTCTAACAATGAATTTTGCGCTCCCCTCGGCTGTTGGGAGGGGAAAACTGTTATTAACAATATTTATAGATTTATAGATAATGTAGGCGGCCGACCAATGACTTATTCTAATATTATAATCAATATTTATGTAATTATAAATAGTTTTTTTTAAAAAAAAATACTTATTTATTTTTCCGAAGGTAAATGATTATATATACTAAGGAAACGTTGCCCAACAACCTATAACTTATAAAACTCAATTTGCATTTTCAATACAACGTATTTAGAAATTATGTTATAAATTTTCATACGCTTCAGGTAGCCGAGTTTCATTTTACCATCAGCAAAAAATAGTGTCTGCAATTTTAAAAGCACAATATTTCCCTCCACTTTATTTTCCAAAAGCGAAGCGCATTAAATCCCATCAGACTTCGGGATTGGAGAATTCGCGCGCAATCAGCGAAGAAAAGGCAAGAAGTGCCTCCTCGCCTCTCGCCCACGTCGTTTCCCGCAGAAAAGCCGAGAGGCGTCGATAAGAAAAAAAGTCGCCCGAGTCGCTCGGCCGCGAAATTTCGCCGCGGCTCGAGACTCGCGGCCCGAGAGCGACACAAAGGGAATTCCAGAAAGTTGCGCAAGGAATTCGCGCTCGCTTGCGGCTGGCCCTGAAAAATGCCCGGGGACTCGGTGGGCCGCCGTATTACGTCGCTCTCTCTCTCTCTCGAGTCGGCGGCGGCTCGAAAAAAGGAAAAAGAGAAAAAAAGCGGCGCCGCACGCAGTGCCGCGCTCGCGATACACGGAAAACGCATTTAACGGAGTCGCTCTGGAGCGGCGGCCTGTCATTGTGATATGTGGTGTGTGTGTGAATGTCTGGGGCGGGAGGGGA